>SJOL01007263.1:312863-458320 GCA_004794785.1 Opisthorchis felineus
TGACCTGACACCATAGTATCCAGAGCGATATATAAGAATTTCGAACTTGATTTGGTCATTTGAAACAGGCTGCCAGGCTCAGGCAGATCACTGCCCCAACAAACCGTGTCTAATTAAATGAGGCTTTATTCCTCCATTAATCGGTTCATTATGTTGTTCGCTTTGGAATGTCATTTCCACTGTTTTCAACTTTGCAGTGCTACTCATGTTTCTGTGCATTTTCTAATATTTGGCACCTCACATAGGTTTAGTAGCTGCTGATAAGCAGTCTGTTGATGTGTTCACCCAACTTGTCAATTAGAATGCAAGACTTTCGTCACCCATCGAGGGGACATTAAATATACTGTCTGGCTGGACACGTCCTCCTCATTCGTTTCTTTCACATTGCTTTAAAAGACTAGCTGATACCTTTTGATGTAACGCCCAGTTAACGACGCCTGAGTTTTCTTGAAAAACAACTGAGAAAACGAAATCATTTGCCTTGGTTTAAACTCACTAGTTACATCTGTGCACCTTGACTTTGGCAAGACAATTGTCGCCGACCTAACGGAAAGCTATGATGTACCAAATTGATTACTGGAGAAAAAGATCTAGGCGAACTGTTCAACATATGCCTTACTACATATCTGAAGTTGTTATGTATCGCGAATAAAAGGGAGCATCACCTATGGGTTTTCCAACTTTGGGATGCAATGCAAAAATGGAATGAAGTGTACTTCCAGAGTGAAATATCAAAATACGATACTTATGCAGTCATCATACACAGTGGGCTATGACACATGGGCCACTCTGCAACGGAAGAAAAAAAATGAGAAAAAGCTGGCATTTGGCGACGTTTCATCACGAGAATTCCAAATGGGCAACTACATCCTGGGGTTTACAGAAGAACGTCGCATGTAGATCATGTACTTTGCTGCCACGATATGGAATCTATAGTTTCAAGAACAAAGCTGTATTCGAGCAATGTTCAAAAATCAAAACACTGTAGACCAGATGAAATAAATGCTTATTCATTTTTAAAGGAGCTTGCGAGCCTTTATTCACCCAAATAATCACTGAATACACCTCCTAGATTAGTGATAAAATGCTAATAAGCTAGATGTCAGGCCCGCGAATGAATTTGTGGCCTTTTGTTCGACCACGACTATCTTCTCAGATTAGTGACTTAGATCAACCAAAGGTCATCCTGGCGTGAGTTGAGTTAAAACTGAACCGAAAGCAAACTCGACGATACTCCAGGGAGGAAAAATTAACGAACTGCAATAGAACTAGGTTAAACGGCGTGAGAAAGGATTTTGGGCATAATGAAGGGGCAACGAATGCAATGATGCTAGCAGTGTCTGACGATGCAGTGAACCACTGATGAACCAATAATGAACAGCGTTTAGTAGGACAACCAGAACATTGGATTTGAGACACAAAGGGTTAAAGGCTTGACAATGGAATCTAAGGTTAAGAAGATATTTATGGTTGTGTTAAGTACACACACAAGGAAGCAGACCTGACTGGATCTTTGATGCTGTCGGTAAAAGATCTGAACTGTGAAATAAAGCACCTGGAGTTCTGTTAGAGGCTATGAGTAATGGATCCAAGCAGGTTGAAGGAAGAAACAGTAGTGGAAAGGGATGGTCATGTAGTTGCACAAGTTGGGACGAACGTTTTAAGTGAGTTCCCAGCCGGAACCTGGGAAGGCAGAACAATTTTTCCCAGGTATAATTACGCCTCAGTGCTCTGAGTCAAAAATGTTTGTGTTCGCATTACGCGTCTGAGTAAGTCGTGCTGCGTTAGTGCCACAGGCTGTTATACCTTTGTCAACTTCCACCTCATCTATAGCTGAGGGACGAAAGTTTCTAGTTTTTATTAGTCATCGTGCATCCATTCTCTGTGTTTGAAGATTCTAATGACTGATATCTCAAAGCTCTTTAACTGTGACACAGAAATGTACAAATAGTTTAGTGGTTTGTTTCTGAGGGTTATATTGCATGCTGCCGAATATCAACCTTTCAATAACTTTGGTTTCTTCCAAGCTATATCGGCGAACAGATCAACAGCCATTATATGGTTCGGTTAAAACAACATATGATGAATCATCATCATCATCGACAGCATGAAATCAATGTTCAACACCGATGCTTCGCCGCCGTAGTGTACGTGGACTGGGATATTGTCAGGGAACCCACACCTAGACAGGATGATATGATGTATCAGTGATTACCGTTTGAAAGAATCGCGTAGTACAACCACTAAGTACTTTTGAAGTTTTCTCCAAAATGACAAAGTCTAAAAAACAGCTCACGAGGCAATTACAATTTCTGAAGTTTCAAGGTCACATCATGGGAGCGAGATATTAATACATGAAACCCATGGGCGATATAATTGCATGTATACGTGGTGCCCAAAAAACGTACAAGGACTATAACTCTCTGAGACCAATAGTACGCATGAAAAAATCAGCTTACTGCAAAGCTGCATGTTAGTTAAACTCCTAGACCCAGTGTGCATTGTTGTTTAATGGATTCCATTGAAAGGAGAGGCAACACCGTGTTGAGTTCCCAGAAGTTATTATCACTTAATGTTGCTTGGTTATTCACAACCCGATCTACGGAACGGCTGATTTTTTTTATAAACTATGAATCTAGAGGTCGTTGATGACTACATTAAAAACCTGGTTTTACCATATACTAACAAGATTAAATATGAATCCGAGGGACCGGCATATAAACAGTTAAATTTTGTTCCAGTCGATGTTGTTGGGCAGTTCTTTGGGCCCAGTGTTAGCGGAAATCTTAATGAGGATGACTGAACAAAATACTGCTAGTAAAATTTCAAAATCTTTGTGGTGCAGTTGATTTGTCGATGACATTTTTGTTATTGCTGGCTCAGATCATTTTCAGTGTCTCTTAGGCACCCTTAATTCAATCCATCCTAACCGCCATGCTACATTTGAGTATGGATTGAATGGCAGCCCAAAATTCTTGGATATGCTTATTTGTAAGTATGCCGACGGGTCCCTGTGACGTTCTGTCTACCACATGAACAAGTGCAGCGGTCAGTATTTACAGTATTTACAGAACTTGGAGACTGTTCTGCCATGAGCACCAAGAGAAAGGTGACGAAGCTTTGGAGAGCAACCTCTTGCAGATCGGTTATACAGAGTATTTCAGGGAAATTCGCAGTGGAGCCGGAACACAATGAAAATTGATTAAATTCAGCCAGCAAGAAAGATATATTTCTTCCTTGAGCTCAAATTTGACCACGTTAACACACAAGACACCGACCCACTGAAAACGGTTGTTTTCAAACTACTTGGCATGAGGTCACGGGTTCAAAACTGCCTGGGGCTTCGTGAGATGCGCACTGCTGAAACTTTTCAATGAGGATGAACCAGCTGTATAGTGTTTCTAAGCTTTTCAACAAAGATTAGCTTCACTTACTGCAAGAAATCTCAACTGAACACCCGCTTCTGGTCAAAAGTGTTTTATACGCAGCCAAGTTACGTCTCACACCAAGCATCAGAAGATGTACGTTGCACAAACGTGAGCATAGGCTTAGTTATCTGTCTTTCGTGTAGTCTACGATTTGTCCAGTAGCTGCGGTGATGCTTGCGTTGGCCGGCAGGAAGATACCTGGCGAGACGTCCAGCAGAACGAAGTACAAAGCAGGTTATCCGCTGTCTAGCAAGAAAAACGTCGGGTTAACAGTCATATTACAACCATGCTTCGTTAATAACCCAAACTCACTTGTTTGCTGGCCATTAGAGTGACCCGGTCAACTCCTTCTGAATCGCATCGCACAGCACAAATCCCAAGGTTTCAACGAAAGGTGAAGCGCTGCTGATCAAATAAAGCCATCTCAAGATAGGTGCACAAAAACAGTTGAAACAAACAATTTGTTGACTTTCAGAACCGACCAAATAGTGTCCCCTCAACATCATCCCTAAACTTTATTTATACAACGTGTATGCTTTGAGTCCGCCACTGAAGAGAGCAAAAGAAATCTTAACATACTGTACCATTTGCCCTCTATGAGTCGCAATGAAACGTTGATCTGCACACTGCAAAGATGACGCTATCATCCGGGAGACTGACCAATAGCTTGACCTTGTACCACAGGAGGTGACATAAGAATGCCTAGCGGCCACGTCGTCCCTGACCTCACCATTGGAGCCATTACCAAGCCAAAGTTTGCCAAACTCAGCTGTATGAGACAGCTCTAAAGCCCACTCGCAAATTCTCAGTAAGACTTTCCTTAAATTAAACAAGTAAATATATAGAGAAGGCTCCTATTTCTTGAGTTGGTGAGGCATCGGAAGGATCCAGATTTATATGGATTTCAGTCAGCTTTGACAAAGAGGGGAGACGAGGACAGAGAGAGAGAGCAGTACACATGCAATGACTTAGAAAACTAGGAATAAGTTGGACGTATTCCTGTTTGAAACGCTCGATCTTGTTTTGCTCGCATATTAATGAAAACGAACTAAACTTGCTTGTTCACCCGTAAATTACGTAAAAAGATAATAATAAACAATTTAGCCTTCTCAAGCTTCTCAACAAGGCTTTTTACGGAAGATTTTCGTTCAAAGCACAAGCGCACTTCATGACCGGTATCATTTTTGAACAGAGGTAGATGGGCCAGCAGCTAGTCTCTGCTTGAAAGTGGTATGCCATACGTTCCAAATCTTCTGAAAATGACGCTAACCTGTTGGTCGCTGGAGGGAGCCACTATCAAACAGCAATAAGTGCTTCAGGTTTACCAGAAGGATCAGAAAATATTAGGCAGTTGTATGCCACCTGTTTATTCTCCAACTATATTTTGCCATCTGAATCCATCGGCCGTATTCATCAAGTCGGAAGCGTCGTTTTACTTCACCCATCACTTTAGTTTAGGTTATTTTTCCATGAATGGATTTCAACGTAGCGATATCCGTGATGATTATGGAGTTTGTTCACACAGTATTTTTGTCCCACCTACCCCACGTTTTACTCTAGGAATTACTCACGGTTTGCGTGCGTCCGAGAATCAGGAAACGTTACAACTGCAAGAGATTCCTTGCGAAGTTAGACATACCAACTGTCACTCAACAAAAGATTGTGTCAAAAACCCGGAAGATATTTCGGGTAGTTGGGCGTGGTATACGGAACCTCCCTCTCTTATCTGCCTACTGTGGTAAAATGGAACAGGAATAACCAGAGGATGGAGCACTTGTTAGTAGCTGAGATGCAGCAACAAACTACAAGGACTCAGTGTTTTTTAGCTGCATACATGATACTTGGAACAAGCTAATTCACTCTGTTCATTTATATCCTGCCGGTTCCATAAAATTACTATTTCCGGTAACACAGTACTGCTGTCTACAACGCACTACGATGATAATGTATTGATTGTCTCAAGATGAAATTCGTGTTCAAAAAAATGAAGACATCCATCTAGGACCATATTTTTGTTACCTAATTCAGTGCGTCAGCTTGAAAAGAGTTACGCAAGATAAGTCATCCGCATTGAAATAAATCGGCAAAGCACTTATTCGCCCAGTCAAACAGAACAGCGTGGAAATGACCCAGTACTTACCATATATTCACACAAATTATGAACTTATGCATTTGTGGAAAGACGCTCGGGACTACGTGAGCCAAGGTGAATTTATTTAATCACTTCCATCCATCATAAGTAGTATACGACGGCTGTTCAAAATCTTCAGGCATTCCACTAGAGAGTTTGCCGTGTGTGAGACCCAATAGTTAGGCGGAGTCCCCGAAAATTGTAACAATCTGTGGTTTAGACAGCACATATTACATTGTGCTTTCCATCAGAAGAAGAAAATGATGAGTTTTCACTTTCTGGATGCTGCGGTTACCCGGACACAGTGTGATGGGCCTCGCGGTGGGGTACAACGGAAAGCCACTTGGTCCGGCCAGTAAACAGACTTCCATAGTATCGTTCGGATAGAACATAAAAGATACTTAATCGAGTGTCTGACCAACAAGCCTCGCCTAATGCGTATCAACATAAGCTAGATCCAGAGTTGCGCCTCATTTCAAAAATCCTGATGGAACATGGCTACCTGTGGTAATTCGTTTCATGATGCATAAAAAGGTTGAACAATCATGTCAAACCCCACCTCCACTAAGCGAAAAAAATTTGCATTCGACTCCCCACCTGAATGAGAGTCTCCAAAATTTTTGCACGTCGGCCGACCTCTAATCTCAAAGGAGCAAAAATTTCAGCAGCTCTCAAATGCTGCTGGATAATGGTCGAAAGATAAGGTGTCTGTCTGTGACTTACCCATTCTGATTTATTTTTTTGTTTTTGTTTTGGTGTCCTACAATCTGTGTGGGACGTACTTGTTCAGTATCGATCAATGGATTGGTTTGAAAGAATCTTTCAGTGGGATTTGTTTATTGCCACTAAATCACTTTAAGACTTTTCGACGAAGTGCAATTGCAGTGGCTGAAGAAATCTGGTGAACAACCGATCCAGCGCCACAAGAAGCGTCACATGGCTCACCAAACTTCACGTCAAAATGCTCTAATCCTGAGCCAAAGGTGGCTCTTGAGTTTGCAGGATGATTTTCTTGACTGAAGTTTGTGACCATTTTTACTTCAGATTGTCCCTCCTTTAGGCCGTTTTATTATTTGTATCTGCCTGCATCGAAATCACACGAATCAAAATTTGCGCTCTGAAAGGAACTTTCTTGAAGATATCGATGGAGGTAACAAGAAGCCGGCTGTGTGCTGCACCTTATTCAGAAGAATGCTGATATGTTCCTGACTGCGAGGGAGCTCCAACTGCAGAAATTGCGCAGTACATGTGAGCTCAGGAGTGTGCGTTTTCGTCCATATTTATACAGACATTTTATCATTCCAAACGAAATTCTCATATTTTTTCATTTTACTGAGCGAAATCTCCCGAAGTCCACTAAGCTGGGTTGGTGAAAACAGGACCCAATTTATCAATACGAACTAACCACACTGTAATCAGGGTGGCACAGTCGAAATTCTATATCTTCTATGACTAATCTATTTTAGTCGTCTAGCTGATATCACATGCTCTGTCTCACAAGCTGACCACTTAGTCTACATTCATTGATCCGCACACGTGACAATAACTTTGTGAATTTTACGAATAAGCTTCCATACGTATCACTGGACCACGGTAATATCGGTTGGTCTGCGGTTAAAATACACATTTAAATCATACTCATCTAGATGGCTTTTCGAGTACTGGTGGTTGACCAAATGACCACTGATCTGTTCGCCGAGGTAGACAATTGGCTTGCAAACGTCTATCTCTCGAGGACGCAATTATTCTGACGCAGTTGTCCTGGGAAATCCACGGAGGAGGCACTAGAGTCGAGTTTCACCCCTACAAGAACTACTGACCACTGCACATCGTTGGCTGTGCCAGAATTCAAATCCCGGACATTTGACACGCGAGACAAGTGAGTTGCCAGTAATCTACCAGAGCAGGCTGAAGCACCTGAGTTATCACGGTTGAACACAGGCACGTGCTTACGCCTGTCCGACACCACTTTCTGCGCGACGCCGAAGCTTTAAAGTGCCCTGACAGGCGAACCAATCGACCAGCACAACAAGGAGGGTTACAGAGTCTCATCATTCGGGGCGGTGGATAAACCGGTCACGTCGCTCAGGAGTGAAAACATTCGTCTGTTCAGACTTGGTAATTCAGGCACGAAGTACTGGAAACAAGTTCTGCTTGCATGTCAGATGTCCGTAGTTCCACTTCCGGCAAGGTCAACGATATGCACTGTTGATGAGAGCAAAACATTGAGTACACTTCTTTCAACACTTGATGTGGACACACCAGGATACTTGATCCAGAACTGGAGGAGGACTGTTCAAACGACTGCAACGAAACTATTAGAGCCGACCTTTTACAATAAGAAAGGGTTTTCACTTTTCGTTTTTATCTCCTTCACGGAGTCCAGAAATTAATACTATTGCTCCGTGACGTTTAGTCCGTGTGTGAATGAGCAACAGGACAACCCAGCATCTGGTCTCTTCTTCCAGCCTAAATTTCATAGGATAACACGAACCAACGAGAATGCCTATAACATGTACTCTTTCTTAGACCAGGACCGGTGATGTTAAATGAATCATCTGTTGCAGAATGCTCAGATGTTAGGTTTAGCTCAGGTTTAAATACCATATTTCGGATTTAGGTTCAGCGTAACTCTTGGGTTAGTCAGAGTAGAAGTATGTTGGTGTAAAAAGGATGCGCCGCGTTTGTTCAGGTGTCCCTACTGTATTTGGCCTAAAGATGGGTGCACAAGTGGATGCATTCTTCCCAAATCGGTTTACTTGCGCAATTCTCTCAACAATGATAGCAACAACTAGAGCTAATACACTAAGCCACTAACGGGAAGTTGGCTTCCCTCCGAACATTCAAACCCAAGGACTTAGCTTTGAGTTTGAGTCGCTCTGGCGGAGTACTGCGTATTTGAACGAATCTGTTAGGTGTGTTCTGTGCTTGGATCCTTCATAAATGGGAAGGGTGTCTGAATTCTGGCGGGCAATTTACTGCCTATTTCTGGCACCAGATTAGGAACTTCGGAAGAATGAGCTTCCGGCACAAGTTTCGCCTTTGATAGCAAATCGAAGGTGTCGATGAGCGAGCGTTATTTCTTCAACAGAATTACCTTGAAGCTAGAACTGCACATCAATCCGCTTCATCCAGAATGATAAATATCCAGCTTAAGATGCATTTTGGATTGTAAGAAAGCAAGGTACACTTGTTTTATCTTATAACCCTACTTTGATAGAGTGAAATATTCACGGTGCGACACTAGAATTATCCACAGCCCCCATTGACCGCCTCAGTTGGTTTTCTTGCTCACTATTTTTACAACTATTTATACACCTCAGAAAATATTCAAGCTTAATAAGTGTTTCCCAACTAGGAAGACAATTTATTGCTGTTTCCGCTGAGAAAGAGGACAGTGTATTTAATATTGTTGCCTGAAACTGAGGAGATTAAAAATTCATTTCTTCTGGGTACTCCAGTTTTCCAGGATCGATCAAAACTCCCTTTGTTTAATTGATGCCAAGCCGTAGCACGTGCAGTGTTTGGATGTTGTGGCAACGGCTCCCTTCTGATTGTCTTACTGGAAGTGTTACGTCACAGGTAATTGCTCTGCTCCGCATTCCAGCTTGTTTCTCTCTCTTTATTGAGCGATTGGACACTTTCAGTTTTTTCTATTAGATGAAATATAAGAAGAACTTTGGTTCACAGTCCTTGCAAATCAAGTCTGAACAGTTCGTTAGGAATATCTGAGCAAAGGAATCATGTCGACTTAATTCTTGGAACTTTCTGGCTTGATTATATGGAAAGTAAATGAGCATCTTTCACTGTTCGTTTGGAAAGCGAAAGCGTCCTCAGTAGAGCTTCATGTGTATGTGCTATGTCCAGCTCTCACCTATTGGTATAGAGGTTAATTCTAAGAGTAGCTCAAGCAATCCGCATCCTCCACCTCTTCCATATTCACCCTCAGAGATCCTTTTCTGATCCACGAAAATATTGTTTTATCAGCATTGCGTACAACTTAGTTGTTCTCAAAGAAGTATGACGGACACTTTGTGCCTGATGTGCGAATCTTGACTGTGCTAGCGTTTACCGCGCCTTGAAGAGTATTCAGCATTCAAGAAATACACTCATTTGCAAATCAGTTTGGTTTTTGCGAGAGACTCACCTGGAGCAGTGTTTGTCGTTTCTTCGGCTGTTGATCTTTACACGCGTGTTTCCATACCAAAATTCTTACATACGTTGGGATTCATCTTATCTGACTGGAACTGTTGGTGGTCTGACTTCGAAAGAGACGTTTCTCTCTTTTACCTCATATTCTCCTGCAACCCCTTCACATTCATCCCTTGCATTTAGTTTTTATGTCTGTGAAGATACTCTTCAAAAGTAAAAAAAATAAACGATAAAATAGTCAGCAGCACGCATCATCGTACTTAGTACAAAGTGTTTGAATCACCTTGGTTGTGCAATTCGGTGGCTAACGACAAAATTATGTATACTTTTTGGAAGATTTCATGTGGTAACTGCGAACTTTGAAAAACTGAACAATGTTCAGTATCCGCTGAAGCGAGTTGACTATCTTGTTGAGTCAGACAGAGAAAACCAAGACCGCCTGCAGGGAGGACCAGCTTTTTTCGGAATTCCCTTCTTGTAAACTTCGATCTTGCTCGAAGTTAAGCAGTAGTGATCTACATGTCCGCAAACATTCAAAAGAATTTAGGGAAGTTAAATCACTGTATAACTTCCAAAACTTTACGATATCCTGAAGCACGTCCAGCTAAAAACCAACTCGAAATAACTGGCATAAGGATGCAAGAAGAACAGACAGTCAGCGATCGATTGAATTTAGTCAGAACTGGGAGGCGTAGCCCTTTCGTCATACGAATGGGTGACTGGGAGCTGTAGATGATCCCAATCGAAGATACAGCAACCGCTTGTTTCATTTTGTCATTTCAGCTTGAAGTTATTTAAATTTCAAATACCAAGTTTAAACTTTGGCACTCTAAATCTGTTAAATAAGTAGATGTATTACCGCCTTTTTCTTTGTTCTTATGGTTCACGGGGGTGTAACTGGAAAATTCAGATATTTCCCGTTTTGTCCGATCTGGCAAAATGAATTTACAGTTTTGTGACATACCTTATAACTTATAGCACACACTTTTGTCAACAGAAATGATCAGCTTAATTCCGCTAATACACAGATTTTGTTGCAAACCAGTCACTATATCTTCCATCTATAAGCTGTGTATTACTGCGGTACAGATCAGTTACCGCAGACGCATCTTATTTTACGTTTCCTTGAATGTGTTTCGGGGCACCTCAGTGTTGGTGTTAATCGTGCAGCTGCGGTCACAACCCATGCGGCAGTGAAACATATTTCCAGGAAACTCCTAATTGTTGAACCTTCCTTTCGTTGGCATTTTTGAAGCTTCTGGTCTCATAAGTCCATTGAGACCTGATATATTTATGGTTTGTAATGTGGTTTCAAGTTCCAGGAAAATTTATTACCAAATAAGTGCAAATCGTGGCCAAGGCGTGCGGTCTCTTGCACTGAAAAAACATCTTAAGAATGCATGGCAAAATGTGACCGGATGTCAAGAAGCTCGACGATACGGGCATTCCGTCCTTATTGGATGGACACGGAAGGCTCAGTGTCGACCTAAGAACTGTGTAGTTCCGGTGGGCGTGTACATTGTAGTTATCATCAAAAATGAACAAACAAGATAACTCTTTGTAAACTTAAAGAAATACGCACAATGAAGACGCAGCAACAAGTGACAAAGAAAAGGTGAGGGTAGGTTATGCTTTTACTACGAAAATATAATTGCCTCAGTACTCCCTTTTATTGAAAAGTCGCCTCCGATGGCTGCTTGCCATAGGCAGCTATTACTAATTGCATCCAGTTTGACATTCCCAACTGCTTATGTACCTAGTAAACACAATTCCTTACGTCCCTCTGTGGAAGCGGCTTTAAGGATTTTATTGTCGAGACGGCACTTTGAAAACTTCGTTGTTAGTAATGATGGTATGGATCTATTGCACAGCCGCAGCATAGTTCATTGTCACTTTGGTACCAGCGAATTTCTGTCGAAACTTCACCTCACAAGTAGAAATTGATCTGTACCGAAAAGCAGGGAAGCCTGTATAGCTGCTTCATCCTTGCTGCTCATTTCACGAACCGTTAGTGGGATTTTAACCCGCGACCTTTCGGTTACTGGCAGAGTACTTCACAGCTGGCGTACGAATGGCCAATCGGCAGTGTGATTAACTCACAGACTAGTTACAGCTTCACCCGCTCTTCAACTACATAGTTCACATCATTTTGCAAGTACTGAATGGCTGCTCGAACGAGAACGTGAAACGTGTGAGATTTTTTTACCTTTTTGATTAGATTACCTGTACTTTGTAAATAGTAATGACACTTGGCAACTTCACCGGAGCTTTCTTCCTGTACTTGTTGCAATTTTACACCAAAGAAACAGAGAGGCGCTGTACAATTTGCTGCAAGGTAGCGGAACTTCGCTTATAACAAAGTGCTGAGGATAATCGAAACCGCCGCCTTCCAACTATTGGGTGCACATATTTGGGCATGAGAGTGGCTGTTTGAAAATAATGTGGATGTTTGACCCATAGGTTAGCATTACGCTGGGATCAGTGCCTTATACAATCAGAGGTATTTGTTGATGCTTTGTTGACGCTGATTTTGATACTTGACACTGGGTTGCTTGAATTCGAGGCGGAGATCCGGATCAACAGTGGTTGAACTACCTAAAGGAAGGAAGACGAATATAACCCTACTTGCTAACCACTAATACCAATGTGAGGCTGATAGAATAACACTGTCGGAAAGGGGTGTAGAAGCCTAATGTGACCTAAAAACCAACCTAAAATTGTTGGGTACCGGAATTCTTTCTATACACCATAACTTTTGTTGCCCTTTCATTACTTCAGCCTGCAGTACAATTCTGAGATTTCCTCAAGCACATAATCTTAACAATGTCCTCAGGAGAATATCATCATCATCATCGACAGCATGACACCAGTGTTCAACACCGATGCTTCACTGCCGTGAGGAGAATATCCACTTCCAAGAAGTTTGTGTGAGGACGGGTAACCAAGTGTTAGGACCTTAGTCGGATAACTCTGATGCTGTTACCTCATAGTATGGCAGGTAAACGGGTGCAGCCAACTGGTGAGTCCTCAGGCATATTTACTTGCAAGCCATGCTGGTCAGCATGGCTGCAGTTCCTCCAGAAACATTGCGCACATTTCGAATGATCTAGATGATTTAGAGGTACAGAGAGACTACCCACGGATAGCAGCTCACCAGGTAGCTGTGCCAACTACCAGATCTTTCAAAGAGCGTATGTGAAACTCTGTTTTTCAAACATATCTTTGAACTACTCCAATAGCAAACTTGTTTCTGTTGTTGACTTTGAGTTCAGACTGAGCTTTGGTCTGTGCAATTAGTACAAACAAATGATCCAGACATTGTTTTTGAGCTGCAGCTTTTCTCCATGATTCGCAGTCTGCGTTGTTTGGAAATTATTTGACTGCATCATGTTTATCTGAGGAGTCTACAACGCAGTCAAGCGGACGTGAATGTTTCCTAGCCGTCAACGGAATTTCTCCAGGCCTAGCAAATGGCAAAAACCGTGTTCTACTTTTGTTATCAACATGCACAGAGTGCGGCCTGATGAGTCCAGAAGCGACAGCTCTCTTTGTCTGCCACTCCTGTTGACCCCAGCTACCGAAGACTGCAAGGGAGAATCGCAGTTATTCGACACGCTACATGACACAAAAACTGTCGTTGGCTAACTTGTTGGGTGGCACAGATCGTCCACCTTGGAACTTGTCCGATGCAGGGTTTTCAGTAGCTTTGTTGACTTCCGGTGACAGATTCTGATGTGAGTAGAGGACAGGCACACACGAATCGTTGGATGGCAATTTGCCGTATAGATCTTGACCCTCACGTATGTTTAAACATGCATATCCTAACATCTCCGTTCGTCTTAGTACCATTTATATTCAGCCAGGTTAGATACACACACACACACACACCCACACCCAAACAATCGTCTGAGCATTGTAAACCAGCCCTGCTCACGTGGAGGCTTGTCCAGAGGATTGGAACGGTGTGCTCACACGGACGAGACGTCAAGGCACGTCTGACCGGATGTAGCACCACTTCAATTATGGTCATACAAGGGAAATTGACACTTAAACCCAAAATCCGTCTAATCTTGATTGACGCTGTTGGCCAGATTAGTTGCCTATGCGCACTGGAGGCAGGTCCTGCTTCAACTTGAGCATGCGTGCCTGAGCAACGGGGTGATTCAGGCGAAAGCCCCTCACGCTTTCTGCCTATAGGTTGGAGTCGACAATGACGGGTCCCGCTCTATTAATTCCATGTGCAGTTCACAGACAACAAACAAAGTCGTCAATTTCACGGTTGAAAGATGTGATTTCGTCCGAAGATTTTGGACGATTTATACTCCAGAACTGCGCAGTATTAGATAGAGTAAAACATTCGGCACTGAAGAGGTACAGTTATTAGTTTTGTTGTATGGTCAAGGGAGATTGTGAAAAATACTACTTCCAACCTTAAGTAGACCCAGAACATCACAAATATTGACCGATTTTACCCACCGTTTAGGGTTCGTTTCTGCAGCAGCTGAAGATTTGTCGGTCTGATGATTGCATAGTTCAAGTTGGTATCTGCTACGTGTTATTCATTGGGATCGGAGATAGTCAACAATCATACCGCCGTATAGAAAATATTTAGCACAGAACTTAGGTTCTACGTAGTTTTCTTCGGGACTTATGATATTCACTTACCCAGGTGCGGTCTGCATCACTCTGTTGTTTAGAGGCTCTTTATCTGAACAGAATCACCCAAACAATGCCTCAAATAAGGGGTTCATTCAAAGGAGAACTGCTGTGAATGGTTCGAGATGGTGCCCACCATCGGTACGATACCATGCTAGCGTAGTTCACCAAATAAACTGAGCACACACAGTAACAATTGTAATGAAACTCCAAGTTCCAAGTTCAACAATGATCTCTACCTTGTTAACTAAGTCGGAATATAGGTCTAGAATCTTCTAGATGCATTCAGTAGTCCAAGCGAAAACATACAATTCCATAAAAAGAAAAGCTACCCGATACATTCGCATGTTGTCATTAAGGAATCAAATGTGGAATAAGTGCACACTTTTCTATGGAGTAGTTGTTATAACTTCACGTAAATGGCTTGCCTTTGGTGAATACCGTGTTGAATATTTTCTTTGTTTTGGTCGCTGAGCTGGGAAATCTGATTGCTAACGTTTTAGTTTTCTCTACTCCCAGTGTTGACTTGGTCAGTTTATGTATTCTTACTGAGAGACAACTAAATTAGCTGAAGTTTTTGTTCAATTATAAGTTCCAGGTTGCTGCTCCCAAGAAATGGAATGATTCACCAAAGCACAGCAACCGATCAAAGTCTTGTCGACCGACGGACTATGAGAGGCGGTCTGATCGAGAGTACCTTCCGTTGGTAGACCATTCAAAAACCTGCTTTGGGCTGTATAATAGGCTGTTTATGTGTTCTGCGGCCCCGTTCGTTTGCACTTGTGTGTTGTTTCATTCTACGCTCACATATCAGCGCAGGAAATTCACTGGTTTACTGACAACCCAGAATCTGTTTGAATGCGTATCAAGGATGTCAGTATGTTTAAAAAGTACTAGTGAGAGCCACTGGGGATTGGTTAAGACCTGCCTCAACTCTGATCGGGTTAAACTGACGTGAAATAATGAACTGAAAGACCCTAATTAATCACCTCCTTCACCCCTCGCTCAAAAGATATATTATAGAACATTTTCTACAAGCATTCCATGCGTTGATTTGAAGGCTGTTAGTTTTTAGCTCATTCGGTCGTCTAAATACTTCATGTCTGACTGAGCTCTGATCTCACCTAAACCTCTACAAACCATGCATTTTTCTATTTACATCGACTGCAAGACCAAGCACTGTAGGAAGTCTACCTAGAGATATACGATTTTTACACCGTTAGCTGTCAAACCACTAGTGTTCTTCGCAGAAATGATTATCGCGGTGGCTTATTGATCACTATTTCTAACTAAATAAGTGACTTAAGGTAGTCCTCTCCCTTGTTTTATGATAACGCAACCTGAAATGCGTTCGTTAAGCAGCCCAAGATATTAGTTGTAATAAGGTATTCCGTATGATTCACGGGTGTTCAGACATCCTAAATGTTCGAAGAAACAATAGTGCTCACCGTTGCGTGGTGAGGACTCAACAAGAGGCATTTGTTTTTAGGGCTGTCATGTTTATCACAACCCAAGGTAATGTGCAGCGCTGTTCGTTTAGTATTTTGAAAAGAGGCAGAAGACAGAACAGTTGCATTTTTTGATTGTAATGTCATATGGAGCCACGACCATTGTAAGACTACGGAATGCCGCAGACAAGACCATACGATTGTTCATAAACGTTTATAGCAACATGATTTCATGCAAGAAAGAGGCACTGAATACCAATGGGTAGCCGAGGCAGTCCGTTGTCCAGTCGCTAAGGTCATCCAATTCCGATTAATGATTAAAGCCGAGATTTGACCTCGTTGACAATGTGCGATTCCCTACTGGTAACACATATCTGAATGTTTCCGTTGCCCACTATCCTACTTTAACATGTACACAGATTCCTAGTCGGCAACACGCCACGAAGACAACCAGTAAGCACGAAAGGCTCAAGCATTCCTGAGGATCCTGTAAGGTGTGCCTACAAAATCGACTGTTCCGATTGTGCATGTGTCTAAATTGGACAAACCAGTAAACAACCAAAGATTGAAATCGAGGACTGCAAACGATACTGTCTGACCTTTTCAAGTAAGCCTACTGAATAAAGCTGACCAGAGGGTGACTCACCGATTGCGCTTTATGGTTTTTCTTAAAATCATCGACTAAGTTACGACGAGCCCGCTGCCATCCACATGACACTTTCTTGCGTCAGCACGTCGAACAATCCCGACTTACCTACTATCTAGGCCGGTTAAATTCATCGCACAAAGGTCGCTCAGGAGCGACGTGCGTCACGTGAGCCCACTTTCAGCGGTACGCCCATACCTTGCGTGCGCGCATAGTCGCCATGACACGCACTATGTTACAACTAATCGCTACCCCCAGCACACTGACCGATTTGGCACTTAGTTTTTGTATTGTTTCAGTCTCGGTTATCCGTTTCTGGACAATGGTCACTGTCAGTGACTGAAAGGCTGGACAGTTTCACTCATTAAGTTCCCTGTGCAAAAAGCAGCATTTTCAACATCGGTGCAGAATACCGATAGAAATATCACTTAGCTTGGAGAAAGGAATCGATATTTGCGACAAAGCTAGTGCATTCATTTCATTGTGCAACCTAGTTCGCCTAGCACTGACTAAAGTTTGCTCACTAATGAAGATTCTGAATTTGAAACCCGCTTTGTAGAAACGAACTTTCAGCGGAAAAGCATGGAGTGTAACGCCAAACTCATCTCTAAAATACTCGTAGCTTTGGGAGATCACTGCGCCTAAATTAATGTTGAAAACTTGAATTCCAATTCCGATCGTATTCATACCAACGTCTTTTAACAGTTCAATAATTTTGATAGAGACGCACTTGGTGGAATGTTGGCGGATGCTGAAATGTTTCCTGGATGGAAGTATTTCCCTCCTTGAAAGAAGGTGCATAAATAACTATTGCGTGAAGATTTTCTATTGTCTGAGGAAACCCAACTGTCGGTGAATGCTTTCAGAAGCTGCCCTATACATTTCCTGGAAAATGAAGTTTAATATGACAGGCTTCATTGCGTTCACCTCGTTGGATTACCTTTATTTTGCACTGACGAAATGTGCCAGTCATCCTACCGGCCAGGCGGCATAGCATCTAAAAAGCATCCTACGCTGCGCATCGGGGTGCGCCTTTGTTGCGTCACAGTGAATGATCCAGTGACCTCAGACAGACCAGTAGCGCACTGATTTTGTGCAGGCGGCTGAAGCTGGAGCAATGACTTGCTGCAGTGACGGCAGCCAGAGGTGCAACAATTCAATCTTTTCTGCTGGATCTGTCGGTTGGGGTATTCGGTGCACTGAGTTACAAAAACATCATTGGCAGTACACTAAGCCAAACTCATTGTCAAAACGACAGTACAACAATGATTGCGGCTTCCATTTATTGATTCCTCCAGACAGACTATTCCCTGCCAAATTGCAACAAGTATTGCTTCTCAGTAAACGTGGGCTTTGATGCACCTTGTTTGTAATCTTGGTTATTTCAACTTGAAAGATGAACAGAACCAGGCATGTCTGAAATCGTGACCGAAACAAACAGCTTCATGCAAATTTTCGCCCTTGTCACATCCTATTGGCAACATGTCAGGGTTAAGTTTCCGGCCTCCAAAATACGTACCCACCTTTTAGTTTGTGCGACCATTGTTGCTGAATGTGAGGTGGTTCTTGATTGAAATATCCGTTGAATTAAACAGACAGTGCGACTGCTAGTTTGCGCTGATCAAATAATAAATAATCCTCATATAGAACCCGAGAACAGAAGTTTGACAGTATGCTTTGTTTGGTTCGAGAATCCCAGTTAGTGAATGAAGCCACATCGAAGAAACAACTGGAATATATACCGAGTCAAACGCGACCTTAGTAGTAAGATTCCTCTTATCACTCACACCCATCCGGGGATACACTACACACAGAAGAAACTTGCTTTACTCCAACATTCGATGAGGAACCGGTTCTAGAAGGCTCAGAACTATTAGCTATCTCACCTATGCCACAGTTAAAATTTGCCTAGGCTATAAGCCGTTCACTTGCCTTCGGGTTTCGATCGAGATACAGACTACTGCTGCGTGTTACCTCTTGTTCTTGTTTTTCATATAACTATGCTCTGATCTAGCAGAGTAGACCGACGAAGACGTACTTTACGGAGTCGCTGAAATGAACAGATTGGCCCAAGTGATACTGTGTTGCATTTGATGGTGACAAGCAAATGGGAATTAAAACGCTTTAAAATATCTTGGGCTCCAACAGTCCTGGTCAGCTAGAGGGATTCGGTTTTCATGCTGAATATAGCGGAGTCAGATATTTCCCAAACATAAATAATTGAAAATTGATTGCCTTACTGAGTATCTAGCGGACGAAAAATCAACTACAAAAAATAACATTCAGAATGTTTTAGCTTAGTAGAACTTCTGAAATCCGGTTGATGAGGAGTACGTGGAGAAGTAGAGCCTGTGGATTTCGAAGGACCATTACAATGACTAAGCGACCCTGGCGATCCAAAAATATCTAACAACAAGACGTCGTCAAGTATTCCTTCGCTTAAATGAGTGTTCCCGATCCAAAATTTTGAAACCTAATCGATGGTGATCCGTAGCACACATGAACTGCTTGTATACCCTGCTAGTATAAAACGGGGTAGGTTATCATGGGACCAACTCGCGTGTTTTGTTATGGCACTTTCCAGCTTTCCTCTTCCGGACTGATGAAGCGATTTGGATACATACTTGCTTACTAACGTTCCGAAATGCTTGATCTGTTACAAATATGTCCGGTTCTCCAAAGAACATCAAAATGACAAGCAATGTTTCACTTGTCCCAATATCTTTCTTGTGTGGAATTGAAACGCTCGCAACTTCCTAGACAAAGATAGAGCTAGTGGTGTCATACGCCCTTTTTAGTGCTGCACTGAAAGGACGCTCAATAGGCTATGAAATATAGTCGCTTGTGAAAGATAGCTTTAAACTTAGTTTTGTGATCTTTATCACTTTTTGGCTGTAATCCATTAAAGATTTTACCGTCTATTTCAAAAGATGTTAGGGGACTTTCCATTTTTTGTGTCTGACAGCAAAACGTTTGACAGGCTTCGATCTCTACAACTGTCAGCTAAATATGTTAAGCTGAATCCACTACGTTTTAGTCACGAATCAATCGCAGAAAGCAAGACTTGTTCACTACTTCCTAAATTCTGTTTAAGCCGGCCTCACTCTGTGTACCCTAAATTGAAACTGTGAGCTCACAAAAATCACTGCCGACATTTTCAGAAGAATGTGTGCAATTCAGACTTATTTGGTGCTGGTCTGTTTCACATGGTGGCAGCTGCCTTCGACGATGTCTTCAATGACAGCGAACCTCATTGATGGGGAAAACCTACTCGTCCCCTGTAACGCTATATCTTATGTTTGTTATTTCTTAATGAATTATGTGGAATATGTGGGACTGGGACAACAAGAAGTATTAGAAACTTGCCAAAGATGCTTGTACTTACACCCCACCAAGGAATATTTTTCACTTGGATACATATCGGACCACTAGATAGCAAACTTTGGCCGTTTGTTTTAGCCATGTGGACTCACTCGTTTCGAAATACCTAGGATTTGACATTTCTCTTTTGCATTTGAGCCATATAGGGGTTACCTAATGAGAATCATAACCCTCACCAGGCACCTTTTATTCTTTACTTAACTGAGCATGTAGATCGTTTGTAGTCAGGTTGCAGAGTAATTCTGGATAAACGGTTGTATACTAGCTTACTGAGCGTCACAAATCCTCCTATTGTCAAAGTTTGCAAAGCAGAATGAACTGACGCAAAACCCCTTTATGTCGATCCCGCGAGTCGAAATTTCGTTGATTCCGGTTTTGACATCTATCTGTTCCCGTCTTCTATTGAGACATTAGCTCATTTGTTCTTGATGAGCTTTGCATTATGGAGAGAGGGTATAATTGGCGAACTGAACACACACACTCTCCAGAGCATACGACATCAGGTATGACGAGAGCCTTGGAGTCTGCTTTTGAAGAGTTGCATTGCAGAAACAATGTAAACTGCTGCAAAATATGCACGCGTTAATGGATATTATATTACGTGTAAAATGAAGTCTGCTTTTCGGAGAAATTGGAAGCAGACATCACTTAGACAATTCGCCGTCTCACCTATTGGTAACTGATTGAAACAATCTGCCGACCGCATTGTTCAGTCCTACTGTCCGGATTGATGGTCACTAATCTATCGTTCACGAGCATCTCCCGATTCCACCTTACTGGCTAAAGGAAAAGTTTGATTATTTCAGGCCAAATTTTTGTGCCTGTCTTCAGTTTCAGTGAACTTTCATTAGGCTTGTGTAGACGAGCGTCTGTGCCCCTATTGTGAGAAACAAGTCTGACCTAGGCCTAAAAGCGTACAACCTACATATCAGTGCGAAGAGCTGTTGAACAGACTCGTTGTCTTGGCCTTCCGTGCTACATGCAGCCTCATCCTCCAACCACCAAGGACATGTGTTATCTACTTCAAGATTCAAATCGACATGCCCTGACCCACATTCACACGTCGCAGGTCCTTCCAGTATGGAATTATTTTTTTAGAAATTCTTCTCCCTATTTTACACTGTATTAGGTAAATTTATTTCATTTTCTATGGAACAAGATAGGCTGCCTCCTCAGAAACACCTCCATGTCGTTTAAATTTTTCTTGATCAGGCTATCCATATTTTACCTTGAAGTAGCGGATTATTAAATTCATCCCGTGAAAAAGCTCAGTAAACAAGACCCTCGTTGGTTTTTACAGAAACTCTAACAGGGGACCTAACATATGGCATAGAAATTTCAGTAACATGAGAAATAGCTTCTTTGGTGGACGATGGATGCATCTCAACTAGAAACTAAAGCTTTAGTAATTACGTGAGATAGGAGCTGTTGTGAGGTCTTCATATATCACACGTCAATAAACCTTCGGAACAATAAATTTTTAGTGACTTGAATTACCAAACCCACGATCCGAAACAGTAAATGTTTGAGTTAAGTGACAGGTCAAAAAAACCTGAAGACTGACGAAACCACAAGCCTACCAGACGGACTGCCTTAAGGCTATAAGAGCTGACATACGGTCCAAATGTCTCCCAACTTTTCCTAATCGCGGAATTTGGGAGCAAAGTTCAATTTTCATGATAGTTTGACGGCGACATTTAATCTCCTTGTTGCGCGAAAGTAATTGTTACGATACACAGTGCAATCATGGGATGTCAAACACATAAGACAGCTGTTCTATTTGGTGACCTAAAAGTCATATTGAGGAAAATCCCTGGCTATAGTAAACATTATCTGCTGCCTGCTGACTTGTCGATACTAAACAATCTTTCGGTGAAGTTAAAGATTTTAAAGGTGAAACAAGTATTAAGAAAAATCTGTTGAAAATATCACCGCAATAGTTGAGAAGGAAATTAACATATGCGCTTTGGAACAACGCCGAAAAACGTTTGTACTTGTGCCAATGAAAAGACCCGTTTGTGCCAGTCAGGCTTATTCTAATTGATCTGGGGATTCAGCATCACAAGAGGGCATCAAGCGGTACCTGGATCCTTCACAGTAATGGGTGTAGCTTTCTCTTTAGGCGCTTTTCTGTTATTGTCGTTGTCGTAAAGGCTGAGATGTCAAAATCTATTGGTTGAGTCCAGTCTGTGTTCACAAGACTTCTGACTAAATGTAGTCGAGATTGTCACCTCAGTAAAACACTCCAGCATCTTGACTGCCTCCCTACCATCATTCAAAGCCACCTGTGCACCTAAAAAATTTCAGTCTACTTCCATAGGCAAGTTATAGCGCCCCAATACTGTCGCATTTTCATGTATCCTTTATGTTCCTATATCACAGTGTTTTGTGGGCACCGCCTATGCTGCTTCCAGTACGGGAACTGACTGCGACTTAGCAACAACCTCTGTCTTTAGGGGAAGCACTAAGCACCTCAAAATTGATTTGCAACCACTGAACTCCGTTGTACTTAGCTATTCTTAATGTCCGCACTCTGAAACTGGCAGAGAAACCACCAACTTTTCCTGCATCCCTACAAACCTACACTTCACTTCGCATTAATACATATCGTCTCTCAGAAACAAGAATCTGAGACGCAAGCTCTTTGACTAAATTGGCTCCCTTTAAGCTTCCGCCTGTGCAACTCATGAGATACAACATTTGCTGCATTTGGACGGGCTAGGGTGGGTAGTGTGTTGAGCAATCAAGAGCGAGAACCTGTACTTGATCGGATACGCATTTCGTTTGGCAGCGCCTATGAAATGGAGACACATAGTTCCTCATTTGTTGTTCCTTTTTGTATCCAAAACGGAATGTAGCTATGAGTTTACCATGTGCTCTTTCCTCGGTGATCTCGGTTTTCCCTCTTTGAAGGGTTGAGGTCTCAAACATTGCCGGTAAAATAAACCACAGTTAGGTAGACTTAGCGCTCCTGAGTCTCAGCTGGGAGGCCGGCCTGAATTAGATTCAGGGTGCAGAGCATCAGCTACCGTATATTTGTTGACCACATACTATTCGTTTGCAATACCAACTTCTGGAACAGCAGGGATCGTTTGGCCACGTGGTGCGCATTAAAGAACCAAGCCTGAACCCCAATAGGCCACACTGCCTTCAGGCACAGGTGGCGAGGACCCAGCACTGCCTGTGGTAACTTCTGGACTGTCTGTGTGGTCTTCGAACACATTCAAGTCTGTGCTGTTTTTCGTTCAGTTTTTCAAGCTTATACTTAGATGTTGTGAGGCTCATAGACCCGGGAATCAGACAAACCAGTCCGAAAGGATTCTCCTGACGTCTCCAAATTAGTACGATGTTGGATGTTAACGTTCACCGGAGAGGGATATCACGAGCTGCACTTGAAGCCAGTACTACCCAGGAAATCTCTTCCTAGCGGTGTATCTCTGGAAAAACCATAGCCTTGACAGAGGCCAGAAAACAGATGTTCTCCGGTTGCAACCACAGCCCGATTCGGCAAATTATTCGGTATCAGGTATAAATGAGTTCCCGCACAGACCGGGGAGTTTGATGGATCCAGAAGGTGGAAAAAGGGGAGGAAGCGAAAACCGCTGAAGATGCTCCCTGGACGTTCCACTTGCTTCTCCCAACAGGTCCTCAGTATTCTTTTGCCAACGAAACTACTGAAGACCACATTGGTTCTCTGATATCCGGTAAAGGAATACTTTCGGATTTTTGGGCAAAGTACTTCAAGCAACAATTCAGCTGGTAATCTGCTGCTTCCTATCCAGGCCGTGGGCATTTGCCATAAAAACGGATTGTGAATATGAAACCCTTTAACATCAGAATCACCGCTGTTCACCCGGTTCTGATGCATTTCCTTCTGCCCTGTTCGAAGAGGACTGTCAATTCCCAAGTTTCTGTCCGTCCAGAGTGTCCGCGTATATTTTGGTGAAAGAGACCGCCCGAGACGATCGAAGTGAGTCGATAATAGTGCCCCTATTCAAGAGGGATACTCACAGTATAAGTGGTAACCATACGGATCTTTGTTTGACTTCCGTTGTATCAAGGCTACTAGCGTAGAGATACCTCATCGTCTTAAAGCGGCTAGCGAAACCTGTTAGAGAATGTATTTTCGAGGTCCGTCAGCCTCATATGCTCAAACAGTTCGCAATGTTGATGTTCCTTGGCTTAATAGGTTCGTTCGCGTCAGTCGATTGACCAGCGCTTCCAATCAAGCCTGCTGAACAGCGGATGACTCAAAAGTTTGTGATATATGTATGGACAGCTCACTAAAAGCCTCCCTACAAAAGATGATGTCCGGGATGAACGTCCGTTCTCCTGTTTATGTGCAACACGAGGCGGGTGCTGGATGGCCTCCAAAACTTCTATATAGCCTTGTTGATCTGGAGCAGGTAGATGAAGACAACATGCAAGTGGTGTTGAAAAAACTGGCTTACTAACATCACACCACTTTTCAACATATGAATCGCACTAAAAAGTGAAAAATCGCACATCAGAACGTGCAGGCCCTGAGCCTACTAAATGCAGCTCAAGTAACTCTGGAAGTTGTTTTATTAGCTTTGATAGAGGTGTGTCTAAATGCTCAAATGCCCGACTGAGTTCTTGCAATCTGCGCCACATGTAGCGCGAAAAAAGTATATCACTTGGCTTCAAGGGTCGCGCGTACCTACTTACAGTAATGGCTTTGTTGCTGTATGGTTGTGACATATGGTCCCTGCCGTCATGGGATCTCAGGTACCTTCAGGTTTTTGTTCACCGGTTTCTCAGAAGCTTTGCTAGCTTTGGATGGCGCCGACGAATTCGTAACGAACTAATAAGAATATGGTGTTAATTTATGCAGCATTTAGATTAATCGCCGAAGAAATCTTGCAACATCAATTACGCTAGCTCGGCCATGCGCTAAGTGTACATAATCATCATCTACCGAAATGAGTATTATCCTCTCTGCCCCCTTTATAATGGTGCAAACTGCGGAAAACTTGTGGCATAGTATAAGGACATGAAAGATGTTGCGACGGACTTGGGTATTTTTGGCGCGGTACGGCTCCAGAGATGAGATCCTTGTAATCCCTCATGTTTGGTTGATAGCTTGCAAGGACTGGCGTCTAACCCGTGCTAGAGGCGTTGTGCTCCTTCAAGGTTGTCTAATGGGGCGTTTGTAGATGTAGGCACCTCAGAATGCTTGTGGTAGGCTACTATCAATTCTCATCTGTACCCAGACTTTTCTTGTTTCATTGGAGTTCTAAATAAAATAAGACAGACTTTGGTTGTGTGGTAGTGAAGAGTTTATATCAACGGTGATGCTGCTGCCTCTGATGATGGTGGTGGTTACGATGATGATGATCATTACTGTGGGCATTATATAGAGTTGAGTGATCCGCCTAATTAGTCCTCCAGCGACTAATTATACCGTTCGGTTTCTCTAGGTCAGTACTCTGAACTTACTTACCTGTACGTGGGTCATTCGCAAGATAAACACATTCTTATTATGATTTACTGCTCTATTTACGTTTATGAAGGCTACCTAAATTTAACTATAAGGCTCATAATTGGTTACAAAGTGAATTTACAGATCTAAAACTCTGAACACATTTTATAAAAACTTAGGTTACTCAGAGCACAGTTTTGGAGCTGTGCGCTCACTTATAAACTGTCAGCGAGGTAGGTTGTTGAGTGAAAGGGCAAACAGCAGTCGAGGTATGTACGCAGCGATAACCCACAATAAATGTTTGGGTTTACAGCCTACCTAATTTTAGCAATTCAGCTTCTTGTTCATGCGTGGTGGATAAAATTCTCCCTAACTCAAATGCCAGTAGTACTGCGTATAATACTGGTCTCAGTTTGGGCCGGGAACCTTCCTCTATAAAAAGGAATCATGTTCGCAAAAGAAATTGATACAGCCATAATTATGCTTGACGAGCGGGCTGACCGTGTCCTTTGGATGAAATGGAAGTATCAAGTCTATAATATGATATCGGAATAAGTAGACTGAGATGTCCTCATTTATACAGCCACAGAGTACTTCTAATAGAACCAGTCCAATTATCTTGGAAATGTAAATATAAAAACGAGGGGATCATTGAAAGTAAAGTGACGGGGAGATTTTCTGTTTACTTGAAAAATCTTTCTAACCCGAATATACCAGAAATTTTCATTTGGATGTCATGCCTAGTAGCACGAGATCAAGCTTGTTTTTAGGTTTTGAGGAAAAGTTATTCACTAGGAATAGTCAAGGTATATTCTCCAAATCCGAAACAATTATCATAAGCCAGTGTTTTTCGTTGGCTGTCAACCACACACCACCTCCGATGTTTTATGCTGTGGTATCTTTTAAGAAGTGCACCAATTTATCATGTAAACATCGTAAGCTGCACCCACTTCAGTTTCAGAAAGCGGTTCAGCGTTTGACTGGTTCCTCTTTACGGTATTCCTCCGTTCATCAATCTTCAGTATGGTTATTTCAAGAAATTAACATACTGCCATCCTAGTCTTACACTTCTCAGTTTAGCAAATGTCGAACTTCAGTCACCCAGGCAAAACTGAATCTTCGGATGCGACAAGAAACATTCTATGCTACTTTGTGAAGTTCCTTGTTTAGCTCGCATACAAATTCCCTTCTGTCAGCCGTACTATGGCTTTGGGAGAGATTGGTGAAAACAGCTGACGTCTGACTAAAGCAAGCGTGTCTTCCATATGGCCTTGACCAACCAATCGGTTCCCAACTCTTCAGGAATGCCTATTTGTCGAAATAATTGGCGAATCAGATGCTGACGATACCACTACGGTCATATTATCTAGGTATGTAAACACCAGCTGCCGGTAGAAAGTCAGAACGCGGCGGCGGTCCCAGAATGTGACTTCACCTTAGCTGTCATGACAACACGGATCCGGACGGGATATTTTACGTGACAATTTTGATATTAGGGTTTGATTCATACACCATTAGATCAGTATCTATTGGTACATCCCAGCCAAACTCGAACTCAATGGAATGCACCAAAATAACCGTAACACACATTTTCTACACCACTTGTTTCTGCTCAATCTCTTAGGCTCCCTACACGGGAGGAATATTCAGTTTACTATCAACGAAGAACTGCCTCCGGGGACTCAGATTGGCAGTTTGTTGGATCACGTC
Source organism: Opisthorchis felineus (assembly GCA_004794785.1). Classification (NCBI taxonomy): domain Eukaryota; kingdom Metazoa; phylum Platyhelminthes; class Trematoda; order Opisthorchiida; family Opisthorchiidae; genus Opisthorchis; species Opisthorchis felineus. The sequence continues at coordinate 339,859 of SJOL01007263.1, forward strand.
CCTGGTTCATACAGCAACTTAAAATTTGTCAAATTGTCACATACTCACGATACATCCAGATTGTTTTCTGTCGACCAGTTCACCGGCGCTATCACAGTAGCATCACGACTTGACAGAGAAGTATTGTGTCAAGAAAAGAGTCTCATGTTACTTCCTGCCTCTTCTAATACACCATTTGATAATAAATTGTGGGAGTTCAATATAACCAAACCGGGTACATGCCAGGTGCACTTTGGTGTTAACTGTCTAAGCGTCCGAGCGTCAACTGCACTGAACGGCCGACTCAGTGGCAAGTTGATTGTGCTTTTTGACGTGACTGTGAACATTCGGGATCTGAATGACAATGTGTGCACGTTTGTGCCATCTGATAAGCAAGTGATAACGTTGGACGAAGACGCACCTGTGGGTGAAACGCGAATTCCACTGCACATACCCTACGACCCCGACGATGTGAGTATGGGGCATTCAGTAAGCTTGAACAGTATACGGTTGCATCCAACTTCATCACCTGAGTACCCAAGCCAAACAGTTGTGAATGAATCCCCACTAACAATCGTTACAGAACAAACTTTCCGTATCAACATCTTTAATGGGAACTCTCCGGACTTCATGACAAACATTCCTTTTGACTCCAACCATTCCTTTCCCTTTCGGATCGAACTGGAGTTGCTCAAACCATTAGATTTTGAGAAAAGAAAAAACTATACGTTTTACGTAAAAGCCGATGATGGTTCCACTGGTGCTGAGCATGAATGTAATTTGAATCTAATAGTTCAGGTCCTCGACTGCAATGACAACCCACCTGTGTTTGAAAAGAATTTTTATTCGGCAAATATAACAGAAGACACTCCCATAGGTATCCTCATACTTCAGGTCAAAGCAACCGATGCTGACAGTGGACCGAATGGGGCCGTTCAGTACCGAATTGAAGGTGCGAATTTCAGGGCACTGAGAAGCTTCAAGCTGCATCCAGAAACCGGTGAACTACGTTTGAACGATCGATTGAACTACCGTGACCAATCGACATACAGTTTCAATATTGTCGCCGAAAACATAAATACGAACTATTCGCTCAGGGATCGTAATCGAAAGCACAATGCCGTGACTCGCGTACAGGTTCATGTGACAGACGTGAATGATCAAGCTCCGGATATCCACATTTTCTCACCTACTGGGTTACCCACACTGGAAGTGGTTGAAGAAACAAGTCCAGGGCAAGATATAGCAATTGTGGATGTTACGGATGGGGATTCGGGCCAAAACGCCGTGGTAGATTGCAGGCTTATAAATCAGACTATTCCGGATGCACTAAAGCTTACTTTTATGGACGAATCTGTGGTCCAAAATGCGAAATCATATAACAAAAAGCGCTACAAAATAACCGTTGAAAAAAGCCTGGACAGAGAATCTTCAAAAGCCCTACATTTTACCATACATTGTTGGGATCAAGGAACTCCATCTTTGGTGGCTGACATGCCAAGTACGCTTAACCTTATTGATATCAACGACAACCTACCATTGTTCCGAAAGAATGTATACTCAGTGATGGTCACAGAAGATAGCGACCCACTGCGATTAAAGAATCGATTTGAGATAGTCAAAGTTGAGGCAACAGATCGAGATGATGGGCAAAACGCCCAGCTACGCTACAGTCTGGACCACGGGACTCCAACAGCTCTTCTCGGTCTTGTAAAAATTGATGCAGAATCTGGTGTACTCAGTTCCACAGGCAGCTTGGATAGAGAACGTCTGGATGCTTTCTCAGTTACTGTCATTGCTACAGACCTGGGGGATCCCCCACGATCAGCACACACTGTTGTCAACATACGCATATTAGATTACAATGATAATCCACCCACATTCCTCAAATCTTCGTACTCGTTTTCTGTAAGAGAGAACTGCCCTGTGGGCGAGTTGATAGGCACGCTGACACTTACCGATGACGATATTGGAAATAATGCAAGGATCAAGTTTGAACTTGACGATGTGGCTGATCGTGCCTCAGCGTTCTCACGACCACTAATATTACACAAAGGCACCATAGACTACGGCTCACCAATTAATCCTTACTCTGTGGTTCACTCGGACAGTCGCGAGACAAATCACAACAAAGAGCTAACTCAGGTAAGACTTGTCAGTTACCAAGTAAGGTCACCGCCGTCAATGCTGAAGCAGCTACAGAACAGCACCATATATGAAGTCCAACTCTATACTAATTCAATATGGGATAGAGAGTCCAACATGCCGCATTCAAAGGCTATAGCTACTGGCGAGTTTCGAGCCATCCAGATGGGCGAGGTTGGATTAGCTGGGGAGTTGGGCCAGATGAACTACTCACTTGACCGAGATTCGTATGTGGTGATTCAGATTCAGGCAGAAGATCAAGGCACACCGCGACTGGTTAGGCGAGTTACGGTTCGAATACTCATTGAAGACGAGAATGACAATTCGCCGATAATGCTGTTCCCTGATCCAAACACACTAAATGTGACTCGCATTCCGGTCTCCTATAAAGAACCAAAAGGATATACGTTTGCTCAGGTAAGTGATCTAAATTTTTTCACTAAGATTTAATTTCCTATGAACCAGGCACGTAATTTTCAAGAAACACTGCCAACCTAGGAAAGATTGAATATGACCTTTAAAACATATCACCTAAGTTGTTTTGCCGGTGAAGCGTTGGTCTTGCCATTTAATCGATCACATGGCTGGTCGTCGGTAGATCGGAGGCACCCAAGTCGCTCGTTCTGAGTTTTAGTCTGCTTATGGTCCTGTAGGGTCCAGTGGACGGTGTTGTTATGCGACCACGATAACCGGAAACTCATCATGCTATGTTTGTGGACCACCTATGTCTTCTCGAGACCCAAACAGAGGCAGGTTGCTGAACCGAGAACTCCGAAATGAAACCAGCAGGGTTATAGTTCTCCAGAAAGTCATGCCTCTGCGTGAACATGTCTATACTTCCGACTTTTGTCGCACGAATCCTGCAACCAATCTACTGGAGCAAATTAAATGGCAAGCTACTTGAACATCTCTGTTGACGTGTATATTGATGACGATCGTAATGATAAGTTCACCTAACTGAATTATGACCGCTTCAGTCGCTCAACCGTAAACACTGCGTTTAAAAAGGCATTAACAGGTTTATCATATCAAGTTTATCTACAAAAAAATGAAAAACACCCACTCTAGCGGCGAAATATTTCATTACGTAAATATTTTATCTGAAATAATCTGAATTTTTGGAATAATGTCTGTGTGGTAAAACGCACCTGATCATTAGCAGCGCGACATTTCAAAGGGTCACGGTTAAAAACATGGGGGTATGAAATGGACTACATTTCTGGTTAGCTGCCTGCCCTTTTCGCGAAAGGGTCTTCAATTCCTTTGCAAAATACAGGGGTCCAATATACTAAAGGTGTATTGATGTTTTGCAACAAAAAGAGGACTTTTGCAAAGTGCTTCAATTGGAGATGACTTCGCTTTCTGCAATGAACCGCATGATTTTTGTGTTCAGCAGAACCTACCACACACAACTAAACTAGAGTTAAGTAGGTGGGAGATTGTAGAGTACTCAATTCTCTGTCTATTTTGTCGCGGTAAATTTGAATTTTACGCGACAGATTTGACAGCGTTTTACCTTTTGAACAGTTGTAACGCACTTCTCGCCAAGATCAAAATATTTTTTGTTCTGTGGATCTTAGATGGGAACTTAAGGCACACCTGAAGCGTTCTAAGTTCATCATCTCTTTCAATGATTATGAAACTCCGCTCAGTTTTTACACAGTGCACCTAATTTCCTGGCTCATAACTTGGTGATTTCACCTTGATTGCAGGGAATCTGTAGGTATTTATCCGGAAGACCTGGTTGTCATCTTTTATCCTCTTATTTACACAAACTCTTCGTTTGACTCGGTGGGTGGCAATGAAAATGGGTGGTTTAGATCCACTGAACACTCCTAAGCGATGGGCTTCAAAGAGGGCGTAACCGAAATTCAAATTTCTGTAAACGTTTCTCAATAACTGCCCCTACTCTTTCTGACGTGTATCAGGTTTGTCACAATAATTGCGGTTATCGACTCTGCATCATTTTCTGGAAATTCAATTCAAAAGACGATTACATTTAATCCGTTTCCTCTAATAATAATCATAGTCCTGTAATGTTCAACCAAGTAGCGCCTATACTACCTAGCATGCAAATCTCTCCATGTAATCAAGCTGGTTTGTATATCTCTCCCTAAATTATTCTGAAGATTCCTTACCTACCCGACATGGTACTCGACATGGCACAAGCTAACCGGCTAAAAGAATGCCCGTCAGAATCCCTGTTAGTAAGTCTAGTTAAATAAGGTGGGTAACGCAAGGTTAATTAAATGTTCTTGTGAAGCTAATGCATTTCCTTAATTTCTAGAACAAAAGGGTTTTGTTTATTGGTAAAACCAACATTCAAACAGATTGGACATGCTATATTTATTGATGGAATTTCTCTCCACGATTTCCCCCCAGCGTAGACACAAAAAGATTGATGAGAAATCGAAACGATTGCCCACTTTTCATGTACTTATCCAACATGGCTCTAACCATTGGTGATCGTGGTTCATATTTTTGAACACCAGTATCGAGCAGCTTATCCTTATAACGTCTTCGGCTGACAACCATGCTACAACTTGAGTGCAACTGAAATCGCGGCAACCACAAACATTGGATCAATAATCAGTTGACCAAAGTTGTCCCTATTCGTCTCGAGATCCACTACCAACCCACAAGTGTGAAATGCAATCTGTGTCAACGCCAGTCCATATCAGCATGTCCGGTACTTTTCACAAGTGAGGAACTCTTCTCATCCCGGGTTACTTTCAGACAGCCATTAATCACTCAATATCGCAGTTTGAAGAGACGCGGTGTAGAATGTCACGAAACTACTTAAGGTAAACTTGCTAAGTAAACTGTGCGACAAAATATAGGCACAAGTTTGCGTTCGCAATCTAAACGAAAGAACGACGAGGTTCAGGTTACAGAAGAATTGCACAAGTGTCAAGTTTGGATATGGAAATTTAGGATGGTTCACAGTCGACTGATCAGTTAGGTGGCGCTCTCTTCTTACAAGATCGCAATAGGGAAAGACAAACTCCACATGGGATTGATATTGTAGTTCGCATTTTATCCGTTCAAACATCAGTAAAATCCTTAAGTAAAAATCGCCTGTCAGGAATTCAGCTGAGTCTGCTGTTCGCACTAACTTAATTTGCTTTTGATTGCACAACTCCACTTAAGTCAATTTTGTTGACTGATGATTAAAAGATCAGCCTTAAGAAGTCCGATGGTGGATTGTCGAAGACTTCTCATTAACCTCATAAGCAGTGTTATTGCGAGTGAACCTCTTCTCTTCAGCGATATACAGAAAGTAGAATGTATCACCCATCTATTAACTCTGCTTATTCTACGGAAGATTGTTGGGTAAATTCTAACCAATGTTACCACATTTTCACTCATTCATAGCACCGATTAGGTGCACGACTGAATGTAAGGAATGAAGAACGGATTATGCAGTTAACATACAGTATGTCCATAAGAACATTGGACGTGTATTACTTGATCGGTCCTAATGTGATTTTACTGTTTCTTCATGAAATATTGGTCAGTTTACTGTACCCTAATAAAACAAACAGTACGGAATAGTCAGGCTACAAACGAATTTTGTGTCAGCCGTTTACAGGCACACATTACGGACTCATGTACCCATTATTTTTCCAGCTAGGTCGTAGTTCAACATTTCTTCGTTTATTTGAGGTTCAGTTTCAATAAGTGAAGCAGCTACGACTTCCTTCCACAGTATACCTGTGTCCCGTTTGTGTGCGTATATCATAACCATGCGAGCATTTCAGCAACTGCAGCTATCGTCGTTGGTTTGTTCACTAAGTCGGGCAATTTGGTTGCAACACTGCTCACCACTGACGCGCCGCTACGTTCTCCTCCGTCCACCGAAAGCGCACCGATGATGTCACCTCGATTTATGATGGAATGTTTGTAATCAAAATTCCCGTCTTAGCGAACAAACCAGCAACCATTTACGCTACCTGAGCTGCCAACATTCCGCTAAAGAATAACTGCAGCTATACGTTCTAGTTTGACGCAGCTCGTTCTGAACTTGACTACCACTCAACTGTGAACATGCACACACACATGATACGGATAAAATCGTGCCAATCTGAACTCAGGGCTTTCAATCACACCCAAGGCTCATTTTCCAACCGTGAGTAGAAAATCCGTTAGATCGACTTTTTATAACTTACGCTGAACTACACTACACATATGTTAGTAGCCCAGCTCGAACCCATGCAGCTGCTCATCTATGGTAATCGTATTATCATAATATTTCAGTTTCAACTAGTTCACCAGACGCTCGGTGATGAAAGCTCATCCGCAGGAAAATGCATTAGGTACAACATCTTGTACACTTCAACCAGACCTCCTAATGCGACTGACATGAAAGGCTTTTATCGTGATCCGGAAATGAAACAAACGAAAAGTTGATTGTGCACGATTTTATCACCATACATTAAAACTGTTTGTTGACGCAGAGAATGAACTGCTCTCAAGCCTATTACGAAGAACAAATATGACCATATGATTGTCACAAGATATGATAATTTATTTACTTCGCCGTGCAAACATAAGCTAACAAAAGCGAAATTGTGGGCCGGAATCATGTTTAAATCTGGCCCTCAAGGGCTATTTTGAAGTTCAAAATGAATGATCCCCATAATGTAAATGGCTTTTTAACTGAAGTGGCTTGAGGAACATTTCTCCTATCTTTTCATCTGATAACTTTCGATTTAAGAAGTTTCTCTGTTAAGGTCCTGATTATCCCAGGTGGTTTTTCAACAGCTGATAACTCTGAAAAGCCACATGTGAGCCGAAAGTTTTTTTATTCATTAATAGTTGAAAAAAGTGCTAGTTCGCGAAAAAACAGCTGATGTTGATTTGTCACACACTAGGCAGTATAATTTGTATACTGTCTGAAAACTTCTCTCACATAAATTCTTAAGATCAGTTCCACATTAACCTTCTGTTAACTACATTTTTTTCGTGGATCAGATCAACCGAAAGGACTGTATATCAGCCAAACAGTTTGAGTTTTACCACACAGCGCTAATGGCACAACATCATCAACCCTGCAGCACTCGCGATAAATTGTCACTTCTACAACCATATCAAAATTGTGCCCAATTAAAGGAACCCCCTAAATATTCCTCCCTAAGTTACCATTGACTACGGGGTAGCCTCTTTTGGGCTGAACTTGTCCACTGGGATGAGGAACTTCTTCACAAAAATAAGCATCCTACAACTGCGTTAATTTGGTCTTCCACGTGGGGTGAGACACAATGCAAGTCCATTTTTTTGCGGGGGGGGGGCGGTCGGACGCGTTCGTGCGCGCGGCACTCTATTTGATTTGGATTTTGAATTCTTTTATACATTCCATTAAAAATGGTTCTTCATCAAAGGGCACGGTTCGACCGTCAAATTCTTCCGAGGATTGTGTATTCTGAGGACAAAATACTCCTGGAGTGTTCTATAGACGTAGGAACGGTTGATCTGCGGAAGATTTGAGTTTTTGCAGTTCAACACCCCATATGTTCTGAGACGTGCTACTCAAATAGCTTTGCCGCCGCGCTTCTCCTAATACTTGGTTCGTGGTCTTCTCTTGCAAATAGGATAAACTAAGAAGTTAATATGAAGCTATGCTGAATGGGGAATTCAGCATACCCCACGATTGGGCTATACCTTTCTAATGAGAGAAAACTGTACATCTATTTTATGCTTATTTACTAGTTTGAAACAGTATCCTCTCAGAAAGCTACTCTATGTCATCACCTGGGATGTTTCTGAAGATTTTGAGTATACTGACGTAAACTGTCTGCCGTTTCTAGAGCAAAACATTTTTAAGTAGCATGTTCCTTTGTCAGGCTTACATGCAAAATCTCATTCAGGCACAGAATCTACTGGTTAACAATCGGACTTTTCAGATAGAAACCCGTAGTTGTTGCGCTGACAAAAATTCCAACACTCCATAGTAGGCATCTTTTCTTCACTGACGCATACATATATATGTATGTATATATGCGTGTGTGCGCAACGCCGGAATTATCCAACATAACCGTATATTTTTCTTCTCCAAACTGACAACTTTTCGTAGAGCTTATCATGGTTAAATTACATTCGTTAATTTCTGAGTGCCCATTTATTCAAAAACTCTAGGTGTCTTGGCACCCAGAGCGACCTATTGCACAATTTATTTATTTATGTGATGAATAAACCTGTGTTTACTTGCTTGCTTTATAAAAAAATTATTCCTATTCATAATGAAAAACTGATTTCAGCTGGAGATTTTCAAACTTATCCGGTGTACTGTATTAGTGAGAGTTTCCCGAAACTTACTACTTAAATCAATAATTTCACTGTGTGCAACATTACAGTACGCAGCTTTAACATCCAGAAGTGGCTGCATAATACTCGTAAGAAAAGCTGAATACACAGTATATTTTATTCAACAAGAAAAAGCGTGGATTCGTTGCGGTATCCCTTGGAAAGGTGAGTTGCGAATCGATGCCCACTCATGGTAGATGATTTTTTTATCGACATGATGGACTCAGACAGAGATTGGATGACAGAAATTCAGGCAACTGATGCTTACGATGTGAATCTCTGATAACCAGCTGTCAATTAGACAGGGCGTTATTACTTCCGTAAAAAGCTGAACAGGTTTAGGACCAAGCGGCCTTGTAGACAACAGGGGGGGAACAGAGTTTCCGTGATTAGCTTCCTCGGTTGGAACAGTGTCGCGAGTACGAGAAATTTTCAAACTTTTGGTCAATGGACTAGGAAACTTCCACCTTAGTAATTAAAGAACCACTCTGTGGCCTCGATTGTGAGTAATTTTTTCTTAATAGCGAATTGTAAATTATTCGCTAGTCTCGTATACTGGTGTGATTTCCATGTCAAAGTCACCTCTTCTGACATTGGTGTTTTTGTGCTAGTTGACTAGAGCGAAAACACGAGAAGTTGTTACAGAGTTACTTCGCACATTGGAATCTGCTTAGCTCAATTTTTACCCTAGCTATCAATTAAAATATGTGCCAAAACTACATCAGTTCAATGGGGGTGCGCCTGAAAATTGGGTTTAAATCGGATTCCAGCAGTCACTGTGTTCTGTGTAATTTTTTGTTTTATCAAATTCCTGGTTCTTACGCACTCCGTCCTCTAAATGTTGCGTCTAACTTACGCTTGGAGGAGTAAGTAGGACAAATTTATCTTTTTTTCTATTTCAGCTTGTTCAATCCGTCCGTCACATTTCCTTCTGACTGAATCACAGCTGTGCACTAAAAGAGTGAATTGCCCGTATGATCACCTCTGTTCTAACATATCAGTCTCCTGTAAGAGTTTACTCGCTACGGGGATCAAGATATGTCGTATTCAGTGTACACAAACAGTGACGGTTCCTCTTAAAAAAGTGAAAAGCAAACGTTATTAGCCATATCTACTATTGTTTAATATTTTAATGGTCAGGCAAGCACTATAGGACTGGTATCCTGATTAACATAAGTTAGTGACATGAACACCAAAATTAACAGAAGTTTTCATGATCCCACGCACAAAAGGGAACCCGCATGAGTGTCATTCAGCGTTTGTTTCGTGGGCAGCCTGCGACTGCTTTTCCCCAGGACACCTACATAACAATTGGAATGTCATACACAGAATAAGATCGCCAACTCAAATATGCTCTCTCACCAAGATGAGAGAAACAGGCACCTCCTTTATCCTGTCTTTTTTAGACACAAAGGACGGATTCCAAAAGCTAGGCGCGCAATTGACCCGAACGAGATGTGCGATGCTGCTCACTCAGTTTGAGTCCTGAAAGTCCTGTTTTTTGATAAATAGCTTAAATAATACCTGCTTCACCTCATCCTCTCTGAAAGAGTAATCTCACCAGGGAAGGCAAAAGTGTTGTTCACACAAATCACCCTGCAAATAATTTAGAACGACTCATACACAAGCCTTTTCGGAAGTGTGCCTATCTGTTTATCATTTAGCTTCACGAATAAGTTTCTTCGCCGTATAGCGTCAGTAATCATATGTACTCCAGAACTGACTTGCGGTTAAAAAAATCGTTACACAAGTTGAATTGAGACAAACACCTATCGGAAAGTATGCCAAGGAAGCCTACTAGCTAAGAACTGATCGTTCAGAAAATCTATTGTTTTAACACCTTGCCCCCTGGCTAGTGCCTAAACCTTCACTAAGACATAAATTTACAAACTCCCTTGTTGACATTGTAATCATTCACACTACCCTTAAACTTTTCCTTGTTAAGAAAGAAGCAGTAGTTCTGCACAAAAATGTGCGACTGTCCTATTGGTTTCAGCAAATTTTATTTCCACGTATGAGTACTGTTTATTGTTGAAAGGCAAGTAGAATGCTGGTCCCTTTACTAGTTTTATAAGGTCCCCCATTTCATCAGGTTCCGAACTTTCCGCGTTATTATCTTTACTAGCACTTAACTGCCGTGCAATCATGAGAAACTTACCCCCTAGTGGCACGGAGAAGTGACATGGTGAGAGGAAACACCTCCCAAGGATAAAATGGTTTAGAAGATGATTAAAACGCGAACAGCTTTGTAATAAACAGATATGAGTCTCACGCCATAGCGGCACGATGTCAGCGAGCTTTACTCAACGTGCTCCATGAATCTCACCCAGCACAATTCAGCATCAGCTTAGAGGAAGCACTTACTTAGGCAGTTCAACCAATAAGTGTTGAAGATCTGTTGCGTAGCACGTACCACAGGGTATTTTTTCCGCTTACGAAAAGTGTCAGATTGGTCCGCTCCGCGTATAAATCTTACGGAGTATCGTTTGGCTACAGCCTCTTTAATTCAGCGTTAACATTTTACGGTCTCCTTCCCAACGTCTTTTAACAACTATGGCCTGGAATGGAAAACAGAAACTTCTTTGTTAGCTGATGGTTTAAATACGTGGCCACTGTTCCGAAAACATCTGCCTAGCAAGCTTTATCTGCAGTTTTAACGATCCTGTCACATTACCTGGTATTCGCTCACAATACATTCTATTCCGGAAACGCCACTGCCAGCTGGCGCTAGTAATGTGACAAAGACGTACGCAAACAAGTGCTTCAAAGCCTTTAAGACCTTAGGAGTGGAGAAATGAAGTCTCGCCATCTACTACTGCCTGCAGAGGAAGATTGTAGGGACAGGTCTGAGTGCAAAGAAAGTCGTGATAGATAGATAGATAGATAGATAGCTCAGAATAGTTTTATCTATATGATCTTTGGATAAGGCTAAACTATGGCTAAGTGGGTCAGTCAGAACCAAGAACCTTTTGATCCGTTGCCGAAAGATTTTCTTTTGTGCATTTCTGGACTCAACGTACCTTCTGTTGTATTCGTTGACAAGCCTCACCCGAATTTCGCCAGAATTTGTTTGGTTCATTGTGACATTCGTTCTGTTTGTTGAAGAGAGTGTATTGGAGTGTTCTGAAATCATAGGATGAAGTATGATTAGTGTGCTTTTATTTCTTCGTGGGCACAAATATCCTATCCACCGGACAAATTTTACTCTGGTGAGGAGTGGTGTTTGCGGAAAAAACTGTATCGAACTATCCACTCGTACGTCCGAAAAAAATTTAAACCTATCCCAGTGATGGTCTGGATCTAGCGATAACACACATCAGTGGCCCTGCAAATCCCTTCCTGCTCGCAAAGTTGACTTAACTGGAATAATGGTAGTTGTCAAAGCCCATATACTTTTCTCACGTGCGCTTGAATTTGGTTTTGACAAGAAACATAACTGAATCCAGCTGAAACTCTCGTTTATGATGCCCTGGTGCAGAATTTTCAGCAGGCTTATGAGTAGTGTGCCACGTCTAAACAACCCGGATACTCTTCCTTTATCTCTAAGAAATTATGACTATCGGCGTCAGAGGCAGAACCGACTCTGGGGCAGACAGAAGTATCATTGGTCTTAGTAGGAAATGATTCTTACAATAAAAGCGTCGGTCAGAATGAGCAAGTTAGTGACCGGCTGTCTGAGGAATTAAGTGATCCTGAGACAGACTGATTTAAAGAACTCTGGAGTGAAAATGTTTTTTAAATGGCGAGACAAACCGGCTGTTTTTTAGTTCTTTAATATTACTGATCCCCTAGGCTTGGATAGCTCGAGCTTGAAGCTTTCTAAAAATTAGCAATCGTACTAATCACTAAAAAACGAATTTTCACAAACAGTTGTGGTTAGGAATGCTGACGAATTTTGTAGCTGTGTGAATTTTCATGGGGGAATTCTGCATTTGTTGGCATAGCACAGTAACCGTAAGACAACTAGCTACCGGGTTCGCGCTTTCCAAGGTTCATCAGACAAACCTAGTCCCCACGTTTCCAGCAATCTTGTTTTCTGTCTGAACACCAGATTGTGTACAAAAAACAAAATGCATTCAAGTGTAAAATAAGTTGTTTAACGGGGCACTCGGCTGAATCCCAGCCGAAGGTTTGTATGTGGCTTGCGCTAAGTAGAAGCAATATATGCCAGTATTTTGAATGTCGTCCCAATTCACACGGGAAGAGGCCTCTGAGCAACACGACCAGTTGAAATGTATCACAAAAGGGGGAAGCAGATGAGTTTCACGTCGATATTAACTTACTATGTAGATGAGAGTATTTCAGCATTTAAATCGTTTTAGCATTATCATGTACGTTTTTTGGGTCGTAATCTCATAAGAAGAGTACTACTGCCGAGGCATCTTGGCATGTGAGTAAGCACAGTATAACGAAAAATTGCAGCCATGGGTTAACATCAATCAAACTTTGGAGAAATTGCCCCAATGAAGAAAACCAAAAAAACATGCACCGTAGTATGGAGAACGAAATTCCGGATGCACACACTGTTGGGAAGCTAGAAAAGGCAAACGGTTTATTTGGGACCACAACAGTGAAAGAATCCAGTTGTCGCACATAGACCATGGAAATACAAGGTTTAATTTTAGAGGCTATGCTTTCATGAGAACCTTAGTGTACTTCTCAGTGGGAAACTGGTAGATATGAGAACCTGGTGCAGTTTGTAGATTCGACGGCGGAATTTCCACAGAAAACAATCTAATGTGAACAGCACATGCAAAATCTGGTGTACTTGAAAAAAATGGTGGCAACCATAACGAACACGGGTACATTTGTGTGATTCGTCTAGGCAAACAGCGTCTGGTGACGTAATTCTTTCTAGTGCGGTTATTTTTTTACAGGAACGATCATGTTTCACTTCTAATTCATCTTCACACTCTTTTCTGTAGAAGTGATGGTGTTGTGTAGGATGCCCACCTACGAGTGGCAAAACCACAAAATCTTGGATAATCATCATTAAGGTCAGTGTCGCAAGTATAAGCTGCTCGAGCTTCAACTTGCTTTAGAGCCCTGGTTATGTAATCATGCGGAGAGTAGAACTGACTTGAAACGGCAGCTTCTCAAGATTGGACAATTATCTCTCCACGCCACTCCGATAATTGCTTCCGGAATGTCAGATGACGTAGGTAAGTAAGGATTCAGAACAGAGGTTCACAACTTGACCCCTAGTTAGCACAAGTCAGCAGCGTTTTGACAAATGTTTGACAATGGCTTCTTCAGCCCAACGTGTCACTTTATTCCACATTCCTAAAACAAAGTAAAAGAACATTATTTGTGAGGGTTAAGAATGTAATGAAATCACCAGTCTAGCAAGAAAATGAAATAAATTTCATCAGCAGCAGCTGCACAGTGAATGACGATACTCGGCTGCCGTATGCTCACACCATACTCATAAAACCTCTTATGAAAAGGACAAGTTAGAAGAGAGGAAGAACCTATTATGAACGTGATACAAGCAGTTCGGACCGCCTGCACCTTATACAGCTTGAAGAAAAAATGAAAACAGCCATACTGACGTCGATTTGCGGCCTTATTTTGCAGCATCTTTAGCCAAACACAAAGAGGATCAGACGAATCCCATCCTGGAAGACGAATTTCGCCCAGACTCTTTGTAATCGCCTTTATTCTCAACTGTCAGTTCCAAGGTTGACCACGTCTCCGTTTACGCCACCCTGACTTAGGTACGGGAGATGACGCAACATAAGACCAGGACATCGCATCTTATGTTGCTGGGCACATCTTGTGGTGTCCCCTATTCATTCGTTTTCCAACTGCTCCTTTGCGAATCCGCTAGTAGTAGACCACAAAGGATGTGGTTCTGGGAATGTGGTTATCAAAGACCCCAAGACATTTCAGTTTCATCCCTCTCATAGACCTTTACTCAAAAGTATAAAATTGTGGTCTGATTACACGAATTTTGAGGCACAGAGGTATCGCTTTGTCACTCCATGTGTCTCAGAGTAGCAGACAGGCCCTGAGCCTTAGAGATGCATCGTCACAATAAAGTAGCAATAGAGTAGGTGTTAATACGACACTCCAGTCCAGTACGCTTGAATGACTTTCCTTGGACTTTGAAAATCCAAGAACACCATAGCAACAGTTCGCATATCATTACTCTAAACACCAAACAAGCCGTGAAGATATGGTCCAGGTAGCTCCTACCAAGCCGATATGTTACCTGATTCTCTCCAGCTAACGTTTTATTATCCATCAAGCAAAAAGGGGCAAGTGACATTACAAGCCTCGGTAAAGCAAGCTAATCCTTCTGTGGCTACAAAATCAAATGCGGATCCAGTTGCCAGTGTAAACTTCCCTTCCCCACTTATAGGCAAATAGGTCGAGCAGACGCTGACCATGAAATCTGTCCTAACAGTCCATTTGGGAGGGCGTCCGGATAAGAACTTCGAGGCGCTTCGAGGAAATCATTAGTCACAAAATTCCGGCGATAAAATGGTTTCAGGTTCACCATCCAACGTTCTAACACAGAAAATGGCAAAAATGGACACGGTATCCGATGTTTAAAGTGGTTTATCCGGTGATCGAGATCCTTGATTCTTGACGATTTTGCCCCGGGACGGTTTTCGGATCGATCAACTGGGATTGTCTTTGGATAATCCCAGTATTACTTGCTTCTTCCTTTTCGTTAGCCCTCGGCGTCAACCAGGCTTTACGGTCGGTGCAAACTATGATTTTCGCCTGTTGTTTAATTGTTCGCCGGGCTAGAATGTGTTCGGGACCGACGATGGCGCTCCTCCAATTTCCAGGCAACAGCAATTTTCTGATGGTCGACGGCACAGTAGTTAGGAGCCCAGAAGGCGCTATTGGCAACTCCATTTCGCTTCAGTGTGTGTCTTTCAGCTGCCAAGAGGGCTGTCCACCGTTTGCGCAGCTGCAAACAACATGATCGGAATCCACGCGAATGTCTAAAACAGAACGACAATCAGTGAACAGTTCAAAATACTGGCAACTAATGTGGGTATGACAGATTCGTGTCAGTGGACCATCACTCTTGAATTCGGAATTTAGTACTATGTGCAATCAACACATAGCTGAGGCAGTCACTCGCCGTTGCCCATACCTACCGAATCTAATACAAGTCGTCCATCCAAGTGAGTATCTGTTGCACACTTGTGTAGTCAATAAATCTGCAAGCAGAACGAAATTTGAGCTTTTAGACCATCGTAACATGACACTCAAAGCAGCACGAAATCTATTTTCTGAGGTTGTGAAAAGATGCGATAAGCAAGCAACCACTGACTTCTCACTTGTGAGATTTCTCCACAGACAAACAAAACGCACAGTGACTTCCAACGGGTAATCACTCAAGCAAGGACGCATCCAACAGGAAATTTGAGTCGTACTTAAGTCGTATTGGAGACATAACCGAAACCTGGGGGCAGCGACAGAGCAGTAAGTGGGTCTTAATTTCTTGTTTCCTACATGCAACATTCAGCACTTCTGAGTAAGACCAGTATATGTACAACATCAGTCTCCTTTCCTGCTTCCTTCTAAGTGCCAACATTAAATACAGGCAGACAGACCGGTTTTTTGAGGCCTGAAGACCAAGTGTGATAAGTAGGGGCAGTGTAGATCAGCTCACAGATGTAGCTGAGAGCCATGCAGTACAAGTAGGGTCGGGTGGACCTACAAGGAGATGAAATGAAAACTGCATAAAAACGAAAAAAGGATTTGTGATGAGCAGGTCGTATGCACAACAGTAGGGCAATTCGGCTGATGTGGTATGAGATCATCTGTGTTTGAGTGAATCACGGTTGTACGTGGATTGGGATATCTCCATGGCTGGCGAACCTAGACAGGAGGACGACCGGCATCCCCAGCCAAATCCTTTGGCTTTAAAGCCTGACTTAACGACGGTGGAAATGCCAGGGTTCTTCAGTTTTCAAAGAAGTAGTCATACTTGTTTCATCCCTAAACCTAAAGAAAAGAAATACCGTGCAATTCAGACATTTATATGCTGGCTATTCCTCTATGGTGAACTTCATAAGTGAATTACGAATACACATCATTATAGTCCAGTAGGTCACGAAAACACGCAAACTCATACCGAGTAAGTTTCGACCTCAATATGGCGGACGGGTCACATCTGCTTCCTATGAGTTCCCAACAGCAGAAATTCCATCCGAATCTAGCTGCTTTTTTTCGTGTTTCACACAGTTGTTTCTCATTTCTTTTGGAAGTGACCGTTCACTGTAACATGGAGGAAATCGTGCTTGCTGTTTGGGTTCACTTCTGGTTTATGCAATAACGTGTTAGTGCCGTGTTCACTTGAGCTTTTGTCCTGTAAGTAAAGTCAGTGTACCGAAGAACCGAGAAGCACTGTACAGTTACTTGGTCCTAATTGGGAATCGACTCTCACCAAAATCCAGAGGGACTAAAACTCTCATCTTCCTGATTAGTATTTCAAGACTAAGCCCTACGAGCTACTGATAGGCACAGAGTGCTTTCACTTACGGAACAAAACCTCACTCGCAATTTTCGCTTACGATTCTCAGATTGAACTTGGTCGGGTTACCTTTAACGTTGACCTGTATCTCTGATATTAACAGCATGACAGTCCCCTTCGAGTTGCATAATCAATACTTACATCCATCGTCTTTTACCACACGACTTCAGTTCAGTGAGGCGTCGCTGCCCAATCTTTCACCCGCCTGAACTTTTGACTAGTCACTGTAATGAGATAATTAGCTGGTGCTTCGGATTTCGTTAGTTCCGATGGCTTCGGTGACCCTAATTTAACTGTGAACTTCTGACATTAGGTCTTTCGCTTATTTCTTTTTCATCCGAATGTGTGTGAAAAGCTGTGCCCTAAACTATCCATATTCATAATCTAATCACCAAGCAGACTATCTCAATAAACGCCTTTGTGATCAAGTCGGAATAATGAAATCTTTCATCTATTCGAAACACTTAACTATCCTTGAATAGAGGGACTGCTCCACCAGGATACCCCCCAATCCACACGAAGGACCTGCTAACTACGGAGACATTGCCTTGCAATTTTACAGACTATTATGATGAAAAATCTGACTGGATTGTAAAAGGCTATGCGAAATCGGTGAGTGTCATCAGGACAGCCTTTTTAATCATTCAATCGGCAGCCTCAGGCTCTTGATCAGTCATATTCTTGTTTAAAGCATTGTGTCCCCTTAATCCGTGCAACAGTGAATCCCAAGCTTTTAAATAAATTCGTGCTACACCGGCCATCGCATGGTTTCATCACCTGGGTCACCTGACTTGCTGCATAAAGCAGGGAGGGTAAGCGAAAACAGACTACTGCTGACGCCTCCTTTCTTCTTCTTTCACATATTAGCTCTTCTCCTCACCATCCGGTTGCTAGCACAACATTTTGGACATAGTCTTATTGATTGACTGGTCCGTTCGTCTCTCACTACTGCAAACCGTAGCATCTCCCACCGAATCGGCCTCCACGACCACAGACATTTCTAAGTCACTTTTCAAACTGCGGCACTCACTTTATATGATAGTCCTTACCGTTTGCACTCTGAAACAAGCGGGACAAGTATGGTTGTAAGCTTACCTCCTCTTTGGTTTCCACCCGTTCCTGCCTGCGCAACTATGGTGATCCGAAAGCCGCTGCAGTTGGTTCTGCCGGTTTCAGTATGGTTCCAAGCCACCCACTAGAAGGCTTGAATGTTTGTCCACTGATAGTTGCCTCCGTGCGGTTCGTTTGGCAATGTCTGTGAGTATACCTTTTAAATGCGCGGATAATCGCTGCCTGTTCATCATATCTGCTTACAAACCGACAGATTGTAGCTCTGATACACTCAAAACCAGTTCACACGACCCTCTGAGTCTATTGTTGAGACTGGTTAAGAACTCAGACGATGGCTTCGGAAATAAGCGAATGTCTTCTCACTCTCTCTCTCCCAAGTATCACCGTTCTACTGGCCCTAACGAACTCCCACCCGCTCTGTTTAAAGACGGAGGCGAAATTCTCAGATATTGTCTGCCTAACGTATTTGCATCTACCTAGTCGAAAGAGGACATCTCAACCAACTGGGCCAAGTCGATAGTTGTCCCTCTTCTAAAAAAAGGTTTATCCGAGTGAGTATTGCAACCACAGGAGAGTTAGCTCATTCCCCGTTGTTGTGTCGTCTATTCTACGTCATCCTGAAAATCGTGCGAAGACGGGGCGCGATAACGGCAAGCACGATTCCGGCAGGAAAAAGGCTGTGTGAACCAGATCTTCACACTCCTTCAAGTGTTAGGGTAATGACATGCGTATAGGCGTCCCGCAAACTTGGTGTCCCTTGGCTACAAGAATGCATGTGATGCTATCGACCGGTCAGGTTTTTTCAATCCACTGGCACAACAGTGTATGCCACAGAATTTCATGAATATCATGTGTTCTTTATATTCCCACACTTGTGGGCACCTAAGAGTATATGAGAAACTCTATAAAAGTTTTCCTACACGCAGTGGTGTACGATTAGATTGCTCGGTTCCTCAAATTTGGTTGAATTTCGTCATTGATGGGGTACTGAGGCGAACATTGGAAGGTCCCCGAAACCTCAGTGTTCAGATCTCTTCGAAGGGGACCTTATTGGCCGGGAATATGCAGACGACCTTGTTCTCTTTTTTGAAAAAGAGCAGGAACCGCAAGCATTGTTTGTAAAGCTGGCCATGGTCATCTAGTCCTTTGATGTGTGCTTCGAGCCCACAAACTTCAAAATCAGTGGCGTTCATGCTGCCCAGATTGTCTGACTGAGTATTGGAGGTGTAGACATCTTGAATGTTTGCGGCAGGCTAGCCCTAGGTTCTTCTTTACACCCCACTTTTTTTCCATCATAATGCCTTATTCAAGTAGGTTGATGGATTTATCAAACAGCAAACCACCAGTGTTCTCATTTGGTGTTGCTTTCAATGATGATGATGATGACCAGTTCCCCCTTATCAATCTTATTAGAATTGACAGTAAACATTTCATGATGTTTTACCATTTATTTCGCTCTCTTCAGTCGAGGGTGCAAGGCATCCGAGCTGTACAGATGCAAAGTAAGAACAGTGTTGAACAGACACTAATTGCTTGGAAACTGCAAGTCACCTGATCAACCCCAGGGTAACCAAATCGTTTGCCTCAATTCATGTGCGCGTAGTCTGGACTGGTTTGCTTTGATCTGTAGCGCTTCACTTATCTCTAAAATCTTGGGATTTGTGTTGCGCACTAGATTGGGAGGGAGTTAACCGGGTAAATCAGGTGGCCAGTAACTGGTGCAAGACTGCCATCTGACCTTTGACCCAGTGGTCATCCTGACAGTGTTTGGGTTGTTTGGAATGTTCTCTGTCACAGATTTCGCTTACTATCTGTCTGCCCTGTCAATGGTTTATGTCCGCGATTGAAGAGTTTAGAAAATGCTAACAAATCACATCGTAGGTCATCTGTCAGTTATGAGACCCTTGTCCACCTACCTGAGTAGTCCTAGCAGGTATAATGTCCATTGTTTGACCGGACTTTCCGGGATCCTACCATATTTGCCCTTAAGACCTGATGAAATTACAAGCACTGGTTTCACATTTATCTTAATCTTCATAAGATCCAGTAAGACACATCTAACGATTCCGATAGCCTGCGTTTGTCGACATTTTTCAAACCAAGAATGACACCTAATTCAAACTTCCAGGTGTGGAAACTGGTCAGCAGTTGCCAAAATCAATCTGGGCATATTAGTTGGGGCATCTTTCCGGTAAAAGACTGACGTGCAGACAGAAGGTGATACAAAGACTGAGATACTATCGGGGTGTCCAAACTTAAACAGAATTGCTAGGAAATTCAGTGGCTGGTTTGCTCGACAGACTGTCTCCTCGGCGGCTATCACTCGAATCAGGCTACTCATGAAGTCCTCTGCTTTGACCGGGTTCGCGAAATCAAATTTTGAAACCGAAATCCGAAACCATAAGTACGTCAATCTTTATCATCTATTTAAATTGAGAAACAATAAAGTGAGATATATAAGAAGACTGACGTTCAACTGGTAGGCCTGCAGTCTGTTTGCAAAACAACTCTCTTGTCATGTAAAATGGTGGAAGGTTATTCAGTGTATGGCGGGCTGCCGACAATACCCATCCTCAGTTTGTCTAAAATTACCAGATTTCTCAACATCTAGCTGCAGAATTTAAGACTAAGATGGCCGCCAAAACATGAACCCTATTGTGTCATGTTAAACGATTTGTTGGCATTCTGACTGGATTGTGTAATCTGATCGTGAGCCCAAGTACTGACTCACAGGAAAGGCAACCTGCTCTAACCAAAAATTTGAAAGCATACACTACAGCCTTCA
The DNA here is from genome assembly GCA_004794785.1 of Opisthorchis felineus. NCBI lineage: Eukaryota > Metazoa > Platyhelminthes > Trematoda > Opisthorchiida > Opisthorchiidae > Opisthorchis > Opisthorchis felineus. The sequence goes on from SJOL01007263.1 coordinate 360,642, forward strand.
TTTCAGCGTGTGCACGGGTGACTGGTAAATGGGACCGAATGTCACCCAAACGAACGGGTTAAACTATAGCTACCTGTAACGTTATTTCTGGAGAATACAATACCATGAGTCCACTTCCATGGATGTCGCTGTGTGTCACTAAGTTGAGTCCACCTTGGGTGAAGGAGTGCAAATTTCTTCTGGAATCCTTTCGCGCTCAGCAGTGAGTTCTAGTGGTTCGTCTACGCAGTTGTAATCTGAGTTTACCAGAATGCATGCCGCACCGACATCTTCCCCTGTTGATGTACTAAAAGCTGATTTTTTCTGCGGGATTTGACGCTGCCATCTCTCAAGTCCTACAAAAGTCGTTCATCTTTCTACGGGATCCGATATACTGTGCCTTTGGGTATATGGGTTTCGCGTCCCTGTGTTTTTATGCTCGAGTTTGATATAGCTCAGGGAAGTTGATGCGCATTTGACTGGTTCGACGGCTTCTGTCCATGATCTCCTCTAATGTTTACCATTCAAACCATCTCCCGTCACTGAGTGGTATTATGCGCCATGTTGCATTCCAACCATCTTTTATTTGAAAGTATTGCGTAAAACTTTTGCCGCGATAGCAATAGATTTTTGCTTTTCCCGAAATAATATGCTAACTTCCTTACTGTGGTGTAAGATGTTAGCCATGACTGTCACAATCCAATGAACCAGACAGTCACAGCTTAAAATTACCTCTCTCTGTGTTTTTACAAAACAAAATTCATGCGGCTGGTAGCTAAGACAACGGAACTTCATTGGAATGAAGTAGCCGTGGTAACAGGCGACAAATGTGAACAATGGTTATGCACTTCTGGGTGAACCATCACGTTATCACAATTAGAGTGACAGATCAAGGGTAAATCGAACCATAACATGCTGAGTGTTGCTAAAAAGTTAAGTAATTCTGCATTCTTCAAGAGTTGGTAAGTTTCAAAGCCTTTCTTTAGAGAAGTGCCCCTCAAGGAAAAAGAGACAGGTTTGGTTGAGACAGTTGGAAAATATTAGAGCATTCTGGTGACAACTTTCAAAAAGCCAGCCAGTCGCTTCGTGGCACAATTAGGAATGGCATGGAGCGATGTAGGAAGTTTCGACATGCTTCTGATACAGCATCAGAAAAGAGCTTCATAAATGGCCTAATCAGGCGCGCGACGCCGGTGGTCTCTGCCGTTCTGATCCACCGGATGAACCCACATGATGCATTCACAGTGATTCTTCCGATACTGCCGAATCATTCTTAAGAAGTTAACTCGAGAAAACTGGCATAATTGTGTCTCGGTCACATCTCTAACAAACCGATTAGATGTGGCTACGGATGTTGGTTTCGTTTAACTTTTTAACCTGATGTTTCATTCTCTAAACATGTGTTTGCTTATACATACAAAAAATGACACCACATATTGGAAAACGTATAATCTAGACAGAGGAAATTTCTAACCGAGACTGGTTTGGTGGACTGACTTTTTAATTATCAGCCATCTTCGTTAAATAACATGCTGATAGGTATTCAAAATGGCTTACTGGCATTTGTAGTCATCCTTGCAACACCTATTTGAAGAAGGATGTGCAAAAGTCCTAATAACTTGATATTCGGTACTCTGGCTGTCCTTATATGCACTAAACAAATTACCAAGGAATCACGTTTCGTCGAATCCTGTATTTTCTTATTTCTGACCGTTTGACAGCAATGATTAACGCGTTCTCAATAGATGATTAATGGTGATTCCAAAAAACCTAATATATCGACGTAGTAATTCCGTCCACTGAATATTATGTGACAAGCACATGAATTCTTAAAACCACTAACCCAAAAGTTTTTCACGATTCTGTTTGCATGAGAAGAAGCATAAAATCGATTAGTTTATAGGCCATATGATTCTAGAAATTCGTAAAACTACAGTGCAAAACGAAATCCTTGAACAATGGCATGTTCACAAGTTGGTAACCCAAAAAAAGTACAGCTAAAAGCACCTATCATTCTTCATTAGGACAAAGGTCAAAAGTACACACTTGTACGCACTTGTGAATAAAATCTATTGAGGAATTTGGGCCCCGGCACCCCAAGTGCTTGAAAGTCATCCTCTGGGTCAACAATGGCAAAAGTATCGCCGTCACTCTATGACACTCTCGTCCACATTTAACAGCTGTGATTTCGTCAAATAGCTTAGTGACAAATTAGCTTTACAAAGCGCTCAAAGGTTGTCTCGTGAATTGTATTTCAGTAAGTTTTTCGCCAAATGAACTCAGTGCCGTACCTGACAAGTTCCGTTATCTAGCACCTATAAAAAGCGGTTTCACTCACATCATATCCCAGTCTATGCGAAAAAGAAAAAAAAACAAATTAAAATACCATATCCAAACCATACCCATGAATGGGGTAATTGGAGGGAGTCCCTTTGTCATGAATGTAAACAACACGTCATCTTCGTTACAAAGAGCTGGGAAAAGTGGGTAGGGATAAATATCTACCCGGATGAACAAGACCGGCAACAACACTTCTGTACTGGTGCAGCCATCCGGCATCTTTCTAGAAGTCTGATGTCAAGCTATTATGTAAATCATTCATGACTGGCTCTATTCGACCAGCCGAATTAGTGATTCTATGCAAAATGTATGTTTCCTGTATCGGTTGCCTGGCATATTTCATATACATATATATATATATATATATATATATATAAACAGTTAAAATGGCATGAAGGTGGTAGACATGCTGAATTTACTAGGATTTACTAGTACACTCTTGAGTTTTCAAATCATCCCTGTATTTGACAAGAAATCATTTTATCTCTCGGCCACCATTTCAGAAAATAAACCACAGAGAAAAAACCTGTCTGGGGTGGTTTACAGAATATACGAGACATCACAGCTACTCCTTATAGACGCTGTATTGCTTTTTCCACTTGGAAATTTTTTCATTTCGATGAATAGCTTATTTTCATACAACTGATTGTTTGCTGTCTTTGGGTCAGTTGGACATAATAGTCAGTGGTTCTTTCTTCAGGCATTTTCTCGAGGGCATAAGTAGTTCATGCTTCTCCGTTTCGCCTCTTTATTTCCTACATTTTTAAAATGTGGTACGCATGAATCATCTGTTTGGGAAGTTGAAATCGGTATCTGGAGACGACCAGATACATTTGTAACCCGCACATCCTGTGATCCTGTCTGAATTTTCATACTGGGAGGTCGGAAGAACAAAACGATGTTCGCAGACTATTGAAAAGGAAAGTGCACGGATGTGTTACTGATGTTGAGCACACAAATTTTGGTCGTATAGATCAGCCAGAGCGTTCTTTAACGAGCGGACAGTAGTGAAGTTCTTATGCACCCAAAACCATGTTAATGTAGTTACCCTATGATACCTAGGGCAAAATATTTTCCTCTTCTGGGATGGTATATGAGACAGCAAGTACTCAGGGTATTCCTCTAAACGAATGAGCAGACAATGCAGCTGAAGGTTGTGCTAGTTGGGACAAAACTTACTGTCTGGTGAACACTGCGTATGTTTCGTAACTGAGCGAGTTACTAATAGGCGGGTTCCAGTGTATCCCTCTTCCGACAACGAGTTGCTTCTAAGATCCTTTTATACTGAGATCAACCATAAACCTCGAGCTATGAGAACCAACCTACTAGACCGCCTCCTTTGGGTCCAGAACTTTCCATCGGTAGGTAGATTCCGTTTGTTGTTCACTGTTGTCAACATCGGATTTACGACCTACCAAATATCTCCAACATTGGAATTTCCAGTCAAGAACCTTAAACCATAACATTTAAAACAATACTCTCGCCTCCATTCTACGCATTCTCTCAACTCTGTTTACTTGGCTCTGGTTGCCTTTGTTCCCACGGATGTAAATTTGTTCGATCCTTTTTAGAACTAACATTATTGGAAAGTAATCATGTGTTAAAACGCGAAACCGCTCCTTGTTCGTTAAAAAGCTTCTGCGGGATCTGGATGATGTCATTCTTCTCCAACAAGATACCCTACATTTTGAAGTATCCTCTGGGATAACCGTATATGTATATAGCAACTGATATAATGGCGTTAATTCAACAGGTTAAAAATTTTGCTTATCTTGTTTATAGAAAATCAATGTTTTACTGCTTTTCGCTGCGACAAACAAAACTCAAAGCCTTTGTCTGTTACTACAGGTATATGGGGGTTGGGCACTTCACGTGACATTGAATTCATTATTACTAATTTTTATAAGACCTGCGGTAGATTAAAGCGACTTTTTCAAACCAGACGCGTACAGGTAGGCTAGGTAAGCGATATCACCAGCTGGTTTAAAAATAGCTACACTAAAAATTATCACTCAAAATCAAAATTCAGCGATGTTGCGACAGCAAAGTCCTCTCCTTTATTTTGAAGAATTTTGCCAAGCTTGTCCCTCAGAAACATTGAACCCCTTCATTGCTCCTCTTTCGGTCCACTCTAAATAGAACATGCAATATAAGACCTTTTCTAACAGGAATCCATAGAAGTCCGTCGTCTTTGTTTGATTCTACCAGGTTTTATTTGTGAATTTTATGAATGGAATGTCTATCCGGTTATTGATAAAATACTTACTATTCGGTTCCAGCCCTCAAATACCTGGGAACCTCGAGGATCTTCATAAAGCTAGTTGGGACACCTAAACAATATTCTAGTTTCATTTCAAAAATTAAGGCGGGTCTGATCGTGTGCACTTAGAGTAAAAATGAGTTAGCATCAGGGTGGGTGGGCTTCCGCCTGATCCATGAAATGTGGTTCGTAGACTCATCACTCCAACGAGTTTTCTCGGTGCAATTATCACCATCGTAGTTATATTGGCGGATGATTTGCACACTTCAAGCATCAGATAGCAGATACCAGGCGAGAAATTGCTCTACGAAATGGTGTTTTAAGCACGAAGGACAATATCACTAGACAGACAAACTGTCCCAAGAAGAAATATCGTTGAATTTGCAAGGTACCTTTCATGATCCGTGGGTCATGCATAGGGTTGCACAAAACTCAGTGCATTTTGGTGGCACGTTTTGTCTGGCAAGCTAGCATTAAAAGGGAAAAGAGCGGGTATGAAAGAAGACAGGTTTTTCATCCAGTTACGTTTGAAAGTTGTGAGAACCATCAGCAGTTTTTCCTCTCATTGTGTGATCAAAATTCAACCATAACAGCTGTCTGCTTGCAATGATTCACACGCTATTTTACAAAACTTTCCTCAGGCAATAGTTCTGAGTTTAGGCTTTGGACAGTCTGCCAGTGGGGCAGCAACCCGAATTCGGAAAGTTCCCCAACGTCAGTTTTGTTAAAATGGAAGACAGTCCTTCGGAGAATTAAGTAGTTCCTGTAAGTATACTTTAAAACCTTCTTACGTTTTCCTGAGGCTAATCTTGAAACAGGAGTTTGTGAAAGTCGCAAGCCAATCTGCTTTATTTCTGGTGAATTGTAATTTTAGACAACAAAGGCCAGAACACAATTGGAAAAAAATTAAGGCAGCTAAACTAAGTAGTTTTTAAGGTTGAAATTGTGATGTTGTACCGTTGGACGAGATATGTATGTCTCTCTATGAAAAACTTATTTATCTTAGAATAATTTGAATAGCTCTGTCGTAACAAAGGGCTTATATTACTTCAGTAATGTACTAAAACTTCCAAAATACAGACAGTTGTGGTAGATCTGCAATCACCCCCCCCCCAATAAAGCTGAGGCGACTATAAAAACGTTCCTTGTATAAGTAGTGGCGTTGCCAGGTATTTTCCCATGAGAACGCAACGACGAGTTTTTGGATGGTTTTTATTTCTTTAGTAATGTTGTTCCTCACTTCATTTGAGTAGGCAAAGCGGAACTGCATCCAGTGAACATACGACTTTCTGCTTGCGCTACAACTAACATGTCAGTTGGTCGCATTTATTTATTCCCAGTCAACAGAAATTCGGCAACGTGGAACATATTTGACTGCCTTTAATACAAGATGTTTACTACTTTGTACAATCGGGTGCTTCACACGGTCCTCACAGATCAGTTAAGCTTGATTCCGAACACTTCACCCAGGAAAACCATAGATTACCGAAACAGTAGCGAAATACTGAAAAAGCGGATGGTATGCTTTTCAAACGAAGAACGAAGTCTCTGACTACAGCAGGTTGTCAACAACAATTAAATAATGTATTTTCAACCCAAAGTCCTCTGGGTAGGAGGGTTCAATCCTGGGAGATCTTGACCAGAATGTTCTTTTAGGTCTGGTCACAGAAATTCAACCAACGTGTAACATAGTTTTCAGGAATTTAGGCATTTATCCAAGTCATCCTGATTCCGAGCAATGATTCTAATTTTCCTAGGAGCTCCTAAATAACATGAACACGGGCGTTGGCAAAAAGAGTAATCAGAATTTTTTTAAATTACACCGCGAAAGCTGATAGAAGACGCCTAGGTTGTTTATACACACATCAAGTTAGGGATCTTGCCAGATTTGTCCGCCTACACCATTGCCCTGTCGCAATGGATGTAGTTATCTACTCTCCTGTCGTTGCCATGGCAAAGTAATGTGGAAGTGGCACTTTAACCAAAGGTTCCTCCAGAGTTTAATGCCAGCTACTATGACGGATTTAGGCATCGGCTCAAAAACATTGTGAATTTTTATCGAGAATTAGGTGGATGCAATTGTTCCTTCTGAGAGACCGCTTTTGGGAAAGGACACTCTAGAGGTGAAAATTTCTGACTGGTTTTTTGGAGTTTCCGTGGAATTTTACGAACTATCGCTTGCCCTAAACTTTGGATCACCTTCCCAAGAGTAGTATGAATGAGTTTTCTCCCGACCGGAAACAAAAGATTAAAGAAATTATTTCATGATTTCCTGGAGAATACTTGTGTTTAGATTGTGCGGAATAACTGAAAGCCTGACGGCTAGATATGCTGAGCTTCCGAAAGATCAAGATTTACTCAACGACTTGTGCTTGCCCAAAGGCCCACAATATTCTTTAAAGAAATATCCGAAGTGCAGTCACACTACAATACCACAGTTGACATGACAGTTCATCAAGTTTTCCGGTCTAATGAATTAGAGACGATACGTTGTTTGCGTCGATCTAGGGGGTGGAATGAATTCCAGCATCCATGATTAGGAACAATCTGGAAGCTTTAGATTCTACACATCAAGCTGAACACAAAATTTGAAGTGTTATGATTGGAGTGATTGAAAGCGAATTTCAATAACCTGTTTCAACTTGCTACACCAACCTGCCAAAGATAGTGTACTACTATGAAAGAGGATTTTGGCTTATACCGGGAGTAGTCTTTGGAGAGCAGAAGATTGGGGACTGAGCTACTGAGGACAGAGTGCCGTTGCGGTCACTCCACAAAAAAGTAATTAGCTTTGAAGATATTGTGTCTGCTTGTATAGGTCACCTCTCACAGAAAGCCCCCTTTGATGGTTTCCACGGGCTTCCTCTCCATCCGTCCACATTTATCCCTTCCGTATTCCAAGTTCCCTGATGACCATGGTAGGTATTAGAAGAGGCTTGGGGTTTTTTATGTTATCGACTCGACGGATTTGTTTCATCCTAATGAATGTTGAGTGGTTTCAAAATCATTCAAATGAGGCTTGAAAAAGTTTTATGTAGCCTGCAAAATTGTCGTAAACATGTTCGCCTCTGCTGCAACTTGCACTATTACCAATTACTATTACCAATTAGGCATTAGCGACTCATTAATGCGGCTGGCAAGATTTCCCAATTTCCTGCTTACGACAAAGGGATGACCGATCCTGACACATTAACCTGCTTAGTGCAATCAGGCCAAAGATATGGTGGGTTATTATTTTCTGTCTAACTAAATTCTCTATCTATTTTTACGATTTAGCTGAGCTCCGGTGCCTCGAAAATCCACCAACCTAAAACGTCAAAAGTCATTTTCCATCTCACGCAACAAACATTGATTCTTTTTAGATTGTCGCACAACTATACACGTTTATCCTGTAAGAAGTCTAACACCTGCACGTTCAACTCGATTACTAGTGCATTGTTTCTCTAGTTAGGATGGCTAACCCACTACCCTAGATCTGCCATTTGCAATCTCGCCCAGGCGGTTATCAGGTTGGAATTCGTCATTTTTCTTGCGGTTTAGTGACCGATAGCTTTGAACAATTATAGTGACCTATGTAGTGACGTTCCATCACCAAATACTTCCTGAAAATATTTCTGCAAAAACAAATCACACTAAGTTTTGACACATACTAGCTGGAAATGAGGAACTATATGCTTGCTACAAGAAACCGGTGTTCACCACCAGATGAGCGGGCATTTACTTAGCACCGCTTTTAAGTATTCGACCTGCGGTTGAGAGTGTAAAAGCATGGTCACGTTTCTCCGCATTGTTCATTCGTTTGATATAATCCCATTCACCCTCACGGTCATGTTGGCGAAATGTAAGGAGGTGTACCAGCTGACAACCGAGGGTTGATGCCACATGTCTTTAGAAATTTGAATACTGCTGGTGAATTTACTCATCTTTCCTTATTTCTCAATCTTTGCTTTGAGTGAAACGTTTGCTGCCGGCAAATATGCTGATCTGACTCTCCAGCACCGACTTTCTAACGACTATATGTATCATAAATAACGAGTGGGCTGACTGTCACGGTTGGCTATTCATTGCGACAAGTCGTACAGGTACTAGACAGACCAGCTGGAAATGGATGACCTTGCCGCTCCCGATGTTAGGTTTCCAATCGTTGGACGCATTATTCAGCGTGTTTGTCGGCACCGTCTCCTGGTTCCGCTGTTTGCCGCGACATGAGATTGTGGTGTGCGCTAATTTGTCCAGCTGCTTCTGACATCCTCTATCTTCCAGCTGCACCTGGCGACAGTATCATGAGGCATCTCGACAGCAAAGCCCCAACTAAGCATTTGCTTGGTTTGCATCTCTCTTTGTGAATACCATTGGTTGTACTACACTTATCGGGTTAGGTCGATTTTCTTGTGCCAAATTCCTACTGCTTACCACTCTGCTTCAAATCTAACGTTTGATATTTTCCTCGACCTACAAGAAGTTTCAATAAGGCAGTGTAACACAATTTCTCGTAAATTACAGAATCAGGACTTTCTGAGAGAATTCAAAGAGTAAGGGCTTTAGATTTCCTACGATTGAGTTAAAATGAGACAAGTCTCTTGCAAGTTACTGATTTCGCTTCCCATGTACTCGATGGAACCATGCCTAACCAAATCCCCTTCAACGTGAATTTGAGACCCGCGAAGCCATGATCAGTATTCTTGTGTGCATATGCGAGATGTAGTGAAGCAAAATGCTACGGTTCTGCTGCTATTGGCCCGTATTAGAGATAAAAGGAAAACAGATGATAAGCCGTACAACGAGGAGTTACAGAAAAAGGATCCACAAGTGTACCACTCATTAGATGGCAGGCTCCGGGGGAAATACTATATGGTCTGATAAACCTGCATGGACTTTGTTACCATGATATGAAATGAGATATTAGCCCTTATTGCACGGTGGCCTACCAAAGTGGCTCGCAAGCAACTAAAATCTCCCCGACCGTTTCACAAGATTTGTCCTTGACAGGGAAATACATTTTTTTTCACTCTACGACGGCCAACAAACAGAGAACACCAAAATAGGTTGTTCCAGGAATGCTTGTCACTTTGACGGAGACTGCTAGTCTTACTGTCATTTCACCACTGTATGAGTGGTTATTACGTGGTATATCACATATTGCGTTGGTCCTCAAATTGATCCCGACCACAATTCTCTCAAGAATTCGTCCTCTTATTATGCTGAAGGACGTCACTAAACGCTTATGAGTTGTATCAATTTTCAAGGATATGTTTATTTTGCAGACAGTGACGTCATTCGAAGCAAACTCAAGTAATGCAGCCCTCATTTTGCAGTTGTGCAAAAATACTATAATAACTCAACAACGGTCCGCCGTGACCTCAGCAGATGGAGCTGACGGCAGTCTATTTGCGTCGCGTGAATTAAAAAAAACCTTATATGATCTGATCAGTTTGGTTACTGTAAACCCATTGAGTGTAATGTTTTCAGCTTCTACGACGCATTCACTGACATCTCTTTAGATCCTTTTGGTTTGGGGGAGCTTTTGTATGTGTTGTGCCATTGTGAAGACCACGGGCGGTGAAGCCTGCAGTTCTTTTGACCCTTGCTTTTTGTGACATCCTTTTAACTGCCCCCTATTAAGTATTTCATGCACTGTAGGTAACAGAGAAACTGAAACCTTTGCGAGTCAATCGTGTCCCAAGTATCTATTTCGCATGGTGCATTCAGCCTTGATGTCACCTTACTTAGTTTTGTTACTTCGTCATTATATATATATATATATATATGCATACTTATGTACGTATGCGAGTCCACCGGAGAGCACTGGGTAACATCCTACTCTACAAGTGTTATACCTCCGGAGAGTTTACTCTCGGTTAAACTCATTATTAGAGGTTCAAAGGAGTGTCACTTCGTCAGTCGCACTTTTAATTGTGCTGTAAAATATGTCATCCTGCATGTTCTTCGTACGCACCACTTTAAGGAAAGTAGCGTTTTGTCCAAATTTCGAGGTACTAAATGGCTTACCATACACGGTGAACGTCTTTCAAATCTTACCACTCCATTTGCCTTTGATGATACTGTCTTGGATGATCCAATATCAGATGTCTGGCCGCATACATACCTGACTGTGAGCCGCCGAAAAGCGATCGGTTTACAACCTCAGGATTCCAAGTGACATTTTTCAATTTGTGGTGAAACGTAATTTTCCGCTGTCTTCATTTCTAGATCTATGCTATTGATCTGGATGCTGGTGAAAATGGCACGGTTCGCTACCATATCAACTCGGGCAATACTGCTAAATTCTTCAAGTTGGATCAGTTTACTGGAGCGTTGCAGTTCACGCGTGAGCTTTCATTGCAAGCTCTCGGGGACTACTCCTTGGAAGTGGAAGCCCGGGACTGTGGGCAACCAAGCAAGTCATCGTTCAGCCAGCTGATAGTTGGGGTAGAAGACATTGCTCCAAAAGGCCTTGTGGACCACAATTTGTACAGCCTATCTGGTCTAGTGGATGCTGGGTCCACTGGCCACCGATTCAATATGTACATCCTCATTGCGATTGTTGCCGCATCCACCGTCGTCTCCATTCTACTACTGTCCTCAATTTGCTTTGTTCTGCGAAGATCCAGGCGCTCTACTACTTGTAGGAACCCACATTCGACTACCAATGCCAGTATAAATGGAGTAGAAAAAACTCAACTTCATTTGAATTCCACAGGAGCAAAATACACGACAGCATTTCCAATGTCATCCAGCTACACAGCCACACCGAGTGTCGATGAACAGCCGCAGTTTTACGCAGGTAGGTTTGGTTATGAAATTTCCTCATACTTTTCTGTATCTCTATGATGATAATTGACTGACTGATAATTGACTGAATCCCAAAAGTTTTTGTTTATATATGGACAAGTTTAAATAGCCTGGAAACAGATAGCAAGCAGTATTAACTTCAAAAACCCAGCCCATTTACATCTACAGTGGGTTCGTTTATTTAAGGCACCAGTAAGTGACCTGACACTGAGGCATTACGGTAATTTCTTCGCGACCCTGTTGGCGTCTTCACATGAGCAGTTTTATTAATTCATGGCTAATTATGCCTAGTCAAGCAATTACAATCCTTACTTCTTGATACGTGAACTGGAAATTTTTGGGCTTAATTAGCGTCGTATAGAAAACATAAAATCACACGGATTATCATTTTGTCAACCCAATCACTCCAACCAAGTAACAGTAGGCAGAACACCAAAACATGGCTCATGCACCATTCTTGGGTTAGTGGGAAATGCGTGGTAGAAATTGGACCAAGCGTCAAACAACTTCGCGGCGTTTACTTCGCTGTGGGAACACAATCCGATGGGTTATGGTGAGAGCAAATTATACAACGACATTGAATAAGGGGGTGTCCAAAGGTGCGGTTCTTCCATGCCAGAGGTAGTGTAGGGAACACGCTTAATTAAATTATATTGTTTCTCATGTTACGAGTTAGCAATGTAAAAACTTGAAATCGCTTTAAAACAGATTCGATTCTACTGATTACGAAAGCCTAAATTCTTGTGGTGTGATTAAGTCAAACGCAAGTACAGAATTATTCCTCCAATCGCTGACATACGCTTTCTCGGAGCACACTTTGCTATTTCACAGTTAACTAAATATGTGCCGCCCGCTGCCTCAATTATCGTTCGTTTTGCATTCCACACCCATCAGTAAGACGTTTTTACAACTGCCAGTGTGTCCATTACACATCTTACGGAACAAAAGTTCTCGGATGCCTCATCAATACCGTCTCGCGTAGATTACCGGGAAAGATAATATCTTTTAACTCCTTTTTTTACAGAACTACAAAAACATTATAGGGAAAATTATTTTATACAGATTTCAGACGAGAAATATGTCCTCAACAGGGTTGAACGACAAATGTGAGCTTCACCAACTGAAGTGCATTAACAATTTCAGTAAACCCGTGTTACACCAGGCGATAGAATGCATTTGAGTTTTACGCTATTAGTTTGAGAGTTCGTTCACAAAAGTTTTCCACCCTAGCGACTGAGACAAAGTAGCAAGAGAAGCTGAGGAATGCTGTTAAGCAGAAATCTAACAAATTTCACACCTGATGCACAGGACTCTGAGCTTGCGCTAGCCAAGAACCACTCCTGTGAAGCAAGTCAAACAAGCACTCCTCTGATCTTCTGTGCAATGGGAATCCTGTATTTGCAGTGGCATTACCCAAGTCACGAAGAGGCAAACAGACTTCACGTATTAAACCAGCTGATAACTGTCGGTTCGGAAGAGTTACTGAGGGTATTTGTGGCTAGTTCATATTTTTTTGAAAATTTGAATCCAAACATTAGTTTCCCGTTTCCGGTGCGGATTCATCATTGCTGGGTATCCAGAATGTCTGGTCAACCAAAGAAACCGAAATTGTTGTTCCACCTGGAAGGCCATATACATATATATATATGCCAAAAATGTCAATATTTTGTCGGTGATTTGATGAATCCTACAGTTCAGGGTCAACTGAGTGATGTTGAGAAGAAATCGAACTACAAACGCCAAACTCAGCAAGCCTTGTCCCGAATCTTGTAATAGTCATTATTTGAAGAATTTTCTTGGTTGGTGACATATTTTTGAATGTTAAATGGGGACAGCGTCATGTCATTTAGAGGAAACTCTGGAAGCCACATAACTGGTACTATCAACTCAGAGGTAATCTAGAACTTGCTTGAAAAATGGAACCCCATCACTGCTTTAAAGCTAAACGGAGGACGACGGGACGTACCTTGACACGACCCAACGAGTTATGGTTTGTTAGGTAATCCCACCTGCAGGCGATCCCACCAAGTACTGTGATATATTTTACTTGTTTCGACGACTTATTTAGTTGTTTGATGATGATGAAGGGATTTGTTAATTTTCATTAGAGGTTTCGTCTTGTAAATGATGCCAATCTAGGCGGATAAGCCGAGAAGCACTGCACAATCGTTTCATCTTGGTTGCGAATCATTAGCAATGCGCATCTCACAAAACTCAGAGAGTGTCGAACCTGTGAACTTCCAGCCAGAAATTGAACACTTAACCGTCTTGCCACGAGTGACTGATCAACGATTAGCTTTCACTTAGACAGGACACAACGCCACTCATCCTTCAATAGTGGAAGCCACATCACGTGGTCAAGTGTCGACTGGCTCCTTGAGTGATGATTCCTCCGAAAGAAGTTTCATACATCCCGTCAAATTCTTCTTCTGAGCTAGTTATCGATTAACGATGAGGCGGAAATTTGGTTATTTTCAATGGAAGTTTTGTCAGTAGAGCCAATCACGTTACCACTTGATGTGGTTTCTGTGATTAAAGGATGAGTGGCACTATGTCCCGTCAAAGTGAAAGCCAATCTCACTGCTGATCAGCCGCTGGTGGCAAGGCGGTTAAGTGTTCAACTTCTGGCTGGAAGTTCGCAGGTTCGTAACTCCCCGAGTTTCGTGAGATGCGCACTGCTAATGATTCCCAACAAGGATGAAACAATTGAACAGTTTTTCTCGGCTTATCAGCTTAGATTGACATCATTTACAGGACGAAGTCTCAGTTGTTTTCATTCGTCAGGCATCGGGTGAATAAGATGTCCTGGTTCAGTTAATGAGTTTCTTTCCCATCCTGTCAGGCTTACCTGTTTGTTGTCTCAAATTTGTTTAAAGATTCGTACACGAATATAGCCTGCTAAAAATCAGCTCAAAACTCAATGAGATACGAAAACTTTTATTTGGGTTGATTCTCACAAATTAGAAACCCACCGGGTGATTTTAATCTACGAGGAAGTCGGATTGTAAAGCTTCCACTAGGCTACAGTGGTTATGGATATTACAAGTGGTGACCATCTCTAAATATCGGCGTGAGGCAGACAAGATGTGACATTATAAGACCACACATACGGTCGTAGCTAATAAAGGATACTCGTAGGTCTTCGGAGGGGTCAGTCATAGGAAGATTAGTGTGGTGTCTAACGAGGCCATAGTCAATTGGTTTTTTACTGCAGCTCAAATATCTGCTTGAGAAAAGTGGGCAAAGAGCCAGCTCTGAATCGACGGTACACCTGTCTCAGCCTGTCTCTATCTTTCTCTACCGGGCTTTGCGTGCCCAAACTGGGTAGCAATCTTCACTGTGAGCGAGTACCAAACTGAATCTCACGTTCCCAAGAGGCATACATAAAGTGCGTTGCTTTCAGGAGCAGGTGTCGAAACGTGAAGACGATTTCCCGATTTATAATACTGAACATCTTTCGAAAAGTAAACTCCGAATAAGAGAACGCCCAGTATAAAAATCGGTCCATGTTAATAGTGCAAACCAAGGGTTGTTCTCGTCACTTATATATTGTTGAAAAAGATATCACTATTTAATCGAATCACTAATTCTAACGATTTCAGGTGATAGTTACCGCCTAGAAACTATCAATGAGCGCATCGAGGATAAGGACTCGGAGATCTTACCAAGTTTCATTCGTGTTGCTCAAGACTATTCCCATCAGACTAAGCTAAACTTACACCTCTCTCAGGTTCCACTTCAGAGTAAAGGCAGTTGGGCTTTGAACACAACAATTGTGTGATCTTTCTGAACACAATATTATTTTGATACCGACCACCAATCACTCAACGAGGGATCGTTTCTGGGTCACCGATCTGGTGTTCTGTAGTAGATGCTAATGACTTTCCTAATATTCAGACTGACAAGAACACCGTGGTGGAACCACCATGCGCCCTTATTCTAATGTGCATGTGAAACACAATAGCCAATCAGTTCGTAGGTGACTAATCAGTTAGTCTTGAAGCATGAGCAATAATCAAGCAAAATATGCCACCTAAACAAACTGCGTTGTTTTACTTCATGCGTAAAGTGGAATTAAAAAGATTATATGTTTGCTTGATAGTTTTGGAAACGAATGGGAGCCTGTAATATGTGGAGGAAGATATGTGGAAACCTGATCAAACTGGTCTAGACTTTCGAAACTCTCCAAGCCAGGAAAATAATTCTTATGTGCACTTTCCGCTGGCATGCAGCTCAACTGATGGGAATCTTCATTACCGGGAAAGATAAGCGCTGCCGGTGATTTGCAAACACGTTACCTTCCAAAATAAACGTCACACTTTTTCCACAAGACACCCCAAGTGACCGTAAAATACTTGAGAGCGCTACGGAAGTTGAACACTTAGGCGAACAGCAATTAAGGAGATTGTTGTTGGCTTACTGCGTATAACCAGGTTTACGCCTTGGCAACTCCGTTGAACTCTTATTCATACGAACACCAGCTTAGCACCATGCTTAGCACCTATAAACCATTACAACGTTAACGTACCAAATACGGGTGATTTTGCCTCGATTGGTGATGAGAAGTTTTTAAGTGCTTGCTGTTATGGTTATTAAGGTTACAGCTTTTATGCACCAGATTGTGGATCACATAGGCTCGGGAGAAAATCAGGTTCAGTACTATTTCAAACTGATTTCTCGGTGTTGGCGGATGGCCCACTGATGGAGTATGTGTGAAATACAACCACAGCAACTGTGTTGGCTACGTCTAAACTCGTAAGAGAATGTTATTTAAGTGACTATTCCACCATATGCGAGTTGCAATAAATTAATTAGATTAGCCCTCAAGATACTCGTGCAGGAATGAGCCAAATCAAGAAGACTGTGGCGAAAAACATGTCAGTGAAATTGAAGTGAGCGAATTCTCAGAATTTCCTTCAAATAAGTTATTTGTCCTTTCGAATATCTTCGAATATTTGTAAGCACCGCATCCTGAAACATCGTGTTCGAGGCTGAGACGATTCAAACAAAGTCAATAAAACTGACATGCTAACTAAAAGAAGAAACAGACGACCATGAATGCATTTTACAAGCATAACAAGCATACCACCTAGTCAGAAATTTATTAGGTTAACAGCTTGACGTTGATACGACTTGGATACCATGACACATACTGAAAACATTAAAAATGTCAGCGATCACCACGGAGGACTGACGCCTCTTACTCACAAATACAGACATGACATTGCCAAGCCCTGTTTATTTGCATTCGAATCAATATGCTAGGATATATTTCATAAACGTACCTAAAGATTTTTTTGTTGAAATGACACGCGTGTTTTTAGGCATGACACTTCTGATCCCAACAAAACATTGTGATTATCGGGATAGAAAAGCTGACCTTTAAAAGTTCGCACCCGCTCATAGCAGCAGTGACAAAACGTCTGTGACATGATGTCGAAGTAGCTGATCGTCAGGTAGTTGCTTCAGATATTTCTTCCACGGACACCAAGCTATTATTGAGGCCTCGCCGAGAGACGGGCGACATCATCACGGATTCCAGCAGCTTCTTCTTACTGCATTGATTTTTCCTACCTACAGAATCGTCCTGAATTTTGACTTCCCATTTCATTTTTCTCAAGACGGCTTACGAATTCACCTGCTTTGGAAGAAAATAATGCTTGCCAGTATTCGAACTGCATTTTGTGGTTTGCTTCTAGCGGTCAGTTTTTTTTCAGTACTCCAAGCGAAAAATCCGTGAGTTTTATTTGTGATTTCCGCTCAGGTAAAATTGTCTGGCACTCAGGCTCAAGGGTATGGGTTTTCTAATTAGGTTTTGCCTAGCAAGGTAACCGGGCAAGGCTGATAAAAGCAGGGTGTACTTGAACAAAGTAATCATTCTGAAGGTGCTTAATGTGAGTTTTTGGTTTTATTTGATATGTCCTCCCTGAAAGACCCACTTCATCTCAGGGTATTTTGGGGTCTCCCCTGGATGTTTCTTCAATCTTAAATACAGCCCAATAAATTTTATGAAGTGTTTACGCGAGGGTGGACGATTCCCATCCCGGATTCTGTTTCACAGTGAAAGTCCTCCCTATTGTACCACGCCATATGGTGCCACGTGACTACCTCAATAAATGGATGTTTTTGGTTGATACAATGGACAAATGGGCACCTACGCTAGCAGTTCCCTGTCTAAACTTGTTGACTGGATGATAAGAAATTGAATTCAGAACCCTTCGCTGCATTTCAAGACCCAACACATCGTGCATGCGTAATGTTGTGACTGCTTTTGTTCTTGTTCTTTCTAGAGCATATTTTTCCAAAATGAAGGAAGCAGAACGTCATTCGTCAGAGGAATTGGTTATTAGGCTTTTTTCCCAAAGAACAGAAACGAAAAGTGCACAATCTGTACCTGAAGTCGATGCACGCTCTATGATTAAAAACGATTCAGTTTAGTACAGCTGATTCAACTAGTGTCGTTTGCATACATTGAATAAACTAATGACAACTAATGACCACAACAACGTATCGGTCCAACATGCCACGATTGTGGACCGGATGATCGAAACCCTACCCTATGAATGATGAGGCCGAATAAGAACGGAGCACCTGCAATCTGTATCGTTATTCCTCTGTCGATTTGCCAAAATAGTGACGTAGGAAACCTATAGACATTGTTCACTGCGTAACTGCTTGAATGCGATAAGGTCTCACCTTTGTGCCTTAGTGAGGAAATGAAGTCCATGATATTGGGAAGAAAAACTATTCCCAGTGTATTCCTGATGATTTGAAAATCAACGGTTTGGTGTGATCATTACCTAGTAATCTCCAAGAACGATTACAGTCTGTCAGTATTGATTAATGATAAGTGAAAAACACTGCAAACCAGTGCTCCCAATGATACTGTATGACACTTTCTCACAAGGCGCTTTGTCCATTGGATTGTCCTTTGACTAGTATTTGCAGATAATTTGAGTATCACAATGGCGCATATTTTCCACTCTGATCATGTCGCTACTGGTTTAAAAGGGTCACGAAATGCGGACTGCTGCTTATGTACTTTCTGGTTTAAACTATCCCAGGGCTTTTTCCGTTTCAATCAGGACAAGCCACTCATTGTTAAAACAATAGAACTAGGCGAACCAGTGTTCTTAAGTAAAAATCATCTGAGCAAATTCGTTGATATTGATTACTCGTGAATGCTTCCGTCTGGACGAAATCGTTCTTATCTTTTCAAAAATCCCTTGAATGACATATATATCTGCCAACAATCGTCGTGGCATTGTGGCCTAATCTGCTGTCAATCACCCGTCGGAAACCAATTGCCTGTGAACACACCGGACATTTACGGAATTTGATGGGTGTAGGCCTTCTCACAAAGCTTGTTAGAAATGTGCAACTAGCAGAAGTAGTCTGAACACTGGTTGTCCAGAAAGGCCAGGGGACTATATACAGCCGAGAGCAATTTTATCTATCTCTCATACATCAAGTATGAAAAAATGGCTTTACGGCTTTTGTGGACAGGTTAGTCGGTTTTGAATACAACTATGTAGGCTGTTAGGGTAAACACTTGTTTATGTATAAAACGGAATGTAACCAGGTAAATGAGAATAGAACATTTTGACTTTTCTTCCCCATACTCACATTATATTGTTGGTTCTCAGCTTCAGAGGCTTTTTATCCTCTGTGACGGACAAGTATTCCCTGCGGATTTTTCACTAGACAAAACTATTCAGCAACCCTAAAGAAAGTCAGTCTTCCTAAAAGAAGTCTCGGATCGTTAGATTTACCTTAAAGCAATTCTACAGATCTCGGTGAAAATTCATCAAGTCCTTGTGCATCCCTAGTTGACATTCTGGCCCCGTTTGCAAACACGAACCACTACCGAGGTCTCACCAAGGATGATGTCACCAGCACAACTATATTGTTGGACCTTTTGGTCGGAAATTAGGGAGGGAAAACCCATAAGCCAGACAGATTCGTTTGGTAGTAACCTTGGAAAACCTTAGGAAACCACGAAAGAGATGTGAGAATGCCAGGCTGAGTTACATTGGATGGTCATTTTCTGTTCACCGAGAACGTTTCAGTCTTGGGGGAAATGTGTAAGAGTAAACTGTCAGCCTGATTACCCCAACTGGTGCGGAGTGCGAAGGTCCCAGTTTTCAGTTACATCCACCTAGCCACTGTCATGTGAAATAAGCACCCATTCTGAAGCACACAATGCGTGATGTATACGTGTTGAATCGAACGAAATGTAAGTCATTCTGAGCACATACATGCAGCCTGCTGGAGGTCAAAGCGTTAAAAATCTACATACATCCCAGGTAACTTACCGAGAGCTACCCACAACCAAACAATGTTCCCGTAGCGATACGTGACCCCGATTGTTAGTTTCTAAAACCTCAGCAAGCAAAAGAGGAATGTGACAATCAAACTACCTACTCCTCCAAACAACCTACGTGAACTCAACCGAGAATTACTGTGACTGGCACTCGACGTGCATTATTGGCCGAATCGATGATCGTTGAAAAACGGCTGCAGTAAAGTTGCCTGTTCAGTCCCATTACTGGGATCACTAGACCTAGAGTGCTTCAGTCCCATGGCGAGACATGAAGATGACCCACCTCATAGTGCCTGAGCAATGTGATTACCCAGGGTGATAACAAACAGCATTTCATTGGGCGCGGTAACTGCATGGTGCACCACGCTAGTTGTTTCCGGGTCTTTTTGCTCATTGAAGAATATGCCATCGATGGAATATTGTAGTCCGCTGAAACGGTGTCCTCTAGTGAGTATATTATTGGTTGAAAGGTTGCATCTTAAGAGATCTCGGAGGCTAAAACCCTGTTATTACCGTCAGCTTCAAAGTTCATAATTCAAACGGATTTACCATGCGGAGTGAGGTAAGAAAAACCTGTCCTGCCGGCTAATTCAATAAGACCTGCACCGAAATCAACGATACTAACACATAGTGACCTAAAGTGATTGAATCGACAAAAGACCTAAGCTAATGAAGTTTCATTCGCGGGAAATAAGCTTGATTGGTTAGCTATATTTCGGACAGAGTAAAAGGTATAGTATTCGCGGTCAAGTTGAAAAAGGTTGTCTACGTCTCCTCGTAGACTGCAGTGAACGCAAAATAATTCTTACGGCTTTTTAATGGCTCCTTCCAGCCTATTCCCTTCAAAAGCTTCCACTTTTACTGTTATTTAAAGTATACCACAATTTCGAAATAACTTCCCGGTGTATATTTACCCACAATCCCCTACAGCCAGATCCATAGTTGTTTACGCAACGTCGTAATCTGAGCTTTTTTCTCCTCTTTGTGAATAAATTATTAGCCTCATCCACTTCATTGCTCCCGTGAACACACAACTACCCATTATTTGTTGTCTTATCTTGCCAGCACAAAAATTAGTTGTGATGACCTGTATCAATCCGATTCAGTGATTGTATCCCTCCTACCCAACCAACAACGTTCTCGCCAATGTCAACCAAACGAACTTGCCTCTTTCCCCTTTCATCCCATCCACTCGAATACCACTTAACGGAGTACCACTCAACGGTGAGATGGTAACTATGGTTCACAGTCTTTTTTTCACCGTTAAGAGAAATCGTTACATCAACAAAACTGTACAATCTAGTTTGTATTTCGTAATGGGAGTAATTGAAAGCATTGGACACTTGTGATAACGCAGTGGGGGCTGAGAGTCGGTGGTGAGGATCATAACGATGGTGATGAGAAGGTGGACAAATAGTAGGGGGAGGAACACGACAGTCTCGAAGGTACCATAGAAAATTGACCCTAATCAGCCACACACAGGCCCTATAGGTCTAGACCTATTCGATTCACACAAAAGCCTAATCTCCCAAGTGATCGAGGGAACGAGTGAAGTTGGGATAGTGGCGCGATGTAAGGTGAGCAAATGTTGTTCGGATGCAAACCAGACCACAGACGGCAAACTAAATTTCTGCAGTTTGTATTGTATTTCAATGACACTGCAGTTGTGAACTGTGGTCGTGAACTGAGATTGAGTAGTCGGTTATATAAACATTCAATCAGTTTAAGCGTTTAACAAATCTGGTCGGAAGAAAATAAAATGATGCTTCTGGAACCTGATATTTTAGTTGCACAGTATGTGGTGTATAATTAAATTTACAAACCGGGTATTTATTTGGATCTCAGTGTAACATCACCACTGTTAACACAGGATTTTCTAAGATGCCACAGCACCGGAAGTCTGTTCTGGATTGGGCGATAGTCACTGACAACGAGATTTAGACTATGGTGAGCGTGTGCGACCTGCGAATGTCGTTACTGAGGCGACAAGAGATGGTGTATATCTGTTTCATTCTGAGCCTCACACGTTCTAACTCTAACATAGACTTGGCAAAACCTTGAGGTAAATGGTAAACATTTATGAAGACTGGCAAATGGATTGGTTTAGACAGAAATTAGATTTGCATTTCAGTGCTTTGTTTCTGGCCTGTTATTATCCAGTTTGTTTAGCCTCGATTTTGCAAGAGAAGGCAAACAAGGCTTGCAGAGCGTAGATTTGGTCCACCAGGAGGCACGTTCGTAATACAAAGTGACCACAACTGAGTACATTCAGAAGTTTGTATGAATGTGTTTGATATCCCACGGAGGTTCTGATAATTTTCCGATAGGAATAAGTGTTGCTGATATCTCGAATATCGTACCAACTGAAACATGAGACGGCTTTTGTGCATCACATTCAGTTGAAGAATATCATAAACGCGAGATTCAGTTGAGTCTCCCGTGGAGACCAAATTGATTTTCAAATGAGTGTACTCGTCTAAATCATTCCAATTTGGGTTCAAGTGGAAAGTAAAGTTGACGGAAACTCCGGGACTGCACATACCCGATGAGTCCCAAGAAGGGAGAAACCGGTCGTGGGCTATCGAAGAGTTTTCAGCAACCTTGTGAGTAGTTTCCTTTATGAAAATAGTGTTTCCATGGACTTCAGCGCATGGAGCCTTTTTTAAGTTTACTCGCTGTATGCAGATAAATGAATCACCTGGATCGGTCTAATTAATGTATTGATAAATTCAGGTCATAACTGTGGTAGTGATGTTTGTCTTGCATGCATGTGAATTCAGTATAAAACCATGATCGGCGATTGATCATCAAGATTCGTGTAGCGCTCCAGCCGGAAAGAATTTCTGAGGTACTGGCGAAACTTGTAATTGTGTGGCAGTGCACAGATACATTCTGGCAAATACAAGTTAGGAAATGTTTTCTAACGTCACCGTAGCCAAAATCTTCCAGACATTCATTTTAATTGTATAATTCAAAAGTGTTCTTATTTATTCGAAGTCTTGCACGGTGCACTTCTACAATCGCACTTTGAAACTTCTGTTCTTTTTGATGAACGATTCCCATGGCTCACATAACTCATCACCGGAAGAAGAATGATGACTTCTCTATAAGTGTTTAGGAAACAGACAGACAGCCTTGTGGTCATATGTGTGCTCAGAATGAGAAGCTACTTCTATTCACCCTAAACTTACACCTCGACGCTGCGCGTACATCCACAAAAACTTGGCGGTGCGTGCAGTCCTTGCAACACCCAATAGGCCGATTGCACGAGCGCAAACTCCTGTACACACCTTTCACGCGCACAATAATATACGTGAGGAGCTCCGACAGCCTTCCACAGGGAGACACATAAATTTTCTGCTCACTGGATTTCATAATCGCATTCTTCCCACCGTGATGAAAAAAGTCGAGTTAGTGGGTAACCGACAGCAGCCGTCCTAGGTTAAGTCTGGTCGTGCTAACTGGATCCGTGGTTACAAATTAGCAGAGCCTACAGAGTGTACTGTCCATTGGAGAACTCGTAAATCATCGGCGTCCGGATCATCGGGTATGAACTGATTTCGGCGAAGACCAATGAAGAACATGTATGACTAGGCCGGTTAGACACCCACTGATGCATGCGAAAATTTTCAATATGTCCGTTCGTATGTTTATGTGACCGCAACGCATCTGTGTGCAATCGGGAACCGAAAGAGCACGCGAATCTCGATTACCTTCTGGTACAACATTTATCATGCAGCCCGGTCACGTTCACATCATGGGATGAGAACAAAGAACTTTTCACTAACTAGGCCACCTGGCTGTGGTACTCCCGATAAACCTAACAAAAGACTTGATGTCCAGGTGAATGTATGTACCTAGTATGGAGAAACAGTATGCTTGGCCTCAATAAGCGGCCTGGCGTGCGCTCGGCGGCAAAGAAGCCTCGGCCAGCGTACTCTTTGTTTCAGTGATTTAATGCAGTGTTATTATCGATCGACCCGACGACAGCCGACACTGGCCGACTGGACGGGCAAAACACCAGTCAGGGGCATCTTTTGTTGCGTCAATGGCCCTATCGTAACTTAGTTACTAGGGTACTTTACACATGCGCAGATGGGAAAGTGTCGGGAGGTAGCAACGTCATCAACTGCACGGAAACATTTCAAACAAGAATGTGGGGGATACACCGAGGATAACCTGCATCCTTGGAAAATAGTCTTGGTGATCAGAACTTTTAAAATATCTTAGTTTTTTGCATATATATACACGATGTCGACAAGTTATCAGAGCAAAACCAAATAAGCGAACGAATGAAACCTGTTAGTGGTATAGTTGAGGTATAGTTTGTCCCGGTGGATAATGGTGGATATCCGTGTTACAAGCTGTGGCTTGAATAAACCACGCTCGAGACCTCAAACGGTGATCGAGTTCAGCTTTCCTTTCACTCATAATGACGGAGATTTTTGGTAATGCTATGATAGTGTAGCCTGCTTGGGACAAAACAGATCATCAGACGACTTGTGCCTGTAATAGTCTTCATCCTCAGAACATTGTATAAACACAAATAGATGAAGAAAATCTTCATTCTCAACAAACCTGACAAGTAAGTAAACCGTTCTGACAGAAAACATATCTTCTATATGACAGGTAGTCATCTGAGCAGTCAGGGGATTGTTTCGTTGAAGACTCTGTCCTACCTATTCGGTGAATTGTATGGTGTTCAAATACTGATCATCCGGCCTTCAGTGGAAATCACACACGGAGCTCACTAACTGTACCAACAGACAGCGGTCCTTTTTTCGTTACGCGGAGACTAAATGGCCTCGGCAAGTCAGTCGGTAGAGCACCCAGTAGTCAGAATGTGAGTGGCTCACATCCGTCCCTAGGCATATCTCTGCTTTCGTATTGGGTGCACTGGAAGTTCGCGTTTCTTGTATTAACCGAAGAGTTACGAGTTCAGAACTTTCTAGAGATTTATGATATGTACACTATAGGTAGACCCCAACAAGAATAAAACCACTGTACAATGCCTCTGGGCTTTTCAGTCTGGATGGACGCCACTTACAGTGGGGTATCCCGACTAGGGATATTCTTACTAAAGAGATATTATTCTTACATTCTTACGAAACATTTGACAACTTTTAGCAAAAGCCATTTCCATTCTATCAGCGAAATGTATAGGTCAGTCTGCACAACATCTGCGTAGTGGCATTTTCATTATTTTGTTTCAGAGCCAATTTTGGCACTTCCTTAGCTTGTTCCGTTATTCTAAGGGGGTTAAGACGGTAGACTGCATCAAATCATGAACAACGTGAAGAAAAGCCTAATAAAGGGAACTGCCGTTATGAGTAGCAATTTTTGCCTGGTTTTACCATGCAGATTGTTGCACTACCATAACCCATACAGCTCGTACAGGTCTTCATTGTCGGGCAAAATGGGCAGGGTTAATAGAATGCGTTGTGTATCACGCACTGGCAACACAGGAAGTGATTCGCACTCGTGTTCCAATCGAAAATGCAAAAATATGTCAGTGAAGTAGACCGGTAACTTGAAAGTCTTTCACGATGTTCAGTAAGCCTAGGAAATTCTGTGACCGATAGCCAGCCAACCGTCAGTTTTCAGAAAAAAGTTGCCACCAGACAGTCAACTGTGCCCTCTTCAAGTGAGGGATCTGGTTTTCCCACCTTCTTAAGTATTAGGAAAACGGAAAAAACGGGGTAGATTCTGAGGTTATTGTTCTAGAATGACAGTAAACAGTGTATGCGGCAAGAGAAGAATTGCAATTGTGAGATATATTGGTGCAAGTTTGCGCGTTGTTGCTCCTTTATATTCATGAGCCAAGCAGGCTCATGCACTGAATACCAATCGGATACAGCCTGGTGGCTATTTCCCGTTTAATTCACTCCCTTATCTTTGAAATGAATCTTGGCTGCGGGACTTACGAAAACAAGATGATACAGGTATTCAAATTATTCGCCCGCAGTCAAAAATTGATATTATTCGCGCAATGAGTATCAAGTGCCCATTCGGTCTTCAGGTGGAAGAGGTGAACAGGAATAGCTGTCTTAACCTACCTACTACCTATTTTTACTCGATACCTTGTGCTCAAGTTGAGTTTCCTGGATATTTTGGCACCATCAGCCAACAACACTTCCAGAGATTACTTTTTGACTTCTTTTGCACCAGTATATGTTATGTTCTTTTCGAAATTGGCTGGCTGTACTCAGACATGCAAGATCGATCTGGGAGATAAACGGTCTATTCCACGCATAAGATAACCGCTTATCTGGAAAGCATGTAAAAATATTGTACGAAAGAAGGAGCAAGAGCAACTTTTCTGCTCTTGGACAAAAATCAACTCGAAACACCATAATAAGCGGTGGCACTTGTGCATCTTTTCTCAGTTTGTTGATATTTGCTTCAGTCTGCTAGTACCAGACAATCCAGGCCGCAGTCGCCTTCTCCGAATCACCAGTGAATCGAAGTGAAAATGAAGTTTCATTATCAGCTGATACAAGGAGATGGCGTAAGGATCAGCAAACTGAGGAAAGCTCGGAAGGGCCACCTACCTAGTTGCCTGGATGGATTGTGATACAAGAGGAAAATGTCAATACGTCTGTAGTCAAATCCTTACCCTCCCGCTACATGGATTGTATTTATCGCGATCACATCCACCACAATAACTAACGGATTTAAATTTTATCGGATGCATTGTGCTGAGTTTGGATTTGAATTCTGTTGAGTAGACAAATCGGAAACCGCTCTATAGAAGGCTGAGAGGACTAGTCACCCACTACTCGAAACTTACGTGCATGGTTTCTGTCCCCATGTGATCTGCAAACTACGGGTTGGCAAAACGCTCGGGTTTCGTGAATTTCTTATGTTGGTTGGGCTCGTGTGCCCCATCCTTTCTGTGGCAAACTACTTTATTCTCCCACTTAGACAATACATAGAGTCATGCCTATCAATTCGCGTCCACCAACTGGCACAGAAAACGAACCAGACATATTTACTGTGCTGGTTAGTAGTCATTTGCGCCTAGTTTCCAATTCTCGATTCATTCAGCAATTACATAGTAACGGAGCAATTCACCAGCTGGCCGACAATCCCAGCAGCATTGACATATGTTCTCAAAACACTGACAGGAGCTTGTTCGAAATTTTTTTGCTTGGCCAGAATCAAGCCAAGATTTCCTAAGAGTACCCAGGAATTATTAACAGTTACCAAGTTCACCTGCGACCAAACAACCTTCGTTTAGGTCAGTCAGTACAACTGCAATCCATAAATCACACCAGTGAAAGACGTATCGATGTGTGATTTGCCTTGATTATTTCTTATTTTTCCTGTTACGACGATCATCTAAGTGGGCTGTTATTGTACTCAAGTTGGTTATATTGGCGTGAAGTACTTACCATATGGTGTTTGTGCCAAACTAATGGTTCATTTGTTGCATCAGTTATCTTACGCACTCGTAGCTCGGTATTACTAACATAATGGCACTGATCTTGTTCACTTCACCAGTCGTTATTTCTTGTTCTTTCCCTGTTTATCATTATCCTTAACCACCAGTCAGATCTTGACTTACCGCAATTGCACTATCATTCACACCATTCAGTTAGACTAGGGACCCCAGATGTTTGACAGACAGTGGTAAATTCCACGAAATGCATTATCGTGTACACGATCTATCGTGAGACAGTTGAGACTATTCAGAAACGCAGAACGTCCTTGCCTCCTTACCGGAACTGTCGTTACTTTAATAAGGCGAACAGCACGTCCTGAAAACATTTCGAAACGAGTTGAGTGGAGTGTAACTGGCCTTATTTAATCAGAATTGAAATCACTGTTGGTCTCACTTCCCCCAACAGGTCAGTAGAGAGGGCGGTCAAGTGTGCTCTGTTTCCGAACTGTGAGAAAACGAAGGGATGTTTATGGCTTACAGGACCTCAGGTTCAGTGCCCCTCATCTTGAGCAGGGTATCATGTCACTTTGCATCAACTGTGGAGGTTTGTCTTAATTCATGATGAATAGCTCCACTTAGGTGGCCCATATGCACGAAGTTAACACCATCATGATATCCGTAAAGGCTTTGCCGGCTTCAGTCAGATAATCTGCTGTGTTCTGGTCTGTTTTGAGATGAGTAAATTGGCAACCTTGGAAAGCGTCCAAGACTTCGACGCAGCTAGTCAATCTACTATTGGCCTACACTTGCCGCTAATATGTAGAGGGATATTGCGTACTTTGATAAGTCAGTGCAACGGTGCACAGCTCATATCTCACAGGAAGCTGATTTCTGTATCATGGCATCAAACAGTGCAGCCCCGGGTCTCAAGACAAGCTGCACTCTCTGGGGCATATTAGTACGCCAACTACTCACGGATGCTAAAGTTCATGACTCCAGAATTGAGTTATTTGTCGCATCAAAACGAGCACAGAGGGATGGTACACTTTCGAGAGGAATGATTAAGAGTACGTATTTTGTGAGTTCCAACAAGCTGTTAGCTGCCTGAATAACTAAAAGCCCGAAGAAAAACCGGGATTAACAGGACAAGAGTATGTGTATGTGACTACACCGGTCAGCGTACAGGTAATCTAATCGAAGCGGCGGTACACCCACGAATACCTGTTTCTTAAAGGTCAGGGTGATGTATGTCGATCACCGTGGGTGATAATGCACACAAGGTAGTCGCACGGGAGACAGTAAACTGGACCGACTGCTACTCGTTCGTTTTGGTCCACAAGCCATTTTCCTCAATTATCTGGTGAAAATGGGCTCAACAAACTCTGTAGTGGGGCTGTTTCTCACATAAGCTATGACTTTGTTAGTAAACAAGTGGGTGGTAAACAAGTGACGTGTATCATTAGCACAAAGAAACAAGTATTTGTGGATACTGTAGCTGTTTCACTTAAAGTGAACCTGAGTATTCATCAGGTTTCACAGATTCCACACTTCACTATGCTCAAAGCCATGCAGTCCTACCACATATATGCAACAGACCAGACGTCCTTTGCGTCTGACATCCGAAGATGAATGCAAACGGGTTTCTGCGAAAGAAGCACTGGTCTTCCTAAATGTGTGACCGAACGACCTTCTGGAAAGCACCCATATGTCGGGTACCGCAACCGTTGTAGAGCAGACATACGTGTATGGCAAGGATGGAAGCAATGACGCGCGCATGCCCTCATCTGCAAACACCGATAAAGAGATAAACATATGGACCACCATTACAAAAAGCGTGCGCTTCCTACAAATGTTTGCTTTCCGAGAGTTCAACTCTGCTTGTTGCCAAGGTGGACAAGACAATGGAGGCGTATTCTAGTAGACTTTATGGTCTCTCTTGCCGGGCAACACTGCCACTGGTGAGCGCGTCTTCATTATACGTCAGTGTGAATCAAATGCCCCGAGTGAAGTCATCAACTCTTCCACTCTGAGAAGCTTGTTTGCATACTTAAAAGTTTTGGATTGCACAGGCTCTAAAAACAGCTTAAGTTGCGTGTACCGAATTTCTACGCTTCTGCCACACTATCTGAAATTTGGTGTCGTCTGCGGTCGGAAAGTAGAGAAGCAGGTTCTACTGGTTTACTGTTACCTTTCGGTTAGGCGAGATGATCATCATGAACATACATGCAGTTATGGCACTGCCTCAAATAACCAGACACCCTTTGGATAACCGTCAACAAATCTTCTCCTGGGTGGGCGCATAAGAACGACATGAGATGGTATGATACCAATAATTTCAAACACCGCGAGATATAGATGTACAGATCACTATGTTGGTGTTTCAAGGTGCTGTACGTATTGTATGTACTGCACATAGTTGGCAACATGGTCCAAAAGCACTTTCGTTAACCAGGACGGGTAGTCGAGTTTCGATACGCAAGAGCCATATTCTCGCCCAGGACCTTCGGCTCGACTTGTACATTGCAAAAACCAGAGACTGTACCTGTAGAATGTGACTCCACTTCGGAAACTTTACAGCTACAAAACTCAGATATTCGAGACGCAAAGGGCTACCGATAAAATGATCATGAATCTCTGTTGCAAATATGTGCCTAAAAAAACTTTGGTCATCCGGATTGGAATCCGGTAATCTCAAAAGCCATATGGCCAACGTCCAACCCCTCATCTCAGAAATGTGATTAAAAGATTGGCACAACTCTATTGAACACTCTTAGGATAAGCAGAGTCACCAGCAGGTACTAATTCCCAACGACAACCCTATGATGAACTACGTGTTGAGTTATCCATGCAGACTCAAATGGATCACAGGTGCACGAGGTAAAATCGCATGATCAGTCGATATTCCTGCTGATATTTGATGAATTACACTGTCTTGGAAAATTAATGCAATGATCACCAGATTACTTGTCGACTGGGGCCTACACAAAATGGTCGCTTTTTGACCTCTAGCAATCTGCTCACTGAAACTCCACACTCTCTTCTCACCTGTGTACTACTAAAATGGCACAGTTGGTTTCAGTCAAATGAGTAGGCTTCAGTAAATAAGAGAGACAGATAGGGATCAGTCGGAAAATCACCTTATCACAGGCGAGCATACTTACCAGCATCAATTCAAGATTGGCTCTGTTCAATAAACAACCGTGAGTGCCCAGATAGCCAAATATTTGACTTCCTCATCCAATTTAGAATCACGTACCAGAAACGGATAAATGGTAAAAACTGACGGGTTTTTAAACTGCATTGGTTTGTCAAATTCCGAAATGTCAGCCTGTGTAAGAAAAATTCTTCTGGACTCGAGCGATTTCACTGTCACAACTATGAACTTCCACTTACTGGACTGAACCGTTTCTAACCGTTTGTTACATTACATTCAATGATTACAGGAACAAAAGCAGTCAAGCGCAATACATTTAGATGAACCACAGTGTTGACTGATGCTCAGGCCCTTCTGCTGATTTCATATGAGAATTTTCCATGTGATGTAATCGATCATTGGCAGTATAGATAACGGAAACTTCATTGTTTGCTCGCTACATATTACGCTGGGTTTACCAAGATTTATGCGAATGCATGGACATCAACACAGTGTGGTTGGTCGCATTAGCTAAAATTTATTTTTGACGATGACTGACGAAACTATGGGAATGTTCCATTCATTTATTCAACCTGTGATATTCGCCGTTTTCAATTTCTGTTTGGAGCGTGTAGACATTGGTTGAAACAATTCGACTCACAGAACCAATCATGCATAGCACAGGTTAGTTTGCAGGACTAATGTTTACTCAGAAACAGAGGATTGGATTTAAGTGGATAGAATATATACATAAATGTCAAAATATTTTTATGTAGGTATACATATACACATATTAGTTTTTGGCGGGTCAACTTTGGTAAACTGTCAGTACATTCTGTATCAGACACCTGCAGAATGGTTGTTAGCACTCAGTGAGCATACTTGTAATGACGTCAGATTCGTCTGCTTCCAAAGCGAGCAACCAATATCTTGAGGGTCATTATTGGACGCGGTTCCACCGATGTGAATGGGCTATAAAAGTAAGCTGATATGATCCTACTTTGATTATGAAGGCTTTTGCATACGCGCTAGGTCGTATAGACACCCAGAGATGAAGCGTTGTGTGGAGGTTTCTGCGAAACACTCATCAACCTTGTAATTCTGTGCTACGGATTTGTAACCTTTCAGTAACCGTGTTTAGCTCAGTCAGACTCAACCAAGATCTGATCCACAGGGGACGAGGCCGGCGGAACCGGTGCACAACCTACACTAAGGTGTGTTCTGATGTTATCCCTTCATCCATAATGACAAAATCTATTGCCCTCATTGAAACCATACACACTCATCTCGATTTGTGTGGTTTACCTAATGAGCCATAATTCATTACGCAAATATTTACTCAGCTTTTATATAGATCGAATACAACCATGAGGCACGCGACAGCTGGGCTTTGCCACAGAGGGACCGTCTAATCTACGGGCACTTCCCCAAGACGAAAGAATCCGTTTGGGTTTTTCAAAAGCAGTTAGATACATGACTGACCATTTCCCTTTTCTCTACGTGTTCTAATAAAAAAACAGGATTAAACGAGTCATCTTTACTGTCTTCAAAGTTCTTGAGTTGTCTACGTCAGTTGCAACATTTGGCTATGTGCTTGTGGGCTCAAAACGCGGTTCGGTGAAGTGTAGTTCTCGTTTGTTAACCAACGGTGTGTGGTGAAGTAGCTCGTCATTTTAGGTAATTCATTGGAATTTAGTTGTACATTAGTGTTCTACTTTAGCTAGCTATAACGTGATTGCTAATGACGGAAACGGTGGACTAAAATATTGGAGCTGAACAGGATGAAACCTGGCTGGATGTTGTACTTGGGAAATGGAAGTCAACTTTTTTACTTACCAGCTTACGACGGTATAATTTTGCATTCGAATCTGAATCTGTACAGTCGGGTAAACTAGGCCTTGGGGTTTGACATATCGGCTTGTATTTCAAACAGAGGATGTTCAGAACTACTACTCAGCCCTCAAAACATCGTTTTTTCTCCTGTGGTTTATAGCCTCATAGATTTTCTTAAGAAGTAAAGCCTCCACTTGGGAAGCAAATCCCTTTGAAGGAGAGGATTCGGTCCCTTAGAAGTTGACGTCCAAAAGAAATGTGGCTGTTAACACTTACTGTGAAGTCTTTTGAAGAGTCGAAAGAGAGCTCTTTTATGGGAGTAGGTAGTCAACTTTGACTATATCCTTGCGCCTCTGTTGTTAAGCCTGTCATAACTTTTTGGATTAGTAATTTTTAGAGGAATCTTATGGCTGATAGATTTACTTGATAGCAATAAGTGTCACTTTCAATAATTTAGTCAACTGCAAAACTTCCCACAAACATTTTCGCTTGAACAGATTTGTTTACGCACCTTTATTTCATGTAGGGACACCCCTCCACAGCAACTGGTTTCCTTAACGGTTTCCTACTACGGGGACTGTTAATGAAAACAGTACAATACCCTGACCGAGCCCCTTTGAAACTTCACCAGATATGGCATTCATATCACAGGCATTAAAAATAGACTGGAGGAGCTTAACTAGCGTAGCGCACTGTAACTAATGCGGTCAAATCATCCGTGTGGTTGTGAATTTAGCTTATCTCTGCTTAATTGAGGGCAAGATCCTGAAAAAAAATTACTTCAGGCGGGAGTGAAGTAGCCCACTGAATTGGAGCTGAACGTACTTCGGAGGTAAGACAGATAAAAAATACGTCACGAATCATTACGATCTTGATGCTTATTCACTTTCAGTACTCTGAGCACGTGAATTCGGTGCTTCAATTCTGGCTCGTGCTAGCATCCTTGAAATTGCGGAGCTTCACTACACGTGCAGGAACGAATTGACAAACAGTCGGTGACGCAGTTTTCCTTGATATCCCCGGAATACTAAGCTGAAATTCGTGTATTCCTGTGCAGTCAGGCAGATGTTGGTCCTAAATAAGATTTACAATTATGGCTTGTAAATATTACCCACAAGGTGCATAACTGGCTGTTGACGCGTAACTCCGAACTTCTCCAATTCTGATGCGTACAATAGATAAGAATGACACCACGTTAAGACGCGGGGTTCAAGCACCTGAAACTGCAAACCACTTCATTTACAAAAACCAGTCGTTCTAAAATCTAGGCTGTATTTGACACCTGCGATCCATCAATCTACCCATTTTTCTCCTATCCGTCACCTCACTAAGCTGACAGTTAAAGCCCACAAGACTGCTGATCTCAAGATTGACCTCGGTGGGAGTAATTGTTCTGAAGTGTGTGAAAAAGATGGACAGGAAGGAGGGCAGAATTCGGTCAGGTAGTTCGTATCGCAAACACTCCTCTGTCCATATTCAGGACAATCCATCATGGGTGATAAAGTGTCATCGGACAAAGGGATCGAATCACAGGGAAAAGCTCACAACTGAATAACTGCACAGCTTTTCATTAGGATCAGATGGGTTTTAAATGCCCTACACTATGCAGACTTTACTAGTCTGAATTTTGCGCTAGATAAGACCTATGGGATCATTGTGAAACCAGAAATATTGGGTACATACCCCTGTATGTACATAGCCGCATATTTGCTTCCACTCTCACCCATACTATGCATCGATGATGTGCTTAGTTCAGGCTTCAGTCTACTCATTCACAAGTCTGCTTTTGATGGCACCACTTTACATTGCAAACGATTGTTTCTCTAGACTTTTTTGTTTACTTCGAGTGCAAAATAAATTTATTTTTTAAAACTTGGGTGCAAAACAAGTGTTCACTACAGTGCAATCGATCACTGTTAGATCAAGCGAAAATACTTACGAGTAACGTTGAGCTATACAGTGTGAGCTACACAGTCTCGTGTTTTGACTATGTTAACCATCCCACAAGACAGTAGATAACTTTTCTTCAGTCAATGGACAAAACTTCTGACTGATAGGGTTGTATTCATCAGAAGCCCCCCACTGGGGAAAAACACCTTCAATAAGAAAAGAACCCGCATACTGAGAATAGACGTCAAAACGAGACAACGGCCCACCCCCGCCGGACATTAACAAACCGAAATTTAGGGAACAAAGACATGATTGTTTGGGGCACAAGTGGGAAAACATGGGTTCTCAAGTTGCTGTTGGTCATCAAGAAGTGAAGTAATAGAAGAGCAAATCTTAGTAATTCTCAAAGTTTTGTACAGTTCCGTTAAGGTTCGACGTTTTATCGAAAAGCCAGTGGGTCAAATGACCAGCGAGCGGTTTTATACCAGGATGGCATTCTGGTACGCAAAACACAGGATTGATGTCACTGCCCGTTCCTCTAAACATTCCAAACTGCACTAGTAGGCTATGAGGGATATTGCTGTTTTGCATCGTGTTCGCTACCCGTAACGATTATTCGTTTGGTTTACTCAAGCGAACCGATAAGGCGCATCGATAAGACAAACAACCTTCTTCCATTTGTTCCGGGCCTGTCAGTCAAATAGTTCTCGTCTCCTGTTGGATGTCTGCCAGGGGATGTCCTTATATGTCCATATAACGACTGTCACTTTGAATTATTGATGCTCACAAGGTTCTCCAATTTTTTTTGTGTTTCTGAAGAAGCCGTACCATCTTAGAAACCAGAACAAACATTTGGTCCTGGCCACCAGTTCTTCTACTTCCAGACCATCTTGACTTCCTCCATCCTAACCGGATATACTTTCAGTAACACATTCAGATATAGTCACATCTTTGTTAGAGCTTGCCGAACTCAGATGTAATTTCCCACATCAATCGATAAATCAATGTATGGTACCATTAAACAGAATACAGTGAGTTTCATGTCGCAGGCGCTTGTTTAATAGTAATAATTAGTTGACCATACAATTTCAAAATTGCGCCGAGATCTTCGTCCCAATTTTAAGTATGAATTTGATAAACTCACCATACTTCAAACTTATGGAGCAAACCATCCTCTGATCAACTACTTTGCAAGTGGCGGTGTTGGAATCGCGCAAAACAGCATGGAAACTCTTTCACAGAAATAGACAACAAGAGAGGGTAGTGCCGGAAATAATTATCACTTAAACTAAGGTATACAAGGAAGCGTTCTTTTACTCTTCTGTCTTTCAGATGTCATACTGTATTTTGCTACCAGTTTGTGCTAAAACTACTGCCCCAAATTTTGTTAGCTTTGTCAATAAAAGACAGTCGTAAGTTTTAACCAAAAGGTTACAATTCACAGTGGCTCCAGATAGAAAACAGGTTTGCTTCACTGTAAGTGTTCTATCAATATATATATATATATATATGTATATATGTATATATATAAAAATGTAAATATATGTATATGCATACATGTGTAACAGTTGGTCAACCCTACTATGGTTCTGCTAGATGGCAGCATAAGTGGAGCTTCGACGAACAAAGCTGAAACAAGTTTAATCAATTTCTAATCATTAGCTACCCAGCAGGTTTTCAATCTTGGGAGAAGAACATCAGTATCCCTATGTTTGGTGGTCATTACATCCTGACTTATTTATTGATGACCCACAAGATTATCCGCACATCATCATACTGAAGGAATTGCGGTATCAAGCTTAAATTTGAAGAAGTGGACGGATAACACCGGTACTCCAATAAAAAAACCAGTAACTGATGTTAGTACATGCCGGTGTGACAATGTTTGGGCCTACTGGTGGCTTGCGACTTGTTTGTGCACGATTGCCCGCCTATCTTTTTTCGATATGATCCACACTGGCGTCAAATGTTTGCAAGTAGCACCACATTTTGCACCAAAATAATGGCCTTTCTGTCCAAAAAGTGTTGTGTACTTTAGCCGCCATTGACTTCCAAACTCGATTAGGATGCAGTCATTATTGTAGAGATAACAGAGGTTGAATCTAATTTACCTGAATCTAACACCCAAAAAACAACGTTTCGACAATCTACTCGCAACTAATTTGATTTCCCTAGTCAGCAATCATCAGTTTACTTGTAGGTGCATCTGGTTGTTTTTATAATCTAGGTGTGATATGGCTGATTGATGTCCGAACTCATTACCAGTAAAGTAGTGGAAACTATAGAGGATAGGGAAAAAAGTACAAGTCAACATAACGCTGCATATGATATGAATCTAGCTGCACTCTTTCTGCGTGTTCGTCCCTCGATCTTTTTCCACGTGTTTACATCGACATCAACCGCATACACATCGCTTCATATGTGGCTCAGAAAGAGGCACTTGCTGTTTACCTACTGTGAACAGGCGCCCCTTGCATCAACCGAGTTTGGCCGGAAGATCTGTTTCAGACGCTAGCCAGCCATTACAAAATTTGGACAGATGCAGCGGTTGTGGTTTTGGGTAGATTTGACTATGGGAATGGATGCAGAAGACAGAAATCTGAAGCCCTGAATTCTTTCCCGTACTGGAGGCACCAGGTACAGGACCTAGAATGTATGACCTTGGCCTTTAAAACAAGCGGCCTCTGCTGGACGTAACGTGATTGCTCTTGGTCTGGTTTTCTCCAAACGCCATTTAGAAAGACTTGAATATATCCACACACTTCAATGAACAAACACCCTGTCTTACGTTCAAAATATAACGTTTACTACGGGCGTGCGAACCGATGCAGACAAAAGATGATGGTAGTGCTCGGTACTTTGTCTTCAGATATGGCCTAGGGTTTGGGCTGAAAGCTAAACTTTGGCGTGGATTAACAGAAATTCGCATCGGGTTATTAGTTATTCAGTCTTCTAGTAGCTCATCCACCAGTAGGCTCCTTCTAATGGGAGTTTCGTGTATATACATTCTCAACCACTTTTTCCTAACTTTGTTTCTTATGAGTTGCGTATTCCGAGGAATGAACCTTTTTTGGCCCTTGCGTATCATGAAATATATGTTTTAAAATATTCATTTTCTCCGCAAATATTCAAACGAACAACCTTTTCGCTCTCGGAGTCAGACCTCTGACCAGGTTTCGCCTTTCTTGTAGCGGTGTGAAACTACGGGCATGAATGTACTGTTTGCGCACGTTTGCTTTCTGCGGCTTCTGTGGTTTCATCTGATCCTTCAGAATAGCAACATCAAGAATGCTTAGTTGACCATTGTGTTCTAGTTTAAGAGTAACCATTATATTGAAGTGAACTGAGTTGAACGTATTCAACGCTCATGTCACAGAACAGGAACGCACTTTCAAAGTACTTTAACGCGTAACTTTGAACTAGTCACGAATGCTACTATTCAGATTGCTACCACTCGCGGAGGCCATCAAGATCCGGATGCAAAACGCGGATTCTCTTGTCCAAGGTAAAATTCTACTACCTTAAGAGTCATTTGAATTCAGTGGTCCCGTCTGATTCTGAGGATATCGGTATGAGTTGTTGATCCATTTGTATATGTACAGCCTTCTCTCTCCTGTAATTATTCATGCATCTATATACCTAGACATACACGTGGTGTCTGGCTAATGTCGCGCAAATTTGTGACCTATTCGCCAAGATGAACACTAATTAAAAACAAGCATTTTGCCCCCCCCCCCAAACATGTATCCAGTCGAGGCTTCCCATTGGAGTTTCAAAATCATATCGGGGTTAATGTCTATGATCCAGTACGAGTTCAACGGGTTATGTAACAGATAACTGATGAACTTTGCGAAACTGTTTTGTGAAAAGCTCTTAGGTGTTTTTGACTGATTTAGTATTCTTGTGCCAGCGGAAGTGTCTCATTCTAGCCGGAAATTCTGACCATTGCTTCGGAGTATACTTTTCGCTTAGTGAATAAGATAATCTCCAATTATGTTGTTTGTGGGTTCTAGTTGTTTACAACTTGTATAGCCAAGCCAAAACACGGAATACCATCATTTACCATCGGATTTATCTGAGCACAATCACTTTATGGTATAGTAAAAACAAACACAAAATCTTGATAATTTGTCTTTCAAGCTATCTAAAACCCCACTTTTCTAAGAACCGATTTGTGTGTAAATCGAGGATTATTTATCGGCTGAACTATTTCGCAAAACAAACTATATCTACCCCTCCATAAGAGTATCCTATGTAGACTTTAGGTATCTGGTCGTAAGCTGGACTGCTATTCAATAGTAACTGGCCCTAACAAGTCACAATAATATGCTGTCTCTAGCAGAACTGCATATATCACTCTAGGACTAATGACTGGCACTTGAATTTAATGCGATGGGCAAATCTTCTATGGTGAAAGGAGCCAAACTCATGGCAATTATAAGGGAGAAGCTGAAATTCAAAAAAGCTCAACAGTTTTGTGACGTGAAGTTTTTGTTCCAGTTTCGAATTCGTCTAGAAGTCTTGGTCACCTTCACTTATGTTTCATGAAGCGTGGCGTCCCATCTGACATGCGAAATATTTGGGATATTCCCAAATTCCCTTTAAATGTGCTTAGTTTCACGGCCTTTCTAGAAAGAAATTAGTCCTCGGAAAACTGATTGAGAAACTCTGAAGGAAAAAAGAGATGGTTGTTTACAAGAAATACACTCATTTGCAAATCAATTTGGTTTTACGAGAGACTCACCTGGAACCCAGCTGAATCTCTCGTTTGTGATGTTTCCATGCAACTGAATGTGCTGCACCAGGCCGCCTCATGTTCCAGTTGCTACGATATTCGAGATATCGCGATGCATGTAATTTTGCGCAATGTACTACTCATAAGGTTGCTGAAAAATCTTCGACAGCCCACGACCGGTTTCGCCCTCTTGGGGCTCATCAGGTAGGCGCAATCCTCGATTTTTCGTCAACCTTACGTTCTACTTGAACTTAAATTGGACTGTTTTCGCCCAAAAAGGGCGAAACCGGTTGTTTAGATATAGTGAGTCCCAAGGAAATATGATGGGAAGTGGCATGCCTCCCAGAGAAACTCTTTAAGAGGAATACTGGTACATTCATTTTACTCATGTTACTGTAAGGGTTCATTAAGCATTCCTGGATAAACTGAATAAAATAACGGTTAAATTCCTTTAACTACCCAATTTATTCCTATAGGACTGGCATACCGTACGTACTCACCAGCCTTGGATGGCAGGTCCGGGGCAGGTTTTTATGACTGTGGAGGGCCTTTCACAAACGAACCGAACATGTTGCAATCAGACTTGGTTCAGCCCACCCTCCTTCAAACCCATCTCTACCCAGTGACAAACATACTTGATTATTCTCATTCCGACGTAACCAATTTCGAATTGTACGTTCAAGCCAATCAGCAGACATCTGATGGTTCCGGTGACATTCAGTATGCAAAACCCATACAGGTTGTGCGCACTTTGCAAGCTGCACATACGCCGCAAATGGACAGTGCGATTTGCAATTTCTCACTTTCACTCCCCCGTGGAACGAACGCCTGTGAAGACCTGTCTGCCAGCGGCACCGAAATGGTTCGTTTTTGCGGCAGCAAATATTCTGGACGAAGGCCCATTCCCACTGTAAGTTTCATAGACAGATTTTCTAAACGCATTGATGAATCACTGGTTTGTTCATACGCAGTGGCTATGATACACCGTAAAATTTACAATCAACGAGGTTACTCCCATCTTTTGATCCATGTGCACCGATATATATATGGAGAGAGAGAAAAAATGCTTTAATTTTTTTATTTTAAAACAGCCTTGACATCTGTGGTCAGCAAAGTAGAATTTTTCAAGATCAACAACTTTCCCAAAACTGGGTGATGTTGAAAAGAGCGTACAGATTCCACGCACACTGAACCAGAGGGAAAGAAGTGGTTTGTTTTGCGTGCATCAAAATTGCGTGTTTTGGTAGGATCTGGCGACAAGACGTTTCGGTGGAGAACATGACCTAACGTGAAAAATAATCTTCTTGCAGGATATCACAACCCGATATAAGGAAATAAACACACGGGTTCCACATCGTTCTACTGTTATCCCAAAGCATTACAGCAACAGATGATCACTGCTTGTCAGTTGATTGTGGTTGCTTATTGTGTATCACAAAACATGCTTACCACTTGAAAAACTAGAAATATCAACACTATTTTCAGCAAATAACCTCACCTGACTAAGGTGTACAAATGTTCAGTTTTTCAACAGGTTCACAGAATCAGACACAACCAGGGATTCTTTTTTAGAAGCTAACAATCCTTAAAGCAAGCCTTAATGGGACAAAACATCACGTTGGTGGTAGTGTAAATGATTTGGGAATTTTCAATTGAACCGCGTGAACTCTCAGATAGTAATTTGGAAACTTAACCGTTTGGCAACCAGCGGCTGATCGACAGTGTGACTAGCTCGCAATTAGACAGGATATAACACCACTCATTCTTCATTTACGGAAGCCAGATCATGTGGTCACATAGTGACACTTTATAGTGTGAGGATCTACGTTGGCAAGCGAAAGCTTTCTGTGCCAGGATATAAATTCTTGCAATATCACTTTTTCCGCCAGCTTTTTTGAACATTTACCTAATAATAATTGTAGCTAATCAGTACCATTGGTTGTTGGTCCGTTCGCCGAGCTTGGCAGTTGGATTGCAAACGTTTCATCACCAATCGAGGTGACATCATCAGTGCGGGGTTGAGTGGGTGAATTCCTCCTCTTCTGCCTGTGCTTATATGGCTTCTAAACAGCATCTGGTAGCTCTGAAGGCTGTCTTCGCGTAGTTTGATTGGTCCCCTGTGAATCTGGGTCGGTCTTCATCTCTTGTGTCTGGTTGGTTCGTTGGGTGCATTCAATTCGACAGTTCTGCCCTATGTGGCTCAGAGTCCCCGTGACTATGTAGTTCTTTTGCTCGTAACGCTGACAGACTGGGTCATTGTCGATGTGTTTATTGATCGGCTTTTTTGTGGAGTAACACGCCTCGGCAAACTCTCGTTCCCTTTTTGTTCTTGCGTGAACAAGTATTTGAACATTGTCCCAATTGAACTTGTGTCCTTCTCTGTCCTCGTGGATTGAGACAAGTGACATTGAGTCATGTCTTCTGCTGGCAAGCTTGTGCTCGTGTATTCTGGTAGCGAGTTTTCTTCCAGTTTGGCCAACACAGTGTTTGTCGGAGTCGTTACAATTAAGTGTGTAGACCACGTTCGTCTTCTTCACTGCATCCAACCTCCCCTTTGGTTTCGAGAGAGTTCTTCTCAATGTCTTTGTAGGCTTGAAGTCGACTGTAATTCCATGTTTCCGCAAATGTCGTGCAGTCATCTCCGCGACGTTTCTGATGTACGGCAGCGTAATCATTCTCTGTTCTGGTTGTGTTGACAAATCAGCTTGGTTTTGGTCTCGTAAGCACCTCCATATGAAATTCCTCGGGTATCCGTTATTCCGGAATGTGTCGTAGAGTCTTCGCTCTTCTTTTTTCTTCATCTCTGTTGTGTTGCAATGCGTCTCGATCCGCTTGAATAGGGTTCGAACACAGCTCCGTTTGTGGCAGTTCGGATGGTTGCTGTAGTATTTGAGGATCTGATCTGCATGTGTTTCTTTCCTGTATACTTCAGTTCGTAGTTGGGCGTTTGTTTCCCTTGTGACGAGTACATCTAGGAACGCCAATTTGTTGTTCTCCTCCGTTTCCATTGTGAAGTGGATGTCGGGAAACACGTTTTTCAGCAGTTCATTCGCTCGTGACAGTTCATTTTTCTTTACAATAGCAAACGTGGCGAACAGACCAACAACCAAGCAGCGCACCCGAGCTACCTATATTCCAAAACATTGCCAATCAGTACCATTCCCACTAGTATTACATTATTTCGGGCCATTTCCTGGTCATAGCACTGCCGAAAGCTTTTTCTCATTTTGAATAGACAGTTTCATGCACCATACTACGGACAGAAACTGGTGTAGTCCTACTGCACGACAACCAAATTTTAGAATGGAATGAAAGTAGCGATAATGTTTGGAGTTTGAATCGTTTCCATGAGGAAAAACGACATGGGGACTAGCAAGCTGATTTCGGTTTTTCTACTCCTGGGGTGTTGTTGATCAACTTCGGGAACAATTCGAGAGGAAAGTTTGGTAATTCCCGACGATTTTCACCACCAATTATTGTTGGTGGATGGAAATGAGTGATTCTTAGGCAGCAAGTGACGAATCTCTTCAGCAATCTGTATGGGAATCCGTAAAAGAAATGTTTTGATCAACTGGAGTAAACAGGCACCAAGAAGAGAAAAACGGGAGTGACAGGATCATGCGGTCATCCTTGAGAAGGAGTCCGATTTTATGTTTCGTCTCTTTATCTCTCAACATTCGCATTGTCTCCAGTGGGAATACAGATACCTTTTCGGCAGACGCTTCTCACTTTGTTTTCGGAGCTGCCAACATTTAGGTCGAGAGGCTATTATCGCTAGCAGCCTCGTACACTGATTGTGGCGAGAGACTTCAGTGGCATGGAAATCAGATTGTAAGTTGACCAGCCCAGCTCGCTCACAGACTGGGACAAACTGCGTGATAGAGTTTACTTCAAAATGAAGGGTATGTGCAATCCGATACGGACCAGGGAGAAATATCATAGTTATTGTATGCAAAATCCGAAAACGGACAGGTGTTGCATTCCACCGGTTGCTCTGCAAGCTCGGTATTCATTATCAGCATTGGCCAGGGCTGTTCTGATCAGGTGATCTGGTGCACAAGCACCCGAGGTCAGTAGTCTAACAGTTCTCATCTCCATGGTCACCAGACTTAGTAGACCGATAGCTTTGGAAAGACAACCAGACCTTGTATTTACGGTCTATTCTATAACTTAATTCAACCACGCACACAGCCAATTAGTCCTTATCTCCCATAATTAGCCATTATGTGATGTGTTCCTTCATCCCAGAGGATTATTATACCGTCTTATGACAACTAGTGGATGGTAAGTGCAGCTAGAGGTAGAAATCATGACAAAGATTGTCGGTGTCAGTAACCGATATTTATTAACTCACTGAATCATTGTGGAGCACCAAAATTATGACTGAAGCAGTAAAGTTGTTCCTGGATGCTGGTGTCAGGGGTCTCGTTATGTTTCAATGGCCAAGTAAGTCCCAAGATGGAAACTTAGGAAATGGTTACTTTTTACAGAAAAATTGTTCACCCCTTTTTTCTTCTTATGTTACTCTTCGAACCTGGAACCCATTTCTAAGCTTCTAGTTGGTAGATCTTCGTTGCTCTGGAAGCAACCTATTCAGCAACTTATTTCCTCTACTTGACTGAGATGAAGCTGTAAACATTAGTACGTCAGCTCAAACGTTATATCATAATTACTGACTACCGACCTACTTGAACTTGTCTGGTCATGGCAATCAAAATAAGTATTTAGGTTGCCACGGTGAAAAGAACAAAAATACCGTCAGAGAATTCTTTTTACTACTGGATTGCCTTTGTGCATGTTATCTCGGGGACGTCGTGGACGACTGTCAGTAGTACAACCAGACAAAGTCTTCAAAAATGTTGCCAGTAAGTGAGGAAACCTTCAACTCCCCGAGTGTGGTCACAGCCGTTTGTGGAATTTGCAGAAAATGTAATCACATTATTATCCTTAGAAGACTCCTTCACGTTTGGCCGTGATGCTTAACGATCTCTTTCTTCCTCACGGGAGCTTATAAAACCACAAATAACCAAGAGTCTTATTCGAATCAATCAGTAAATTCCACGACTTCTTGTGAGCAAGATGATTATTTCCCCCACAGCCTAGCTAACAGTGAACACCTACACTCAAATTATCATACCCTTTACAGCAAAACCATGTGATACCTGGACAAAGATGACTTGTGAACCAGAGGAGCGTTGAGTTGGCTGGCCTAGGTGCTCTATCGTTTCGTTTCTGAATGTCGTAACTAGGTGAGTATCTTCCGTGTTGATCTGATAGAACCAAGGAGCCTGTTTCGCTCGCATAAAAGGCGATATCAGCTTTGTGCAGAACCTAGACCTTCAAAACCACGTTGGTCTAACCACACAGAGGCGAAGATAAAGTTCACACAGCGGACATTGTAAGAAGTTCGTACAGAAAAACTTCACCTCTTGTACTGCCATTTAGGTTAATTCCCGATGCCAGAATTTTCCGGCCAGTCCTACCCATCAGGTGTTTGTGTGAGACCCAATATAGCGAATATAATAGGTTATGCAGGGATGGCGGAGCAAAGTGCGGGAATTGAATGTTAAACGCGCGAGTGACATTGTGTACCTCAGAATATGCGATGGTTTATTTGCTAATTTCATTTAGGTGACATGGAGATAGCGCGATGTTTCATTCTTTAACTAAAGACGCTCTACCATGGAAAGCAGAGGAGTACTGCGCGGCTATTTTATTCTTGTTTGAGATCATCCTCAGGATGCATCCTACGGACCGCCACGGCAA
This sequence comes from Opisthorchis felineus, assembly GCA_004794785.1. NCBI lineage: Eukaryota > Metazoa > Platyhelminthes > Trematoda > Opisthorchiida > Opisthorchiidae > Opisthorchis > Opisthorchis felineus. The sequence continues at coordinate 405,077 of SJOL01007263.1, forward strand.
ATCGAACACCGTGATTTACAAACGAGTAGGTGGCAGACCGCAATTAGGCAAAATTTGCCACCATAATACACTGACTGTGGTCAGATTTGACGAAGAAACTGTGCAGTAAACTGCACGTTCGATATGATTCGACAAACGATGTTGAGCTCCTCAAGTTGCTACTGTTGCCCCATTTACGGAATATTTTCTAGTTATTTTGCTTAGTCTCACAGTCATAATAAAAATGCCCGACTAAGGGATTCTGAGAGAGGGAATTGAAGAAATCTAAAATGGTTTTTGTATTGGCCTGGTGGCCTGATCTTCTCAGCCACTAAAGATGCTGAAATCTGGCTAGTCCATGTTCTCAAGCAGGAAATGAACACACCGTGCACGACTGTTATTTTTATCCGTGGAGGACGCCTTGATTTTAGACACCATAGTTTTCATGCAACTTTTACAACCAATGTAGTGCTTGAGTTCACACAATAAGCTTAGGGTTACTGCAACTCTCGAAACCGGTTACTTGTGTGACTTAAATGTGATATCTATGTGTATTAAAAACAAGCGTTTATGCCAAAGTACAATTTCTGCCACACATACACAGTAAACGTATTCGGCCAACATTATGGTATCGTCAGACGCCTCTACTTAGTACGTGTCCTCAACAGGACTGTCCGGTGACTGTCGGAATGAACCAAAAACTCAGAAAGGTTTAGAAGGAAGACCTGAATGCTGATTATTTTCAACCACTTAGTTGTAAAGGGTATCCACTTACATTTGCGGTGTCTTACCGTAATCTAAAATCCCGCGCCCAGCAACCTATTAATCGTAAAATTGTTCATGGCATTTTGAACTTAAGTACTAATATGTTTCGTAGTCGAGAGTTGGTCGACCGTCGGTCACACAAATACTACTTTGGTCGCCGCACTGTTCAGCATACAGATCTCAGTCGGTAAAGCTAGCATTTTGGTTGCCAGTTACAAATATTGCAGAATAAAAACCACTATGACTAGAGTTACATGTTATCAGGAGTAATTTTTGATAACAAAATATTTGAATTTTTTTATTTAAAATGGACATCTGTTAGCATGAATATCAAACAATCAGCGCACTGTAGGAATGACAGCACATTCACATGTTCCCAAGCTTCCTTCGAGAAACGGTATTTTGTGTAGTTTTATCCATGTAAAACCATTCTTACGTGCGAACTCGTCGATCAGATACCCAGGTGCTTTTTCCTAGTTTGTTCGTGAGCTCATTGGAACGCTTGTCAGAATGACACTGGCATTTGTCCTCGAATATACGTCAACCTCGCCAGATGAAATGATCATTTTGTTGCAGTGTCAGTTGTTCTATTCGATCAAAAATTATGCCATTACTTTTTACATGTGTAGTATTCTTAGCATATTGTTGCTCCTTTCTTCTACTTATCCTACAACCATTGTCAAGTCTACAATAAGGCCATAAATTCGTGAAACCAAAGAACCAACTCTTTAGTTCAAACGACTGTTGTTGTTGACTGGGTAAAAATCTAATGCTACAAGTTGGACTGTCCAACCGTGAGTTGCTCAGAATACCGGGTAGTATAGCTACCTGCGGGTTTATAACATGGCTGTGATTCATAAATAAGATCTGCCTGAGAAACATATTAAATCCCCAAAACAAGCTCCTGACGTTAATTCCCAAAGATACCTTTCCCGAAGTTGGATTCAACCTTGGTAATGGTATTCTACAAACCTATATGTGGACGTTTCCCTTGGAAACTATCTCTGTACCTGGTAGGCGTAAACTTGTTGGTACGTTGCATCAATTTGAAATCCCGGCACACACAAGCAATGCGACATCGACACGAGATAGTTAGAAGGCCATTCCACATGCCTTTAGACTTCTCAATCAAATGAATGCCGGATCTCGTCCTACGTTCCAAAGGTCTCGCTGATATTTTGGAATCTTAATTTATTACCCAATATTTGTTAAGGCTGTAAGCAGACAAATGCTCCTTGGAAGATCTTCGATCTCGCAGTTCCTATCTGATGCTCGTTCAAGACCAACAGGATTAAATCACAAAAACGTTTTGAGCAAATAGGCCATGGTGCTTAGTTCTCCAGAAAGATTACCTCGCCTCTAGGACACATATCCTGTCGTCCTAGAGGGAAATGAATTTTAAAAGTAGATGGCCATTTTGTCTGATTAGTTATTTCTAAAAAACTCCATGCGGACTATAAGAGAATAAGATCAGTAACATAAATTGACTTATGCAGCACTGATGCTTCCATACAGGAAATAACCGAGAGAGTGTTTACGGATGAATATGGAGATAGAACAGGCACTAATTTTGGGGTTCTGCTGTCAAGTACTTCATTGCACGATTCTGAGGTGTAGTCAGAGCGGGCGAAGAACACACAGAAAATGCTACCCGAAGTTTCATTGAGCAGTGGGACTGAGAATACAGTACCCAGCGAAGTGACTGCGCACACCACAAATGCATCAGTGGAGACTGCTACGTGGCTGATAATTCTGCCCATGTTTAAACCGATTTGTGCGACACCCCGTCTGGTTGGTCCTAACATGCAGCTGACCTGGCAGTCAGTTTTCAGCTTGCGATACGATAACAGGCTCTGATGAAGCTTGTAAAGAATGCTGCAGAGTTTCTTTACTATCGGTCCCGAACATCCTGGCTTTAGTGACATAGACGACGGTTTCTGCGACCCAGCCACTGTCCATTGTTCTATTTTAAAACAAGAACATTCACCACTGATATCACTCGTGAATATTTCCTTCCGTTTTGTTTGCTAACAGGGAGTAAAAACATTCCTGAACTGTCAGAGGTAACTAAGCAGGAAAACGAGACAGGAATTTCTACCTCGCTTATGCAAATTTTGATGTTTACTTCAGCGCTCTCGGCTGTGAAATTCTTGACTCCAGTCCACCGGTGAACTCTACCGCTGACCAAAAGCAACTCCAGGATGTCAACATTTGGCACCGCGACGTAAATTACACTTTGTTAGGCACATAAATATCGCAAAAGATTTTCATATAGGTGTTCTAGAAAGGTTGGAATGCTGCGCATGTTATTGCTGTTGTTGTGTGTGTCTCATATTTTTGAATAATTTCGACAGGAAAATGTTTGGGGTTGGACACGTCCACCGCCCTTGCAATGATCTGTTTTGTTGCTGACACGAACTGAGCTAGAAATTCCGTCTCCCACGGCTCATTTCTCACTTTTGGTGAGTGAGGTGGGTAAAACGTGCATGAGAATTTGATAGGCGATTGGATGACACACGATATCTCACAACTATGACAGTTGTCCTTGTGTAAGAGGCAATAACCCAGAAGCTAGATACTGAATTTTAGAGATGTAACTACTTCCACGCTTTAAAGTTCAACTACTCACATACGAACAGATTTTGACTGCTGTTCTCCACTATACACTCAGTCGTTGAGTTGCGTAGAAAGTTTATCCGGCATACCTAATCGACTGGTGGTTGCTTTGATTGCTACGGCCGATTTTTTCCATGGCATAAGTAATTTGATTCACCCTGCAGATAAAATACCATCTTTCAGTATTTCATACTCAATGCACATTCATCCAGCTTTGGTAGCTGAAAGTGCCCTCCCCACTCACGCAAGCACGTATTACTGGCGCAGTGGAGCTAGTCAACCTTTCATCACTGGAGCACTTACAAGGTTATATTTGGCTCACGACTGGCCAACTCCTGGTTTGAGAGCCTAGCGCTCTATCATTGAACGCCCCAACTGCTGACACCGGATCAGACATGCACATACTACCAAATGAAGCAAAGATTAGGCTCGCTCCGTATACTCAACTGTCCTAAAAAGTGAACATGTCGCAAATTTGCATCCTCCCGGTGTTAAGCCGCTAAGACATCCTCCACACCCATCTAATGAAAAGAAACATCAAGCAATCTCACTGGAAGCTAAGAAGGACCCTTCAAACCCAGTTGGCTTATGCTGTGCTGTGTAACTTACAATCGCTTCCCTTGGGTTGGTATACACGGATCAATCTAGTTTCTGCTCAGTTTTGGCAACTCTCCATGTTTTACAAATTTTGGTGAGTAATATCCACATGAAACACGACGAACTCCAAAATAACTAGGATCAATCAGCGCGACCAGATTCCATGGTGATAAATAAGAATAGTACATTGGGGAAGTTACTCTAAGGGCATTCTTGGTGGTTGTTGATTATTGGTGGGTATCCTACGATGGGATCTTTTTGTTTTCTATATCAATTTCCCCAGAGGTCAGTCATCGAGAAAGACTAGTTTAATTTTTAGTAGTGGATTTGTATACGATAATCTGGGCTACATGAAATGTTTTGGTCCAAACCACGTGTAACCTACTATAAAAGCCTGAAAGTGACAAGTTTTAGGTGTGCATACATGTGAGTGTGCGTTTAAAATTTCATCTAGTCATTACCCCCACCCCAGTACTGAAAATTGTTTACAGCCAATCTGAACTATTACGGTCTGTCTCATTGTTCAGGGAGAATATTTCAGCCCTGTGGCTGGTCCATGGCCCGCCCTACTCAGCGTTGAATCCAACAGCATTCCATCCGCAGACTGTGACTCTGGTCATGGAGACAGCTTGGATATTGTATCTAGCGCCGGACTAACCTATCTGCCCTGCCTATTGACATCCTCAACTAATATGCAGGCTGGAACGAAATTATGCTGATTGGACCCCTCGTATGCGGTGAAAATCTTCTCCAATTCCTCGCTCGTGAAGCAAGCATAACAAGCTCAAACACAACATTTTGTCTGTTCATTAGCAAAATTCCTCAATCAATGTAAATTTTCCCCTTTCCTTCACTTTCTCTTTTTTTAAATCAGCCACTGATGCTTATATCAAAAGCACACAGTATTACCATGGGCGGCAAACGTCGTAGTGTGAAGAAGTGAATGTTACAAATTTGGGAGCAAATTTAAGCAATATCGTTCGATTTTTGCCTTCGTTTTACAGATATTCCAATAAACTATGTCAGCAATTTTGAAGTCACCTGTTACTTTTTGGGTGACGTTTAAGGTTGTCCCAGAAAAGCAGAAAAAAGTTTGGGTGTTTACCCGTTCCGAGTCTCACCAAGGTGGCGAACAAATTAGGCAGAAGCACGTTTAATTCTACTCGATATGGGGTTGTTTTCAAACTGGAAACTAGCGGAAGATGATACGATATTAGTCTGAAATGCAATACGCTTGACTGAGTGACGATGCCATCTACAGTCCTGCTTCGCACCTATACCAGCAAAGGACTAACAACTCAGAGTACACACTGCATCAGAACACACCATCACACTATGGACCAAGAAACCGGACTCGCTGTAGAGATTAACGAATAAAGTTCCCGACGAGGAAAAGTGAGCTGACTAGTTTTGAGGTCACCAATCACGCGGACAGGTCGAACAGCAAGCCAATGGGGATACTCAACCCAGCCACTAATAGTAAGTTCTTATCACAATCGAAAGAGCATTTGTCACAATATATGTACCAATCATGATTTTCCACACCAATCCTTCCTACCGGTCATCCGATTTTGCCAGCAGTTGTACCCCAATACAGATGGAACCTCTGCAATTCGAACACAGTGTCTTCAGCCTAATGGGTTTAGCTCTGTCACAAACAATTAAAGTTCCACGATATCTGACAGCAGTTAACACCAGGCACGGAAATATTTATCAGCGCCGAGAATACACGAGCTTACGTCATGGCCTGCAAGCGTAACGTGCAAGCGCCTGACTCATCACTTAAAACTCAAATGCGTTCATTTGTTTATCGGACTAATTTCGCTACAGTTGTCGTCCGGATGGTCATCACAGTGTTCTACCGTCCAACAAACATGAAGCTCGTGGAAATCAAATATGTTAAGTTGTAAGTGCATACAGCATTCTTGCGAGGAAATAATATTTATAAGCAGTTCTGGTTACACGCCTTCATATTCAATGATAGAAATATAAAAAATCTGCAGAAGGTTCATCGTAGTCTACTATATTACTTCATACGAAACTAACCAAGAGGAGGCGTTTCTTAACGCTGAAGTGAAGTTTCAAACAAAACCTCACATTGATCAATATTCTACTAGTAACTGTCCCTCGAATGTAGAGTTCGTAATATATTTTAAAATCATATTACTTCCAAATTCGCTTTTAAATATTTAAGTTGAAAAAGTACAGCGGCGGCGGACTGAAAGCGCATAATTTGTCCTAAATCAAAACTGAACGCTACGAAAAACTTTGTTGTCAATTTCACCAAACGTTTACACCGGTTCTGAACAGCGCAACGTGTGTTTCCTGGTCTTCGAATGTAATTTCATTTCAAATTTAAACATTGGTTTAGCAACTCATGTTGATGGGAAGCTTTTGTCTTGGGGGATTCTCCAACTATACATTCTGGAAATATTTTGGGCTAACGAGACCCGGAATTTGGCTGTGGATGGTCGTTTCGGTGAGTGGCTTTCGCGAAAGGATTCGCCTGCGTGGTGTTGGGCATAAGTTTCTATGTATTCCCTAAACTCTGTTTGAAGTGCCACCAGGCAGCGTAAGAAACCTTGCAAAGCTAACCTGGGATTTCTACTCCTATGTCCACAGGTATTCTATCCAACCCTCATCGCCTGACTTTAAATTTTAAAAGTGTGGGAGTTTAGATTTAAGCACATAACCTGTATCTTGTTTCATAAAAGGAGACCTACTTTTAGCGTTTTCCCCAGATAGGCCATATGGTCCTGTTTCAGTTTTCAAATGTAGACTGATTCCCAGCTTGGCATAGTCTTATTATCAAGGGAGGAAAGAAAAATTAGGTTTTGCGTTATTTCCATTGCTTGGCTTGGTTGTATCATGCTGTAGTAGTGAAACACAAAACCCGTTGCATGCACGGCGGTCCCCAAATATCAGGGCTATTTGATTCAGGTGGCACTCAACAAACTGAATATTCTTACATCCATCTATATAGGGCAATCCAACGCAAGTCCAACTGGTAGCTCCGCGGGCGTTGAAGCGTGCACTGAACAACTGCTGTTTCTTTGGATCACCTATCGGAATATTTGCGCAAGATCCGAGCTTAGAAACAAGTTGATAACTGATGAAAAACTTGTGCAAAAATCAAACTGTTTTTCTACTAAGTGCGTTACTAATTTCGGGTAGTTTTGGTATTTTTAACTGAATACTTTTAAGTATTCGGTCGTTTAAAAATGGCTTTTATAGACGTTTGCTGCTTACAGAATTGTAGCTACAGTCTCCTCGTCTTTTCATTCTTGGACGTCCTTATTGTATTGCTGGTTCACTCAAATGGATTATCATTATCTACTGTCATGCACTGACGACATCCAAGAGAACTATGGTGAAACCACAAACCAAGTTGATTGAAAGCAAATAAACTCAGCTCTTTTAGACGTAGATTTGGATTCATGCATGCAAATACCCATATTCTGCGCTCAGACCCGGCTTAATCATTTTTCAACTGTCGGTTCCGTGAAAAGACTTGAGAATTTTAAAGAATTTGAGGCCAATGCATGCTGAAAAGCCAAGAAGAACCGTACATTCATGTCATCCTAATTGGGAATCATCAGTAGCGCGCATCGTACGCACCTCCAGAGATTTTCGAACCGGAGACCTCCCAGATAGTTATTTTAATACAACCTTTCGGCCACGAGTGATTGGTCACTAGTGTGACTAACTCAAACTTAGACAGGACCTAGCGCCAGTCATCCTTCAAACACGGAATCCACATCACATGGCCACGTGTTGACTGGCTTCTAAAATTCTTCAGGCAGTCTGAATTTCCACCAATGAATACTTTATGCTTTTATGTTCAAAAACAGCTTATTCCGTAATCAACTAGATAGGTGGATAAAAGCTTATGGTCTTAGAATTCAAACAATTACCTAGTTGTGCAAAACAGACAAGTAAATAGTGGTTTTACTCATCTTTTGTTTTCTTTGGTGAACAAACAGTAACTGTCATTCAACACATTGTCAGATGCGATGTGTGACTGTGTGGAATATAGTCTGGTATACAGTCCCATAGTTCAGCTGAAGACATTGTGGTATGAGTGCGTGTGCCTGTAGGTGACATGAGGATATCGATTTTATGTCTTTTAGGAGACCAGTCCACCCGTATGATCAAAGTACTCGTTCACGACGGATATCAAACATCAACAGGTGTAACTTGCATCCTTGAAACCACTACGGAGCTACCCGTATTAGGACTGAGATCAAAAATAATTTGAAAATAAAACATTGTCCTAGAAATTATGTAGTCAAAAAGTATGCCGTCTCGACTGTAGGGAAACCTGTAGATGGAATCACAATGGGCAACGTTCAAAGTCTACCCTAATCATAAAATCCAACTGTCCAGTTTTGTACTAATCATATCAGTTGCAAAGGTATTTTTATCTTTTTTATTTAACCCTCAAATACCCGACAGGTGTAGGCCTTATTATTCATAGCAGTGGGTAGGTAATCACGTCTTACTTCAGCCGGTAATTATCGGTGACTTATTATTCATAAAAAGTACATATAGACAGATACTCGTCAAGAACGTGGAATTTTCAGAAGAGACACATCATCATCATCATCGAAGACAGCAACATCAGTGTTGACACTGATGCTTCACTGCCGTACAACCATAAGGTTCGTCTAATTATATTTAAAGCCCTAGAGTGAAGAGAAGAGAAAAAGAGTGGGTGAGGGAGGGGACCTAGTGCTGGCCTATGTCAAGCATTCTGAGGTGCCTACACCTCCAAGCGCTCAATCAGACAGCCTGGAATGAAACTAACAGCACGAACGGCACTGACATGATCGGCCGCAACCTCTTGCAATGTCTCCAGCCAAGCATAGGCAGGGTCACGGAGACCCCATCCTAGAAGGCGTACAACACCAATAACACCCAAACTCTTCGTGATCTCTTTCACGCCCTTCTGCCAAGTCATACGTTGTCCACCCCGCGGTTTGCGCCATCCTGAAGGAGGCACGGAGAACAACACTCGTCTCGGTAGACGGTGTTTCGGCATGCGTAGCACATGACCGAGCCATCGTAGTCGGTGGTGCTGGATGTTTTCCCCGATTGAAGTACCTGCAGCACAACCAAATACCCGTTTTCTAATCACCTCGTTACTAACACGCTGACGCCATCCAAAACCAGCCACGCTTCTGAGGCATCGGTGGTCGAAAACCTGAAGACGCCTCACATCATCTGTCCGCAGAGGCCATGTCTCGCACCCATACAACAACACAGCCCTTACTGTAGCCTGATACACACGACCCTTAAGATCTAGTGAGATGCCTTTTTGACGCCACAAGTGACGCAAATTAGCAAATGTGATTCGAGCCTTTGAGATTCTTGCACTGACTTCATCAGACACACTTCCGTCAGAGCTAATACAACTACCGAGGTATGTAAAATTTTCCACAACCTCCAGTGATTCCCCTTAAATTGTAAGGGATATGTTCAAAGACTGCACGTTCTGAAGCATGACTTTGCACTTTGAAGGTGCAAGGCGCATGCCAAAAGATGGTATGGTGGTGGTTAGTCTATTCAACAGGGCTTGTGCTTCGTTTTCGTCTTCAAAGATGAGGGCAATGTCATCTGCGTACTCCAGATTGACAAGGCTCTCAGCAGCAACAATTCGAACACCGGGGTTTTGAAGACCCTCCAGCGTTCGCCTCATTATTTCATCCAGAAGAGTCATAAGCACAGGTTTACTCTACAGGAACAAATAGCATATTTTTACAGCTTTGTGTGACGAATTGTTTTAAGTGGAATCTCCTAATACTTGAAACAACCAATACCAACGATATGTTCATTAATGTAAAAATTTATTCTCCAGGAGTAACGTATCATCCGCAGAAGTATTTACTCTTGTTCGGTCCAATAAACCTACACGATCATTTTGATTTTGGTCCATAGCTAGACTTTCGCTGACAGAACGAGTATCATTTTGGCGTAATGTTCAAACATGCGATATTTAGAATATTTGTTTTGGCTAATTGTTCTCTTGCCATTAATTACTGCATCGCGTGCCATGAGCAATTGGGATGTGTAATTATTATCTAACATGTATATAGCTGAATGTAGGTGACCAAGCTGTTTGACATGTCTCCATCATGTATCTACTTGTAGGTGGTTGGCTACTGCCGCACCTAAAAGTGCGCTCAGATTGTGGTAGTTCACCAAAACAGCTTGTTGACAGCCTCGCAAATTTGAAGGGCCGTGAAATGTCACAGTGTCACAGATTACAGTTAAGATTACTTCGGAAGAAGTAGAGGGCTTGGAATGGATGAAATCTTGTTTTCGAAATGATAGTCCTTTGCCATCTAGTAACCAGCCGAAGTTTGAAAAAATCAGCAGTCTTCTAATAGAAATGTACTTCCAAGCCAAAACATCGTTTACTGAAAAAAAAAGAAAAATAGGGATGTTTTTCTTTGGGCGAGGGTTGAATAATTTAGAAATATCAATATCGAGGGACACCCGCACTCTACATAAGCTTGTTAGTTGCTGCTACTTGTCGATTTGCAAAGAGGATTCAAAATGATAAGGTCTGTTTCCTCGGGTATTTGAGACAACAATCGTTCATGGAAAAACAGCATAAGTGACCTAAGAACTCTTGTCGGCAATACGAAGATGCATAAGACTAATTTGGAAGCTTCAGACGCAGGTCACATAGGCGTCTTGAGGGAAGTTGCGGATAAGCACCACTGTGACACTGAGTACGTTTGTGATCTCTAAGGTCGATCACACAAAGGACTTCGTATGCATAAGCTGATCTGGTCCGCGTGGCCCTTTAAAAATACACATTCGCTTTGCAGTTCTAAACCACGCTCCCTGGACTCTGTGCATGTGGCCAGTTTCCGGAGCAATAACAGCTTTCGGTAATCCAAAGCGAAAATTAGCTTTTTATCGAAGATTATGCCTACCTGGTGATACGCAGGAAGGAAGGAACCAGTAAAATGTTGATGGAGGGTTTCCATTAACTTCGTAAGTAGTGCCAGCACCACTAAAGCGGCGTGATTTTGACCAACCTTGGGTTGGATATCACACGACAGTCACATGCAGGTAGATTGTTCCATGTGCGGCATTCAACTTTGCACCAGATTGCCACCAGTTAAATAGGACTTGAGTTCCGGGCTAAACTCCGTTCGAATCTTTTTAAAAACTGAACCTATTGAAGAAGTTTGCACATAGAAAACTAAACACCGGAGTGTAACATCTTATCCCATTTTACTTTAAAATTTCCATGAAAAAAACTGCTAGTTGAAGCACTGTAGACTGTAGCCTCTCATTTAATTTCTAATGATTCTATGTTTAAGGTAGCAGTGAGGCTGGTCAAGTATGCCAACGCGTTGAACGGAAACAGGTCAGGATTTCTTACAATAAAGCAGGAGTGATACACGGAAAGTTACTGTTGTACACATGCATCTTTCTTGTATTAGATGATTGCGTCACCATTCGTCAGTATTTACCGTATGTGTGTGGAAAACAACTTTCTTGCCAAAATTAATACTGTTTGACTGTAACCCCAAAAACTGGCATTTTTAGGTGCAAATATCCAGAAAATCGAAACATTTCGATAGGATATCTCAGCAGGTTTATAATGAACTGGAAGTCGGAACAAACTTCGCTGCAAAATTCCCTTACCATTCAAATGTGAATGATGCTTTTAAACAACTGACATGCCGTTTTTATTTAGCCGGCAAAGTTGACAGAAGGTACAGCTTGTGAAACTTTTTTAAACATCCTATGGGTGTGCAAAGGGGAACGTGACGTCAAATTGGATGCCTGTAGCCCCAAACTTGCATTCCCACCAATGTCATGCAACAAACAAAAGCTTTAGTGACTCCAAAAACGCGGACAGAAGAGAGCTCGGCAGATACATGAAAATATGCTGTACTGAAAATAAATAGGTTATTTTGTCACTATACACAGCTTCAGTAAATCAAACATGCATTATTGCATCGATTGGAGGGAGACAAGCAATCGTCTGTTTTTTTCTGAAACATGTAAAACATTAGGTCTTGTTACCGATCTTTGTAGGTTACTTGCTGACGTATTATATTCTCTCCGTTTATCTCCGCATCACTGAGGTTTGGTCTGGACTGATAATTGATTCAGATGATACATTGAGAATAAATAGGCCCATGGCAATTGGCTCCAACTAAGTGAGATTTCACATTTCAGAGATACTCAAGTATTGACTGTTGTGATCATCTTGAGTCGTATGACGTGCTTTCAGTGAACAAACCAACTGTGGTGAGTTTGAAAACATTGTGCACATGGTTCTTGAAAAACCGATATTCCACACGTTGGTAAACATATCGTCTCTCATAGCAACGCAGTCATTCAATGGAACTTAGAAAGATACAATCAGCTACAAGTAAGACGTGGTCAATGAGCCGAAGAAGAAGGCCCAATGACACGCTGGAGAACCTAGATTTTTGAAACATGACCCTCTGGCTCAACACATGAAATTCACAGGGAAAATTGTAGTAATTGTTTCAGAGGTATGGAATACAATGAGGCCTCAAATGAATTATTAATGGATATTTTGAATGTTCAGCGAACTGTGTCAAAAAAATGGATGAAATCCATTCTGACTTGCGTTGATTGTGATTGCCTATCATCTGTTCAGCACCGTGAAACTGAAATTGTTGTATTTTCTTAAGAATCCCTCCAAAAATCGATACTTTTACTAACCGAGGACAAGAAGATAAATCGTGCTCACTTTCTTCAGGTGAACACGTAAGACGGGCTCCTAACATGAGTGGACACAGTCAAACGGCAAATTAAACACAGCGTAAGGTGTTCTATTTTACTTCAGTTAGGAAGGTCCCCGGGAATCAAGGGTGGTCAGCTCTGAGTTTGTGCCTCAGATGTTCCGATGCCTTATGCAATTGCCTGTACCCGGTGGATCACCCTCCGGTTGAACATATTACTCGACAAATGCAATTCAGCTTTGCTAATCTAAGTACTAGGTGAACGGCATCACAAACAAAAAGTATTAGGAGATGTTGGCTAAATTTTGTGAAAGTTTTCGAACGTCAGTGGGCCAGACCCAGTAATATTTTGGTTGAAATATTTGCGTAATGCGTCTGCAATCTGTATTGCATGCAACGCAGTCACATTTCAGATAAAAATATCCAACGTCTAAGGGGGCCGTATTTTCCAAAATATTAGGCTGGAGTCGATTTCGGGTTGTTTTGAAATTTTCCGGGTGTCCGTTTAGCTGAAAATTTTCACAATGAATGCAAGTTCAGTCATTTGCGGGCAAAAGAAGTTATATTCCCAAAGGATTTTTCACACAATACAATTCGTTACCGCTGACCCGCGTCCACTACTCCGCGAAAATCAGTTGTGGTAAATCATTTGGGTGAAAAGTGCTATCGACTGTAATCATCCCAACTTACATCAAGTTCGGCCGAGTAAATTTCTGTCTGAGCGGCCAATCGTACATAGCCTGTTACAAAAGCTCACTGTAGATTAAGAAGAGATGTAGTAGACGGCAATCTGTAGGACAGACGTTCACTTCCGCTTAATATAATCACTAGAATGTGTTCTACGCTTTAAAACTCATTCACTCATTTTTTCACTGAAGTTACTTCTATGTGTTATCGGTGAGTAGTTTCAACATGCATGTTTACAGTCATCAAAACATGGAGGATAGAAGATATCTTGCAATTTACTGTGAGTGGTCCGAGATTTGCTGTTGGTTAAGAGCCAGTTATTGATTTCAAATTGGGAGTCGTTTAGTGATGCCTCACTCCAATAGGCACTTGGAATATCGGAAGCCTTAGTCCACACGTTATATACAAGGTTTGGATCATTTCCGCTCTGTTTCATGCACTTGAACCAACGCCGCGAAATCGACGGAGATCTACAGCTGAAGCGCAACTTTTTGCACGGCTCTATAGAACATGGGCAGTTCACTGCGTTGCCCGAAAGCCAATGGGAACGTTTCATGGAATTGCACAAACACATATAGTCTGTTCATCCGGGAGTGTCAAGGTAAACACACGTGCTACCCACTAGAAGTTTATATGCATTCCCTTATTGGCCTAACTTGGGCCCACCGCCTTCGTCACACAAACATGGCCGATTGAAATTATTTTAGCCATCAAACACCGAATTCGAGAGTGCTATGCATTCTGTGGGCTGACCACACTTGTATACATAAGTCCATAGATTTCACATTCATCTCAACTGTATTGATTGAACGAACCCTCAGCGTATTTTTTGACCGTGGCGTGCAAACGGCCCAAAAATGATCTCATTCTGCAATTAGCGTTCCGTAACATCTGCTTAAAAAATGTACGAATATGTTTGTCCGCTAAGACGTATCACTCATTTACTTTGGTAGGGTAACAGTAGCGTAACATTAGAGGTTGTTCCAAAGTATGGAGTCCATGTCACTCTACAACCAAGGTTACACACTACTGATGGGCTCAACTAAGGGCTAATTTCGTTGTAAACAGTCCTCTTTACTATGAACTATCTTCAGTAACTGCGCCGGGGCCGAATGAAAATGTCCGTAGATAAAATGATTTTCAGAGACTTGGGATGTCCACAAACTGTTCCTAATCGAGAAGTACCAGAGTTATATATCGTTGGAATATAGGGCTTTATCCAGAGAACGCGAGCAACAATAGACTGTTTTCTATGGACGGTACTAAATGCCAGTCCCTCCATTCTTATTATTCAGCAGATTGTCCCGTTTGTGCCCTTATTTCGGTCAGTGGGAATCCGCGTTTACACCAGAAGCTCAAATCCTTTCAGAAAGCTGACTGTGTTTGTGTCAAAAAGGAAAATGCACACAATATTCTGGACGAGGAATACTAATTATTAGGTGGCTGAAAAAATTTCGACAGCACACTACCGGCTCTGTCCTTCTTGTGGCTCAACATATAGGCAAAGCCCTTGGGGTTCCGTCATCCTTATGTTCTACTTGAAGCCAAATTCTACGCATTTCGCAAAATACACTCACTCACACACTAAGTTGGTATCAACGGAAGTCCACAGAATCGCTCGTTTATGATGTTTTTCCTCCATTGAATGTGATGCACAAGACCGTCTCATGATTCAGCCGATAGGACACTCAAGATAACGTAGCATTTTTTTCTTGACGGAACATTCTAAACAAAATTATGCTTGTCTTTTTCCACACGGTTTTCGCCGATTATATGCAGTACGACTAACGGCATGCAAACTTTGGAATGTCACATACAAAATTTAGGCACATATGTTCAGTATTATTCTATGCTGTGTACGTCCTAAGAAATTTAAAGGTGCACATTTTATTCTGAGTTACTGAAACATCCACATCACTGGATACAACTTTGGCTGAATGTTTTTCGTACAACCTCGCAGCCGAAACGCGCCAGAAATATGATGAACATATAAAGAATATATGAGGATTAATGCAATATAATTCGAAACCAGTTACCAGACCTGTCGGACTCAGCACAGCCACAAGGTCCTTTGTGGCGCAGCCACGTCTTTTGTGGCGCACCGAACAAGCCCGCAGTGATTTATTAGTGTTACTAGGAGAGACTCCAAACCGCCTGATCGTTCATCCAGTCATATTTCTTGGAACTAATGGTACTGTGTAATACTGTTAGACGCTTGGTAACCGAAGAGGTTCGGTTCGTATGGAGTTGAGTTAAGATCAGCGAGAAGTGTGAAAGACGTTCGACTAACCTGTTTCAATGAATACACTGCAGCTGAGGGTTCTACACTAAACGAAATGAAGAGGTGCTGAGGCCAACTCTAGCAGCCGCAAAGCATGTATGCTTTGAAGTTCATGTATCTGAAGGGCAAATTTCGGCGCAAGGACAAACACAATCCTCGGTCAAAATAGCTCGCAGTTAATAGGACTTCTTTGACCCTAAGATTCGGGCTTCGTCGTTATGCATCCTGAGTTGTTCGACCATATGACCGGGATAATCGGCGGGCTGAAACACATCTTTCAAGAATTTACTCCCCTCAGTGAGTCTATTTGGATTGCAACTCGGTCCTGTTCTACGGATTATGGTATGTACTGGGGTTTGTGAGGCACTAAGCAGAAGCTTGCTTCAGTTATCACTTCACGTATGCTTTTGACAGACACAGCGGACACAGTTTAGAAGCTGAAGGCGTTTGAATCGCTAACTCAACTATGTGACGAGTTACTAAGTTATTTGCTGGATATCGTTTTCTGTAGATTGTACAAGCGTCTTCGTAACCAACAACCAAGGCCAGTCTCTAGATAGTGCCAAGGTGTCTACAGCTGGTATAAGCTGATATAAGATGGGTAATGGAGAGTGATTCTCGGTACACTGCAAAATGACGCGCCTAAGAATCCGAGTGGGTAGACAGATTGGCCAGAATTGAGAAGCCTCTAACTAGTCCCCTAAATAGTTCACGGCTTCAACAGGGAGGAACTTGATTGAAGTGAGTGTGCGGTTAAATAGCCCGCGATTTATAACTGTCGGTAGCATCGGACTGGTGCGGAAATTTATGGGGACTCTTCTAATAGTGTTTACTATTTGGTGGTCGGGGAGAGTTAAGGATACCTACCAACCACTTACCTAAATGATAATCAGGCGGACGCTCCCGGGTAAGGTATAATGTTCATTTAAAAGGACAAAAATCTCGGGCGTAGGGAGACCGACAAGCATGAGCACGGTGAATTCATTCTGAAGTAAAACAGACAATGAATGAATATGGAAATCGCGGATAACTTGCTTCTTCGCTAGGGACACATCGTCGGGTTGCTTGTCTGTCAGCACTTCAGACGTATCAACTAAAGTTCCGTTGAGTGTGGTTACACAATCCATCCTGTTAACAATGACAGCACCGGATATTTCGTCTGGTTTAAATTTACGTTATTCTCATTCTTTCAACTCCCAAACTGACTTTTATGTGTTCTATTGAGGAAGCAAATTTTTTAGCATGATGGCGGTGAACAGAAGCGGTTGCCAGGACCAGTTTTTTTTTACTTTAATCAGGTTCTCCTTCTCAAGTCAAATAAAGATGAGTACCACGAGTTGGTCGAAAAATTGTCGGGTAGGTATTTGCAAGGACCATGGAGGATGGTTTTTGGAGAACAGAATTCGAATCTTACGGATTGAGATCGCATAGTATAATTGTACGACCACTAGTCCTGCTTCAAATACGTTACTCATGAGAGCACTGTGCTTATATATGGGATCAGCATTCAGGCATGGATACTGGTAGAGCATTCGTGATAATGTTCCTCGAGATAGTTTCGGAACGTGTAATCTGAAGATGCGTGCGTTTTTAGGTTTGCAGGGATACAATTTTGTGTAACCAAATCTTCTCATAGCGGTGCTTCATCAACATGAAGAACTTTTAATATAGTAGAACCAAACATACGAGAGGTTTTGCTAGACGAACCCGTTTGCAAGCTAATTTGGTTATAAAGGAAAAAATCATATGCAATCCAGCCGAAACCCTACAATGATATTCTTCAGATGAATGTGTTGCACAAAAAATCACCAAGTTTCAACCGTGAAATCTAAAACTAACGGTACTGCCATGCCACATCGGCCGTTGCTTGGTGTCGCCTTACTTGCTGCATACAGCAGGACGGGTAAGCCTAAACGGGCTACTACCTACGCCTCCCTTCTTTCCCATTCAACTACTTCATCAACCTCCCCCCCGTTCCTCATTCTAAAAACAGCACTCTCTTTGTAAGTCCATCCGTTAGGACCAGGAACCCAAATCGTCTTGCATTGTTTTGTCCGCGACATCTGCTCGGCAACCGGCGCTTCAGGCTTCTCGAACCCAGCCTTTAGGCCTTGACGTCCGGTCTATCTTGCTAGGTTTATTGCTAGAACTTTGAAGCAAGCAGGACAAGCCGCTCTTGCTGTCACGCTGGATTCACTTGGATTTGAAATGTGCTGTATATCACAGACAATAATGCAGGATACAAGCATAGTGGTTGAGCTGGTTGCCCCATCAATCTCCACTTGCTTTCGGCTGCGCACCTCTAGCAGTCCACAGGCCGCTGCGGCAGGATGGACAAGCGTCGCTATTATCCTAAGTCATCGGGCAGAAGGATCCATGCTTGACTGAATACCCGATGATAGTCACCTGTGTGCAGTTTGCCGAAAGCGAAAGGCCAATCGTTGCCTGTTTGTCGTGTGTGCTCCCGCCCTAATCGACTGTAACTCTGACATCATCAAAGAAGCCCTGTTACAGCGGGCTAAAATCCCAGATATCGTCGCGGTTGCAGAACAGATCTGAACGTCGAGTGTGTGATGGACTTAACCCGTCTTAGACTAAGTGAGATGGTTCAAATGTATTGGATTGGATACTTACGGACAATGGCGGACAACTAATTCAGCTACGTGTTGACCACAGATTGTTTGCATTCAGTACTAACTTCCGAAATTCCCGAAATTGCCTGGCCAAATGGTGTCTCCCAACAACGTGCCCAAAGGGAGCACACCGCCATCAGTTAAAGATGGTGGGAATCAAAAACCGACCAACGTGAGTTTTGGAACACTTGTGTGGATTCTCACCGTGCAATCTTCCAGAATGGCTTCTCTTTTCGTTTCCATGCCCGCGAAAGGTGCGGACAGACTGCTTACCAGGTGAGAGACTGGTGTAACGGTGGGTACTACTGATGAGGCATGCGAGTAGTATGTGTGTTCTTGTAACTTCGCCTTGATCTAATGGAAGGTGGGATTTATTACGGAATTTGTGGAACTACTTTGCAGTTTTTGCTTGCAATTGTGCGATAGTCAGTGAATATCCAGGAGAGTTCAAGAAGACGCGTTCGAGAAGAAGATGGATATTCAGTTTTTAAAAACAACATGCAAATGAGAGTTTAACCTTCCTGTCCAATAGTCTGTAACCGTTTAGTTGGCGTTTTCTAATAAACAACTCCGCAGCGAGGGGTTTCCTTCCTTACATTTGGTGTCTGTGACCAGGATAAGGATGAGGATCCCGTGGCCACAACCTTTCGAGGATGGGGATGTGCGGACCTTCCTGGAGGACTTCGAGGATGTTGCGGAGGCGGCAGGACTGGAGACCGACAGGGGTAAGTTGGCGGCACTGAAGACCCACCTCAGAGGCCGGGCGAAGGCGGTCCTGGATGTTGCCAGAACCTGTCAGAACCATCTGAATTCTCTTTCGATGCTCTAACGTCGGATGTCAAGTTGCTCTGGAACGAGATCGTCACATCTTCGCGCAGTACCGGGAGTTTGGCCCACGGCAAAGCTTTATGAGGTCCACTCAAGTATTGGATGTCGGACAGAACAATGACACTGCTTTAGTCTCAAAATATGTTCCCGCCGGTTCCGAAGATAATGCACCCGGAAGAATCATCAGAAACCAAATGAAACTCGCCTGTGCACCAACCGTAAAACCTGGTGGACATGAAAAACTAATTAAATGAAGGGCAGAGAATGCCCGAAATATCGGAAGCTTGTTTAGGTTGATTAGTGCGACCGGTTCCAGGAAGTCGCCAGTAAGAAATGCCATCAAGGATGAAAGTGACTTTGCCATCTTAAGTAAAGAAGGACGCCTCGACCGATGAGCCGAGCACTTTGAAGAACAATTCTCGTGGCCATTCGCTGCTACCCAATCGGAATTTCGAACTGCACTAGAACCCCGAACAGTGAATCTGGAACCCCATACAGCCTCGGAGGTTAAGGACTGCATATTTTCTATCAGGCGCCACCGATCTCCTGGTCCGGATGACTTCCAACCCACGTTGTTCAACAATAGATGTAAAGCTCGGTCAGAGCTTGTCTGATTCATTTGCCTGCATCTGGGAAGAACACGCTGTCCAAGAAAACTGAGCAGAATCGGTTATAGTGCCCATTTTCCAGAAACTGAGCCGTATTGAGTCCGGTAATCATAGTGGAAACCTTTTTCGCTCTGGTTGTAACGAGACTCTTGGCCTCAATTGTCCTTTGTCGCTTCATAGTGACCTTAATGCATCGCACTGAGAGCAGCAAAGGGGATTCGGGCCTGATAGAGGTTGAGCTGACCAAACCGCCACACTCTGTCAGATAGTCGAATAAATCCATACGTATAAACGACATAATTGTAGCATTCCTGGATTTCCAAAGCACGTTCACTTCATTTAGCCAGTCCGTTCTTTTCAACGCGCTCACCCAGCAAGGAAACTCCAAAAGCTTGTGAACATAAAAAGTTCTTTGTATACCCAGACTACTGGGTGTGTACCTATATGGGTGGGTCACAAAAAGCTGTCCGTTAAAGTTACCCACACTCTCCATTTCTTTTTTAGTATCATGATCACTCGGACGTTGGAAGGTCCTCAAAGTCTTGATGTTAAAATAGCTGCTGAGGAAAACATTGTCGATCAGAAATACTTAGAGACATCGCTCTCGTCTTTGAACAGCAGAAGAAGGCGCAGGTGTTTCTGGCGGAACTAACCAATTTCATTCCATCCTTTAGCGCGCAGTTTGCACCCGCAAAGCTTAAGATCATTCTTCCGACCATGCAACTCCTGAACACATCACCCACAATCTGAGGAGAGACAGTCGAAGCTATGGAAGTTGTGTTAGTTCCGACTGAAGTCTTACGCATGAATTCAACATAGGAATCCCTGAGGCCAGCATCATGCAATCAGTTTTCAGACAAGGCCGCAAAAGCGATGGCGAGGCAACCTCTCCATGAATCTCAAGGAAACGTGTGTATGAGGCCGCAGTACGGGCTGTTTTTTCTGTGGCTGATAGACGTAGCCTCTGCAAGCAGCAGAAATGAGAAGTTTTCAGGTCTTTGACAAGTGTTATTTCAGAGCCATAGCTCTTGTGGCCTGGCGCAGGGGAATCCAAAACGAGACAATTGGAAAATTGTTTGGTTAGGCAACAGGGTCTTCAATTGAAGAATGCATCCAACAACAAAGGCTTCAGTAGTTAAGCTATGTGCTGTGCATGCCAACTTAGCGTGAGTGATATTTTTCGTGCCCAGTTTGGAGTGGCACAAGCCGAGTGAAGTGGCACAGGGGTATGAAACATATTACGAAGATTCTGGGTGCCATGGTTGCGACTCGTATTTCATAGTGGGGTCCGCGCGCTCCCCATTATGATATGGCTGCTAATCGATGTTAGTGTCAGTCTTGTTGTTAATTTACATCTTGATTGTCTGAATGAGTGTCTGGAGGTGTGGCCACCTCAGACTGATTGAGGCATTCTAGCTCTAAGTCGGTTCCACGTCCACTTGTATACTTTTCTTCACGACAATGTTTTCAACTAAATTGTGTTTGTACGGAAGCAAAGCATCAGTGTTGGCCACTAGTCCTATGTCGCTGACGATAAATATGATGACCTTGTTTCATTTGGCAGGATCTTCCAGATGTAACAGTGTAGGTCCTTGAGGGAACACTACTCACTATGTTGCTAAAAAGTCATCGATGGTGTGCTACCGGTTTTACCCTTCTCGGGCTGACTTCGTATTTCTTGGGGCTCATCAGGTAGGCGCAGCTCCCGAGCTCCCGTCAATCTTAGGTCCATGTTGAACCCACGTTAGACAAACAAATACTCTCCCTTGCACGCGAATTTGGTTGTTACAGGCAACTCAAATGAATCTAGCCGAATCTCTCGTGTATGATAGCCCGCATCATCTGAACATGCTGCACCAGGCCGTCTCAAATATCAGTTTGTACGACGTTCGAGATATCCCGATAACTTATCTGAAATTAAAAAATTACTGCTACATCACTGAAGTACGAAGTAAAACCTAGCGAACAGTGTAACCTAGACCGTCTATGTACCGAAACATCTGTATCAAGGGCGGAACTTTATCCAAATGTAAATTCAACAATTGTCTTCACACCTGTCCGAAGCATTAACCTCTCAGTGGGTTCTAAGCACTGTTAAATTGATTCAACCTGTGTACGACATGCTCTCTATGAAAACATGGTTAAGGTTAGGGCTCAGTGCATCCGGTATGATAGCGTCAGCAAAAAAATCTTGAGCCCAGTAGTCCAGATACATATAGCGTGTGGAGAGTTAGGCCTTAGGCCACTGAAAATTCACCTACCGGAAGATGCTCTATCGATAGGGCTAACAGAAGTTCCTACATTTCGTCACATATGCTCACATAGGATTCGCCACAATTCTGCCTAGTTTATTGAAATCTGACGTGATCTTCGTGTGTGAGATTCACCTTGACGCGCTGAGTTTCACGATGGGTATCACGGTGACAGATTTTCGCACACAGTGTTATTTTGAAGCAAGCAAAATCCGCCGGCTTCGTTGTATTTTTGCAAACCAAGTGGACAAAGGTTTCCGGGTAGGTAATTCTGCACGGCGATAATAGGGTGGCTTTTACAGAGTGGAATCATATAGAAAATACTTCCAAATCTACATCTGCGTCTGAAGTAGTTTAATCCGCTATGGATGAGTTGAATCACATTCTCCAAATGTGATGGGTTGATTGCCCCGAAAGTAATTGTAGCCTCAAAAATTTGTCATGCATACTTCTTCCTCAAACCTAGAATCGACGGTACTGTACCGAAAACTAACCCAATTCATAGGCCTAAATGAGTTATTGTCACACAATCAAGCTACCAGATTTTACGGCCAACTTTAAGTGCCTCTTAATTCATTTTTGTTTTCAGTGTATGCATTGATGGGAAGCCGATTTTTGGTGCCGCGTAGATTAAAACATAACCTCGGCTTGTGAAAAAATGCTCGTCCATCTTTGAACGATGACCATTTTTGAAACAGTTGGTGTCAGACATAGCGATAGCTGGTCGTTCTTGAAATTCCAGGACACTGAGCCACATGAGCGTGCAATCAAAGCTTCCCGACAGCAGTATCCCGTAGTAACGATTAAATTCGCATCAGGATCCAACTGGTGTCAAAAGCGATTACTTTTAAGTGGTTATATTGCCTAGATTTACCATACGAATAAAATCTCACACAAGGTGTTCGTGAAGAGTGTTCCGAAGTTAATAAAATGGCGTGTAAAATATCCATTCATGTGTGAAGAATGGGTACCTTAGTCAGACAGACAACCTAAAAATGATTTTGATAGCCCTGTCCCATCTATCGCAATGGATGGATGGCACTGTAGTGTGGAAAGTGACACCTGTGTCAAAATGGAAATTAGCTCATGAGTGCAAGTACCCAAAGGCCACATCATCATTATAAGTGGCGATTTTCAGCCGCTTTTAGATAATTTGGTGCTGGTTTAACGGATAATTTTGGGCAAACGTTTACGTACATTCAATAGCTATTCCAGGATTTTGTAGAGAGCCGATGGGTTTGTAGCACACGAGAAGCATATGAGAAGGAATACTTAAGGCTAAATCAATGTGGTTGCCTATGGACCACAGAAATATTCTCCGCCACAAGAACAACTCTCCGGGTGTCACCACTTTGTTTGTTGTAGGAGGTTATTTTAGTCAGGAACTCATGGAATGCCAACTCATCCAACTTATCAAATACTGGTATCACTTTAGGATTTGGTCTACCTGTTGCACAGAACGCGACGGAGTATGTTCGATGCACCTGACTAGGTCACTGTGCCTACAGAAGAGTATTCACTCAGGCACTGAGTGGTTAAAAGACATATGATGTTCCACAGAATATAAAAAAATTTGTAACTGCTTTACATTCTCCAGCAAGTCACCCTGCCAAACAGCTAGGCTTAAACCTGGTCAAGCTGTTGATTCTGCGTAGACTTGTTCATAAGTTTCCTCCTTCACGCTTGCTGTATATGGTATCACCGTCAGCAGGTCTGACACTTTCAGATCTTACGTGGTTGTAGGCCATCTCAATCTAGCGGTGGCACGTCTGGACACAGTGTATTCACAAACTAGTCAGCTGTCTTTCAAGGTGGTTCTCACATAAGTTACAAAGTGAAAACACTTGCGAAGAACGTGCTGTTCATGTGATCGAACGATTGGCTTCAGTTAGCAACAAGCCGACTGCGCTTCCCAAGCTTAAAGAATCAGTGAAACATATCTGTCCACTTAATCAGTAGCAAACAGAGGGATACAGTAAGAGCCTAATGATTACAGTGCTGCTACGGTGGGTGATTATGCTGGCTGGACGGCAGAACAGTGAGCAAGTGTTTAGGCTGGTGGAAAACAGTGCATGTGAATGATAGTGATTCGGCCGCTCATCCAATGCTTTTAGTTTCAGAAGAGACGAAGGATGTACCTGATGATGTCAAGTCTCTGGTATTCCATCGAACCGTCTGTAACACGTGCGAATGGTGTGAATCTTACATGTAAATGAAATTCGTCTTCCACTTTTACAAATATCAATAGCTAGGACAGTTTAAATTCGTGTTCTTCTCACAATGGGGCTTTTCTTGGACCACAAACTTATGTGCTACTTAACAAACATATTTGCTTCCAGCTGTGTCCAAGTTGTTATCATTCTGAGCTACAGCAAAATCAAGTACAGGATTTGGAGAATTTGTCACAGAATATTCACAATACTATCAACATTTTTGTATGAACTTTGGAGATCCCCGTTTTCCCTGCCTCGCATTCGCGTCCTCAAAGCCAAAACATTCGATTTTCTGCGTTTAAAAAAGGAAAGTTCCGCTATTTTCTACACCTTTTATTATCAGTCAAAAAGTTGTGGATTACAGCTTTTTGTACAAGGCTTATTATTTCACTATCCAATTTATTCACTTTTTAACTAAAGCTTCCAGAAGGTAGGACAATCCATGCATTTTACTAGCTGCTTTCCCATATTGTCTCATCACAGCAAGCGTCTCTGTGGAGGAAGTCGATAGATAAAGAAAGCATTTTGTGCATTTTGATATCCAAGAGACGGACTGGTTTCATATAATCCGATTTGATTCCTCATTAGAAAGTGCACATATGGGATCGAACAAAAAAATAGTCTTGCGGTAATTGTCCTTCAGCTTGTTCAGTTCTTTTGACAACGATCTGTTCCGGGAGGCCTTGTTTGTCACCACTTCATGCCGGAAGTATATTATGTTCTTTGCTCCTTAGATCATTGATCAGCTTTGTCGCATTCACTCGGACTCTTTGAACTTTCGGCTTATTTTGTCAAGGATCGAAGCTTTGGAAAGTTTATATATTAAGTACCAGTTGCTTGCTTTCTGGCCCAGTTTCTCAGTTTTATTGTTCTGGATTGACAGTATACCTCTACTTTGGTTCTAACTGTGGATGTTCACAATTCTCCGGTTTTCATATTTCTTCGCTTTAGTTCACTGGTATATCACCGGCTGCCGGAAACCCTTGGCTTGCGCAAATAGTATTCGCTTTGTTCTACCTCATTTGTTCTGCCAGAAGACTAATGTAACTAAGCCCACCAACTTCATCTTCTGTTGTCAATCTGTTTAGTCATCTTTCCACCGCCTTGCTTGAGTTGTCGCGTTCAAAAATGTTCGGGTTCAAAACATACCCGGACGGAGAGGACAGAGAACACACCGCTGAAATTACCGTACCGGCTTGGTCAATTTTTATTTAACTTGGCATATCAGGGGTGCGGTGACAATCAATGAACAGCCTTTAACTAATGCAAATCTATGACGTAGGATGATAGATATACACAAAATACTGAAGTAATTCACAGTCAGCAGAAAGAAGTCTGTGACCTGCGTCTGCTGTTTTATCTATTCGAAAACCACACCTGGTGCGCACCATCCACACTACTGGGGTTTCGAAAAAGCCTTCTGTCGTGTATGGTTATCTGCATAGAGGCCAGCAGTTCTCATACTATTAAAATTCAGCATGACAAAATTTCGTTCAGTCTTTAATATTGTTGTAAAGTAGATCTAAACAACATGCAAAGATAAGCACAACAAGGTGTGCAAGATTTATGGAGGTAAAACGTCGAAGCAGGCAGTCGAAGATCTGTTTCCTCTTTCGTGGACAAATTAGCCGGCTTCTGTTTGTCCTTTCTGACTGACGAAAATGTGTAGCAGATAAACAATTGGTGAATTCCAAAAATTCTTTTAAAAACACAACAGCCCACGGTAACTATATGATGACTCAGATTCAATTTTTTCTCTCGGTTCGATTTGCATTTTCCACAAAAGTCTGCAGTGCTTTCCGATTCCTGAAAAACGTGGATTTCTGGTGAACAAAACTGTTTGTCACAGAACTTGACTAACTCTGAATTCAGTGACCGTTTCTCCTGAAGCTCGATGCTTTGCTGCTATTAGACCTAAAGGGAATCACCATGTGCGAACATGTGACTAACTAGCTTACGTGAACCATCGAAATTGTTTATGAAATAGACAAGCCGCACATGTATGGTTACTACTAGGGAAACGCAAGTTTTCTTCGCCAATGACGAGGATGCACCGCAGTGTGGTTAATTTTTGGGTGGTAAAATTAAACACGTCGGCCACTTATGCTTAAATGATTTTAATCAGTGTCGATATTCAGAAGTAAACACGACATCTATCGCGTAACTCTCTACTGAAGCGTACGCTTTCGCCTGAAACGAGAAGTTTAGGTGCATATAAATTGGGCAAAAGTAAGCGCCTTGAAGTGAACGCAGACAGGCATCTCTGAGCTTCCTGTACGCAAGCTCTACGGCCTACGCTACTAAGAACCCTTTGCGTCCGTCATATTTACGTATCTGAACAGTACACGTGGTTCGTCACCTTTCTACCTGACTGACGTTCCTCTTCGTAAGCACCACTGCGGATGGTCTAAGTTACTGCCCACGAGCATCTTTTCTCACACGCCTTTCGTGATTTGACTCCTCAGTTCAACAAAAAGAAGTTGCCAGAACAATACAGTCCAAAAATTGCAGCTTAAATTTAGCTCGCCAGGATTCGTTCATAGGGAGACGGCGCTATTCGCGGAGGTGTGCTTCAGAGTGGCTTTTACTGTTCTAATATTGGCCATGGAAACCATCCCATCATAAAGCTCAACTGGTTACGCATTCACAGAAACGCGCCAGCGTGCGATGAAGACTATTACGTTTAATGAAACAACGCACAGGATATGCATAGATCGATAATATTTCTGTGAATGATAAGTCGTAAGGAGAAAAACATCGATCGTAAACATCGTGTAAGGTCTATTCTAAACTATGGACTTACATCGGTGTTTTTAGAGTGTCATTAAAAAGCCTGTTTGCTCAACGTCGAGGCAAGTTACGTAGAAGTCACTGAGGAATCAAATACTTTCTCAAAATTGGTACATGAGCAGCATCCTTCGCCAGAAGCCTCAAACTAAAGGTCAGTAGCTGGGAGTTCAATATGTGTAACTACGACGAAACCAACCCTCTACTTACCTGGCTCCCAACACACAACGCCATTGAAATTTTTAGCTTCGTTGTTGCCATACCATATGGTATCCTTTCTTAGAATGATGGAAGTAAGCAAAAGGCCAAAACTGTGACTATTGTTTGTTCACTGTTCGGATACGATACTCATAAAGAAACCAGAAATTACAAAAAGGACTGGACTTTCAACACTGCCAGTCATTTCCACAAACTGGCAAACCTTACGCATGAGGTTATCTTGCCACACAAAGATCTGCTTCCACAGAGTTCTTGTGACAAAGTTTCAGGCATTTTCAGTTAGATTATTACCATCCATGCCCTAGCAAGACAAATCTACGGTGCGTGCCGGCAACCCGTTTGGGCTGATCAACTGACTACCCTAACGTTTTCCAAAATAACCACTCGGAAATCGTCATACTCTCAACAAAAAGTAAGGTAGCACCTTATCTTACTAAAAAAACGAGAATTTGCTTATACAACCTCCTCTGATATCATTTCAAGTGATTTGGGAATCATTTTGCTTCGAAGATCACACCTTTCCAGCAATAATGTCCTTTAGTCAGCCGGTGTTATGAAACTACCTCCAGAAGTCCTCGAAAATCTTTACAGGACCACATACTATAGTTCCGGCGATTGAGAAGGTAATTGATACAGTGGTCACATCCAGAAAGTTGGCAGAGGCCAGAGGGTTCTGGTTCGTTAATTGTTGGGCGGTCAAAAAAAGTGGGAACTCTTTTTCCTAAATGCCCATAATTTGATTGAAACTCTGGACGGACCACAGGCGGTTTTGATCTTCCATCAATTTTATTTATTAGATTCAGACCTTCTTTGCTCTGTGTTCACTTCTAACCTCTTCCAACAAAATTAGTTTGCTGTCAACTTTTATTCGCTCAAGGATATTGGTAAAGCCCAGCATAACTGAATACAATAGCCCTCGCCTGCTCAATGACGCAGGCAATCTGTCGTATTCATTTTCGCTAAACTGTGTTGAGGTTCTTCAATTAAACCATTCTTCTCCAAACCTATAACGCTTTTTCACTCCACTAGAACTGTGCAAATTTCACTATCCGCACAGTTTTCCCTCCAGATTTGCGTATTTTCCAGTCACACTCACTGTTTTTTTACATTTCCATATTTTTTCTGTCCTACTCAAGGAGAAATTTTATGTCCTTCGGTGAAGTCACAACCGTTCTTCCAATTATCATTCCGAAAATCCAGTGTGTGCATTCCTCCTTTTTATCCAAAATGCGTGAAACTATTTTTGAGAAAAGCTGTCAGTTTTCGAATCCGACTTGATGATAAAATTTTAACAGTTAGACAGGGAAAGCTCTAAAGTACCCATTTCTTTAATTCCCTATGCAGGAAATCCCACGATCCACACCCGGTCTGCTATCCAACCACTAGAAATTAGTCCTAGGGTAAACGTTTCCTTAAACCTAATGTTCCGTATGCGTTTACATTCCCAATCAAAGTGATGTATGCTATCGTCTATCCTATGACAAAACCCACCCATATCCCGTCACACAGATTAGATTTTCTGACAGTCTTTTCTATAAACTTGTGGCACGCACTACAGATAGCACTCTGCAGATTTGTCAAATACATATACTGATGGATATACCAACGTGCTGATTGAGAAGTTATGAGTTTGACTGACTTTAATCACCAAATTGTAGGATACTTTCACTACCCTCAAGCTTATAGCTTCGTGGTTGTCAGAACAGTTGGAGAGTATATAACATATTGAAAGGCACCATTATTGAGCCAGTTCATTCGTTGTGGTAACCTAAGGAAATGAAGCTACCAAATGACTAATAATAACACACCCAACTTGAATGTGGAGTGTCAATTAGATAAGAAGTCAGGTGAGTAAGAATGTAAAGGACGTATGTCGAGACAATACAGACGCGAGGCACTTGGCAAGTCGGATATGCGTAACTGATTGATCGGAACTTAAAATGATTTATGTGACATCGACTACAGCTCACGTTTCCATGGCAGCCCCCAGCTTGTCCTTTGCTATTTTTCCACAACTGTGTCCACGTGCATTCCATAAGGACAGTACCGGCTAATGTGATATTGCAGCTCTTCAGACAATGAAAGCAAAACAATTGTTTTCGTGTAGAGCTTCAGGCATCGAGAAAGGCACCTGTTCATTTAGCGAATGACCACTATTGTTAAGACGAATGCCGTGTGAAAGGTAGGCTTTGCGGCCATTGTACAGCAGTCGTTGTACGCAGGGCGTTTTTCGCATTCTCATCCCCGTTGGTTGGATGCTGTATACGATAGCCGTTCATTATACTTATCCCGGTCAAAACGTGTCAGCTAGTTTCGTCACAGTTTACTGCAGTGCGTAGTTGCGTTTATTTGATGCTGAGAACCAAGTGTCAGAACAACACGCCCACATGCTCCAATCCACCGATTCTCCTCGACGCAAAACTAATTTGTGTACAGCAACTTACCGTATGCTTTTGCCCACATTGGAAGATTTGCAGCTGTTTTTATTGAGAAAAATTCCTTCTCACCGCAGCAGAAGTTAACTTGTGGAATTTTGCATACATTTTTACGGATGTCCGTATACAGTCGATAGAGGTGATCCTCTTTAGTACACTTCAGGCCTGGTGGTAATTTTCCCGCTTGAAGTATGTTGAAGAAACATCAGGAGAGTTGTTCAACAGGTGTTATTTGGCCAGCCACAGCTAAGGAATAGTGTGATTTTGCATTTCGCAAATATGCGTGCGGTATGTGCATGGAAGCGAGCCTATGGTTGAATTATACGTGGTTTGCTAAACATCTGAAATGTCACATAGAGAGACATGAGTTTGTTGAAGGGAATACCCAGGGTGCGAGCAAATCTGCGCAACCCCCTTTAGCGAAGACCTCACTAAACAAACAACAGTTTCGTTACCCGACGTCTACCTATACCGAAATGGCGATTGTCGCATGCTACATTTCTGTAGACACTTTCACACTGGACTAATAAGGTGGAATAAACTTCGAAAATGAATAACTGCTTAGAAAAATTACTATACTTCTACTAATAATACATGCTAAGAGGAAAAAGTTCATTTAGAATCTGATTTTCGTGAGTCAAGAACAAGCAGGCCTTCCTAACACTTATGGGAACTGCAAGTTAAGAACGTTGTATCTACAGTGATAGTGGTGTTCTCGTCAAACAAATCCAAACCTGGTTTCTAGCATGCGCTGCAAAAAATCCAGTAAGATTCCTGAACATCCATGTGTAGTTTCCCTGAAGCTCTTATTCGGGGTCCACTGTTTGCATCAGCCTTTTATTTACTATGTACTAACACCAAAGCCGTCGACAATGTGACGAATTCATCGCTAGACAATGAGCATAAGGTATTTTACTTCACCCTCCTGCTGTTCATCAGAGTCATCCTGAAGAGTGGCTGCCTATTTACTAAAAAAAAAACTATACACGAACGCGAATAACCCTGTTGGATTACCAATTGTGTATTTGTGGAATACCGATTTCTAACAAAAGTTCTGTATTTTTATGTGGCCAGCACCTTGGTGGCGACAGCAAATTTTCTTGGTGGCTGTATCGACATTACTGCATCGAGCCAGAAACAAGTTTTGCAAACACGGTTCGTGAAGACTTACGCATATCCGAATTAATTTCCACCCAGTGCTTGTGTTTTCATTAGCAGTACACAAATTGTTCCACAGCGTGAAACAAAGCGTTTGGCAAGTGATTGTTCACTCTGGACCAGTTGGACAGCATTCCGGAACTGTACATATCACTGTGAATTTCTGTTCGTGTAAAAGTAAACATTACACATATTCACCGATTTCTTGAAAAGGTGAGTCTTCATGTGCTTCCGTGAGACAATGCCAGCCGAAAACTGCAATCTTTGTGTGGGACTGAATGATCGTAACTGGACGAAGTAAGTTCATTATCTCAGAGGCATCTGTTGTTTTTGGTTGTCACGCTCGATAGGTAACTTCATTACACCTGGAAAGCAAACTCGTAGGCGTTTAGTAGTCATTGATTTCCTCGTAAGAACTAATGACTCACATGTGTTTGACGAAAAACAATGTTGCTTCATTATTTAGGAGTCCCACTTTAAATTGCATCTTACCAATTCGACTATGGTCGAGCCGAGGTAGTATTGTCAGTTTGCTTTACAATACTTAAACTACGCTAACTGTCAGCAAGGACCGCATGAAAGATTCAGTGTGGTTACAAATTCTCCTCCATTTATTGCCAAGTATACTCAGTGGAAACACTCCATGTTCAAATGAGTGAATGAGTGAAGGAAATATTGTCACATTGTAAACAACTAAGATTTTAAACAGCTAATATGTGTTTTACTGCCTTGTTGGCACCATCTTAGTCCACTAAATGGGTGTGTGAATCACTTATTAATCATTTTTCGTCCTCGTAGAAAATAAGGTTGAATACAATGCAGGAACTATCTAAACCTGATGTCTACCAAGAAGAACTGCTGGAAAATTGTCATCATTGTTAGAAGCAGTGGTGTTTGATGAGCTGTTATCCTAGTTAATCACAACAGCTAGAAACTGGACATCCAGATGTCCGTATTGTGAAATCATTTCGTATCAAAAGTTTATATAGTGTCTTGGAGAAAGAAACCATTTCGATGACTTTTCTCCCTGGTGAACTTCAAAGCGCTATTTTGGGTAACGAAAAAGATGGCGAACTGTGGCATCTATTTGCTTTGCATAAGCACAGTTCTCCGGTTGATCAAAATCTCTGTTTGCCACTCAAGTTCTTCAAGTCTGAGGTGATAAAGGGGTCTTTGAAATCCCAACTGTCAGATCTGGCCTGAC
This sequence comes from Opisthorchis felineus, assembly GCA_004794785.1. NCBI lineage: Eukaryota > Metazoa > Platyhelminthes > Trematoda > Opisthorchiida > Opisthorchiidae > Opisthorchis > Opisthorchis felineus. Next base: position 437,080 of record SJOL01007263.1, read on the forward strand.
TCTGATACTTATGAACGCTGTCATGCAATCCTATAACTTCATCTTTTGTCCGATGAGGCTTCTTTGTATTCTTTTATAGCATCGAGTAGTTACTGCCTAATGGAGAGGGTCAGTGCTGCTGTACTTAAACACAAGACTTGCTCATTCGAACATCGCATTTTTATCACCTGCACTCAGATTCCACGTTATAGTTGCATAAGTCAGAGTCGCTAAACTTGAACGAATAATCAGATGCCTTGTGCCAAGATATGTCAACGTTACTTCTACTATCTTCAGTGGCGGAGGCAGAGCATGTTAACAACATGTAGCAAACTGTGCTACAAAGGGGTTATCCAAAGCTTTTCACAATAGAACAGGAGCGCAAATAACCCGGGTTCCTTCAGCCGTCACGAACAGCATATACCTGTTTCTTCAATAAAATGGTAGCCACGTTAACACCGACATCACATAAAACTCACCTATACCTTAAAACACGATTATACTGCAGCCGATCTACGTAGCATACCGACCACCAGGAGATTTACTCCGTACAAACATTGGCCTGGGCTGTTTAGTCTGTCTACCTTTCATGTAGTGCACGAGTTGTCTAGCAGCCATTGAGACGCTTCATCGGGAGGACAAACAGATACTCAGCGAAATATGCAGCAGAACACAGTTCAAAATATGTAATCCTGATTCTGTTGGGAAAGGCATTGCGTCAGATGTCTTATCGCAATCCTGCATCGTGAATAATTAAAATCTGTAAGATGGACTGACCCGGTCATTTCCTTCCGAATCATATCGTACAACACCAAGCCCGTGGTTTTAACGACAAGCCCAAACTATGTGCACAAAACAGTTGAAGCAAACGATCTGGATACCCTGGGGTTAATCAAGTGACCTTCAGAAAACAACCAATCGGTGTCTGTTCCAGATTGTGCCTGGTCATTACTTAGGTAACCTGCATGCTTCATGTCCATGAGTGAAGAGTGTAAAAGGAATATTAATATACCGCAGCATATATAATCTGCCAGTTCTAATGAGACGCATGAAGGGGACACATCGTTTCAGATGTTCAAATGTCCGTACTCAGAATTCCGAAGGGTGTTCCAATCATCCAGGTAACTCTAAGTCTATCTAGACTAATGGAACACTAGATGGTGCAATACAGTGGGAGGATAAGCCCATCAATGGCCTCATTAAGCGCTGTTTTATGTTTAATGCAATTGTCTGCCAAAAATAAGTAGATTATCCGTATAAACTGTCCGGCCGCAGTACACTGATTCTTACTAACGTAAGACGAGCACAAGCAAGGACGTAGGAAATTTTACTCTGGTCGTTAACAAATGAACCGCCTCTGGTTAACTTCTCCTCTTTTTGGAGGTGATGTGACCGGTTTTGATGAAGAAGTTTATAAACAGTGAATATTCGCTTTTAAACAAATGAAACGTAGACCCATTAAAACAAAATGGATTTTTCGACGCGAAAGCGCTTATGCCTATGCTTGAAAAACACCAAGTGTATATATACATTCATATATATATATATATATATATATATATATATATATATGCTGTCCATTTATGCTGTCCATTCAGGCCACTTTTATGGAATTGCCCTGATCTAGGTCCTTAATTAAGCTAATTATTACCGTTCTTCCAAAATGAATCCAATCAGTTGGCACTGAAAAAGTGGACAGGATTGTCAGTAACGAACAATTTTTTCATCTTAAAAAAACTGTAAACTGAAAAAGCTGCTAATAAATGCAAATAGAATGCAAACTATTCGGTAAATTTGATTATTGTGTGCGTTCTTTACCTTCTTGAGAGTGATGAGTAATCACGACACCATCCAGGTGTGCATCATTTCAGCAAATAGCAAACCTGTTTGTGAAGTATGAAAAGGATGCTCCACCAATTTGGAGGACAGAATGTGACCTTACCTACAATCAGTAGTTATTGGGATAAATTCAACCGTTGTTTGATGGGAAACTTAGCTGCAAGTTCCCTTTCTAACCTGACTAGCTTTCACCAGTGGAAAGCATCGGTAGTATGACAAAGCCATTTTACGTTATACCTAATCATTTGAGAGGCATGTATTCTGAGTTTACTACAACCACTAACTTACGTGGCTTCTACAATTTTGTCATTGTTAAGATGCCAACAAGTTAGGCATGATTTCGCGCTTCGCAAACAACGATAGGTCATCCACTGTCTTATACAAGCAGTATAGAAAGAGTGATAAAATTCGTCAGCAGTATACCATCGCTTCTGTTTGGGACAAGTCATTTGAGCGTAATCGTTTGGCTAATCATCAAGTTGTGTGCATATTTAGTTAACACCTGTTTGTGTATTTAATATGTAATAGATAAACGTCGATGTTCTCACAAGTACCCACTCCTCCATTCATAAACAAATGCGCGTAACCATAAAACTACTGAAAATGTTGAGGTAGAAGCAAGTAGAACCATACTAGGGATAGGAAAAACACAGGAGTAAAAACATGGCAAACATGCAGATTGTGGGGACTCTGGAAGTCGACCAGCAGAAAGCTCCGAGTTGCACCTAGTAACTCTCATTTTATTTAGCAAACCCACTGAGCTTTTATAAATGGACGGAATTATGGACTGGCCTTTCGAATTGGTTCGACTGTGACTGGGTTTGTTATTAGGTTGTGTCACGAGGCCTTTGTTTTTTGGTCCCTTATTGCTTGTCGGTATTTTTGACGAAAAAAAACAATTGAAGTTTGCTGAATGGGTGACGTTGACATGCTTTAACCTCCAATTGTAAGCTGTAAAGTACGGAGGTTATCGTTCGGCATGTTTGAGCAGGGCTCGTACAGATATAGGTTGACCATATTACCTTAAAACCAACTGTGGTATCTGCACTGCCTCCCACAGACTTGCTCCAAGCCTTAGCATGATGGCAAAACAATGAGCATCGGTAATGATTACTTCTCCATGATTGATGAACTTTCAGCGGGACAGAACATTACAAACCTCCAAAAAGATCTTTCATTAGCGAACTTCAGTGTTCATGGATTTAACATGTTCTATACCTTAAAATAGCCGTATGTTTGGCAGATATCGATTAGACCGAACTTTAGGCTTACTTCGGTGAGTAGTCTGTTGAACAACAGTCCTGAAACCGAGTGAGGCTTTGAGTTTGCAGTTTACAAAAATATACTAATCGCCTCTTAAAACTTCATACCTTTTCGTGGATAGCCATTACTCAGACGAGTCCCATGCGATCTCACGATCTAAAGTGGAAGTTGTGGTTATTCACACTCACCCGAAAGTTGCCCAGCAGCACGGTTTTGTGCGTTCTGATTTCAGATATTAGTCTTAAGCTGATCATGGACAAGTTGGTTTGAAATGTGAGTCTCGGATATTGGATTCAAGTGACCTAGGTAGCGGGTCTCATAGTCGCTGCCTGTCGAAGAATTCTGATGTTCAAAATCCTATAAGTTCAGTTGATCGGGGAGATTTTGAGCACATATTGTAGTTGAAGTTTGTCAAGTACCTGGAAATATCGTCTGTACAAGAGTAATGGCAGATGAACAACCCGGGATACTGCTACGCCGTTATCTATACGTAAGTGATGACTACTTCGGACAAATTAATTCATTGTCGTCTTTACTGCGCTTTCACGAAACAAGCAGGTACTATTTTATGGAAGTGTCACTTCATGAAGGATCTCAAATGGAAAAATCCAGCTGAACTGCGTGTTCTTACTATGAGTGTTGCTACCACTAAGAATACTAATATCATACATGGCCCAGTGAGATTTGTTGCAAATGAATTCCACCAGTATACTCTAAAATTGCGCGCCCGTATCACTGATCAGTTCTTGTTACATCAGCAATTTCCGCCATTCAGGATAATTGTTCAGGCAAGCTCGGTACGAACACTCCATTTATCTAGGCCTAGTGAGCAATTTACGTTAAGCCAATCCGACCAGCCACGGTCACTTCTTCCGAACAAAGCAGAGAAACAGCGTGCAGCATGTGGCACACCTCAAACAAACTCAGCTTTTCTCTCCTACTTGCCTAAGCCATAAATCTATTCATGTTACCTATCGCTGTTTTATTTGATCTGCCCGTTATTCCCCTGCCTTGGTATGATCTGTTGATTAGCCTGCCATTTTTGTCTGTAATGGATAAAAGAAGAACTACTCTTCTCCTCATATGAGTATTCTGAACCCACCCCATCGGAAAACAAGCTACAACATCTAGATTGGAAGAAGCGAGACAAGTATTGGGATTTCTTGTCTTGCTGCTATAAGAGAACCAGAAAAGATTCAGGTGAAGCGACAGAATGACGTTTAATTTAACGGAAACAGATTGTCTGGGTCTCCAGTTTGGTGTCACTGCTGACGTGCAGACAATTAACAACGATCAAACGAAATGTCACTCGTTAGTTCCGACCGGCCAGCTTGGTTATCAGTTCTTGCAAATAGGGAACATATCACTTTTGAAACGTAGTAAAAGTACTTTTATACACAGAATGCACTTTGAAAAACGTTACATCGGTCCACATTCAACAATGACAGTTTACTGAACGGCAGTTCATGTATAAGGTGCTTACATGATAGCCCTTCCTCGGGATTATGCATGAAATTCACATGTTTCAGAGAAACCCACCAACTTTTTTACGACTACGCATTTTGCCAAAATGGCTGACCATATCGGTGGTTTTTTCGGTGAGCTGCATAATTTGATGGCAAACGTTTCATTACCAACCGAAGTGACACCATCAGTGTGCTGTTAGGGAGTGGAGTGGTACGTCGCTGGTTGCACGTTTAGTAGTGATGCTTAACGAATAGGTTGATCATCAGGTTTTATTTCTGTGATATATGCAGATTGCAATCAGCTACTGACAGCTTTCTTCCCTCTAAGATATTGTAATTTTTGCATCTACCTTATGCGGTATAGATGGAATTCGGTATAAAAAATGGAAATTGCTCGATGGTTCAATATAAAAACCAAATCAGAACTGCATTGTGACAGTATCAATTTTCAGTGCCACGAGTCTGCAACCAAAGTGGACACGTCACTTGTTAAGTTTTACTCGAAAGTATATCATCAGTACAATTTGCTTGTAACGTTTTCTAAAGAATGCAAGCCGGTACACGAAATAACCTCAGCCATCTCCATTAGCAAAAATTCAGAAATGGTATGTTAACGAATTGCCACCGAAAATATGTTTACTTGGTGACAGTAAAGCCAATTCACAAAAAAGCTTAGAGGAAATACGGTACTAGGCGACTAATTTAGGCATTTGGGCATTTTAGACAGATTTCGACGAAAAGTGTCACCAACATTCGGGAGTTGCTGCTTTTTGAAATGTTCTACAAGTCTTAACGGTCCAGTTGTGTTTTCCGGAAAATCCATCTCTTCCATCTTGACTAGCTTCAAATTTGTTCAGACAGCAACTGCATCGTATACACGCTTCAAGGGCTGCCGAGGAAAAGTCAGGCATATCAGGGTCTGGAAGCAACTATTCATCAACTTTGAGTTAGCATTTACGAATAGGCTTCCTATCAGGGAAGCCATCCCTCAAAGAACATCATTTCCCTTGGGATTTCTCTAATAAGAACTGTCGATAAGTACCACTCTTGACAACCTACTGGTGCAAAATTCACACTCAACAAAAACCGGCGGAGAAAACTCATGCACCATCCTTTCTGGGACTGTCACTAATCAGATATCCGACTAATGGAATGAACGCAAATTTGTCCTCTCAAGGACCTGCTTTACCCCTGTAGAGCATATGGCGACTTGCAAAGACAACCCTTCAGAAAAGAGCGCTTATCGTCAACCTTCTGAAATGTGTTTGGTGGTCGAGTTCTTCCAAGATGATGCCACTTCCCTGGAAAGAACAATTCAGGTGATATCTCCAGATGAGCTAAAAGTAACGCAGCCTTTCTATTTTCAAAAGACGAATTGACAGACCGAGTAGAGTGAGCTGTTTTGAAATTATCTTTTAAGAGTTGTTTGTAGTAGTGGTTAGCGACATTTGTGGTTATCGGTTAGTACTCAGGAGCTGGATTACCCGTATATGCAACCTGGTAACTACACAAGAAAAAGACCAATATTGACCTCTTCTGACGGAGTCGTTTGGTGGCTAAATACGCTCCATCAGAAGAGGTAAACGTGATTGCCTCCGAAAGTTTGTTTTTGTGATGGTATTCATTCCATCAGTGGACAAGTCTGACAAAAACCGTAGTGCAGCCTCCAGAGGTAAACATAACACGAAACCCCAAACTTTACCATCGCTGAGTGACACAGCACCAAGAAAATCAATGTTGTCAGCTACCAAGAGTTCAAAGTATTGGCCTTGAGCAGCTGAAATGTCCCCTACGGAAGAGACAAGTTTCAGTCGGCCTCTTTAGATTTCTTCTCTAAATTGAGGTAGACACTTGATTATACCTTAATCTTACGGGCATATTTTGCCACGTTCGGAATTCGGACATTTCTTGTTGAGGTAATGGTAACGCTCTAGGCCTTGATTCAACTTGACCCAGTCGGTAGGATTAGCATTACTGCATCATCAGTTTCAAGGAAATGAATTTGAAGACCTTCATGTCTGATGCGGCACCACTGTTATCCACCTCAACTCTAAAGTTTCAGGGTTTAGCCGTGCTTGGTCACGTTACATCCGTTGCTGTTGAACTGTGTATGCAAAGTGGTCTTCGCTTCGCGAAATTGTGGCCATTCAAACACAAACCATTGGTGGTAATGGTTTGTGTTATACCCACGTACTGACGTGCGTTAAGTTAATAAGCCAAAGGGCATTTTATATTCCAAAGTGGTTAAGTGATAGACCAGCTAATCCAAAGCTTGTTGGTTTCCTTCACATCTGTGTCGAATAATGTTCCAAAATTCCAGACGGAATACTTCTCATAAGGTTGCTGAATGCTCTTTGACAGCCCTGGCTTCATCCTCCCCTTGGAGCTATCCGGGTTGGCCATTCCCGAGTTTTCACCAGCTCCATATTTTGCGTGAACCCGAATTATATGCAATTCACGAAACCCTCTTACTTACATGCTAATCTGACATTAAGGAGGGAAAATTCACCTGGATCCCAGCTGCGTCTCTCTTTTATTTTAAGCTACAACTGATTTCCACGAAAAGTTAACATCCGCTATTTTTCACTCCTTCTTCCCAAGGGTTTATTGAAAATTCTCCAATGTGTTTTGGTATTGGGATCTCTCACCTTGACTAGTCAGTGATGATTTCATTGTCTTTTCTGATTGCAGGTCGATTGTGAAGGTCCACCTACCTTCGTGAATTTTGCTGTTTGTCATTTGCTCTTACGTTTATTGTCCAGATTGCGTGCGGCCGCACATCATTTTCACTGCTTGTATTGTTTGCTATATGAATCAACATCAAGATAGGAGATATAAGTTGCAGTCACATGAGACCAATGTTGTCTTGAAAGGAAAGGACGAAACGCCTCCACGTGACGCTTTTGTAACAAAGAATAGGATGGATTTCTTCACCAGTTACCAGTTCATTCTGTTGAACAGCCCGGGGTGACTTAGTGGAGCGTGGAAAATTGTGCTGAGCAACTCAGCCGGATTATCACAGCCAGTTGCATCGATCAAGGGAGCTGAAATCGCATCATTTACGTAAATTTGCTTGTCAGAACACTTACAGAATGGCAGATGTTCAAAAAAACCTTGAAGATTAACGCTATGTTGTAAGTCCGACATATATTGCGGAACACCTGCAAATAAGGCGGCCAATCAAGGGGGATAGGTTGTCGGAGATTAACCTAGCGTTTTTGTTGGTTTTGACAGCCAATGAAATGTTTTCCAAACTGATTAACATTACATGTCCCCTTGAGAGTGGTGGCAAACCGACGAGTGACCACTTCAGCAGCTCCGTCGTTTTTATGAGGAATTTGAATATGGTCACTTTTTTGGCCACATACCTGCATGGCGATGTTATATGGTAGTTTTCGAGAAAATGTGCAGTCCGGCCTCCAGCGTATCACCAGAATGGGTTCTGTGAGCCCTGTCGATAACATGCTTGAATAGGTTGCATTTGTGTTATACACTGAAAGAAGAAAGCAAGTTTGCGCACTGGCTCCCAGTACACTGGATTTAGAAGCCTACCATAATATTTCTCTTTGAGCGGAAAATGGGAATCATCATTAGTTTCCATCCTCTGCATGCTCCGTGTGTTCGTCTACAAATATTTCTGCTGAAGAAAAACCACCTGCATAAAAACAGTGACATAAGGTGGACTGTCAAAATGAATGCTAGTAATCGGGTTGCACAATTGTAGATATGGTCAGCCGGTATTACCAAAGGAAAACTGGAGTGTCAAAACATGATATTCATCAAGAGAATACATTAAGCAGTGTCAGTGCTGTTTACACTTCTTTTCTGATGCCCCAAGCAGTCATGTGTGATCCCACTTATTGTGGGCTCTCTCATTAGTTTGAGTATATCTGGATTCATCGTACTATAATATCGAAAAATTTTCTGCCTTGTCAAGTAGGACAGTAGTTGGCACATCATTTGGTTGACGAAAGATAACACAATCTATCATTGAGATATTTTGAGTCTCGAACGTTCTTTAACGTAACCAGATTCATAAATCCGAGGACTGCGTGTGCACATACAACAGATATGGACCAAACGTGGGTTGAACAGACAACGCATCGCTGAACCTTGGCACAAGCTTGGTGGTTTTGTTTGTTTGTTGACTTTTCCGTAGATTAGCACATTTCCACAAACTGCCGTTCCCTTTTTGTTCATGCTTGAGAAGGTAACGTCACTCCGCTTCAATGAAAATTACACTTTTTGTCTGTTGTACGCAAACCAGCGATAATTAATCGTAGCCTTTCCAGATGAGCTGAGGTTTATATATTTCGAAAAAGAGTATTCTTCCACTCTCCCCACGTTGTTGTGTCTCCGAATTACTGCGTTGCATTTGTACATAAAGTTAGATTTCTCCGTCGGTTTTAGTTCCCTGTTTGGTTTGGAGAGCGTTGTTGGCACTGGGGTAGTAGTTTGTGGGTAATCATTATTCCGCGTTGTCAGAATTCGTACAAACATTTAGGAAATATCCTTGAGGTATGGAAGGACATTTCATCTGTCTTTTAGTTGTCCGATCTAAGCGGTCAGGTTGTAGCTTCCGATGCATCTTGAAATCAAACTCCTAAGGCCCTCGTTGTTCTAGAAACTTTGTTGGTACGCTTCCTTTCCTTAGAGTTATCCTGCACAGTGTTGCCATATGTTTCCACTTGCTCAAATGGTGTCCGACTCCATTGGTACGCTCCGTGGCAGTTTAGCCAGTTTGATAATTCGGGATTCGTTCGTATAATTTTGTTACGGGTAGTCCATGGATCCCAGTTTTTGTCCTATCCCCCTTACAACACGAACCACGTTACTCAGTGTGCAGGTTTATTGCAGTCTATTGTCGAAATTGTCATCAACACTGCCAGTTCATGTTGTGCGACACAGTTGGCTCCAGGTTTAAAAGTATAAAGTAAAGATTGTCACCCACTGATAGGTTATTAGCTTTTTTTCCATTTTTATCGCCGTCTAAGTTGAAATTCCTGATAGAGTTACGTTAAACAGCAGATTTGTATATTCTTGGATCTGTAGAATAAAAGATTCATGCTAATTGTGAGATAGCACTCCGCAGTAATAACCTCATTCTTACACAGAAGATTCTTCATTATAAAGATCACTTCTGGCCACAGGTCGGTCTACGTGTTTGACGATGGCGTGTTTTTGTTTATAGACACACTAGGATTGGAATTAAATACTTGCGGAGTGTTTCGCAACCAAAAACGTTTATGGTGATGGTCCGGTTACATTCGTGCGCAGTTCACCCATGCAGTCTGCAGTCTGCTATAAAGGATGTAATCAACGTTGCCATTTGGGTAGGATAGACTCTTTCTGTATTGAGTACACCTATCCCAAATCTTCCCGATTTCAGAAATTGAACGGAAGGGAATTATAGGACTCAGCGGAAAGGCTCTGCTAAGTGACGTTGCAGATGCTGCACTGCACCAGTTCATTTGTTTTGCTGGTGCATTCTGAAAATTAGGGTCACTGTGTTCGTCCGCACAGTAGATAGCAGGCTATCCAACCAGGAAAAAACCGCTCCTTAGATGAAGTCATTTGTCCCGCCACCTATGAGCAGATTGTATCAATGAGGACACATTTAAGTGTCCCATTATCATCCCCCCCATCCTACTGCTTTTTGTCCGATTAGCAGCATTTTATGAGTGTTATGGTATATAAGCTAACTATACCTTAGCAAAACATGGACAAGTTGTCCGACGAAGGAGTGTTTTTTTAATAGAGAACCGGGACACATCCGCATGCGACCCGTTTAAAAAACAGAGGTTTGGATAGACAATTTGATGTAAAAGCATGAATGCGTCATAAGCCTTTAACTATGCATAAGACCGGCGTGTTGCTTTACGTTAGTTCTAACTGACGTCAGTTTCTTTCCTCTATGTCTGGAAACAGCATTCCTTGATTCTGAAAAAATGAATTGTAGAGGAAAATTACTTTAAGAACTGTGTCTTGATGAATGCATTCCAGAATATAGTCATAGTATCATGTTGTTTGATTGACTACCAATAGGACTAAATCAGTTACGGCCGGTTACAAATGACCTCTTTTGTGATATTGCATGTTGCTGAAGAGGTATCACATCTTCATTGTTGGAACGTACATCAGGTTCCCGTAATGCACAAACCATATTAATAGGCACTTTGGCAATAATATCGTATTGTATGCTAGAAAAGTGAGATGTCCCATTGTGGATCAGCGTCCGCATATTTGTGAAAGCATCAAACCAGGAAGGACGTATTATAAAAAATTAGTCCTAACCACTCAGTCCGACTGTCAGACTTCTGACCGTGATTGCAGACGCATTTGTTCAGATGGTTGAAATCCTTTTAAAACCCGAGAAATCATCAGCTGTGTACAGTACCAATAGTCGTTGCACTTGCGTATATTGCGCCATGCGTCCTCGGTCCAGATCAGAGCTCCTACTGTCTTCGTTCTGTTATTCCAGCTATTTGCGATTCTACGTTTTGTCACACACAAACTGTGTGATAGAAATGTGTTTGTGGAAACACAAAACTTTTCACATAAATGCACTCGTTCAGAAAACACACTACAGACGTCGACGGAGGATGATAATCCTCGTTTAGCCAGAAGATAAGCTATTTTTAAATTACTCAAACGTTTGGGACATTCTCCCCTACTTTCTTTAAGAACGATTTCGTCTCAGATTAAATAGGAGTTTCCAATGTTTCAGATTTCTGAAAATGAGCACTGCTGAATGCCAAGTAAGTTAGCTGGCATTCTGTTGTCAAATGTTACACGTTTTCAAGAGTGCGCTCCCTAAAAAGCGGTATCTGCAGATGGAACAAAATGTTGTCAAAACCTAAAACCGAATGAGAAAAAACTGATCTTTGGAGAAATATATGGGAGAAAAAGTTGTAGATATATACACTCAGCATATACCCCTATCCCAAGTGAGACGACTGACCCCGAAGTTAAGGCCACAAGTGGACTCGAGAGCTAACAAATTATACAGCGCAAAAACATTTGGACGGAAGAAATAACTGCTGCAAAGTACAGTAGAGGTAATCTAGAGATTTACTTGTCACGCGAAGTTAAATGACCACGTACATGTCAAATGCGCGACGGTCAGATGGTCGTCAATTCAAAAGACTCACCGCAGTTCATAGACCATAATCTCTTCATGTTTGCTAACAAGCTATTAATTTTCCGCACACCACCAAATGCGGAAAAAAGGAGATATGCTAGTATAAAAGGAATTATCACGGTCTGATGCTAATCAGTGGCGAATATAATTACAAGTGTACTCTGTCCTTTTGCTGGGGAATTATACTTTGTGGTGCCTCCGCACTCTCAGGCAACGTAGTCCTTTTTCCTCGACAGGGAAAATTCACTTGTAGCATGCTTCTTTGAATTGCAAGGTATACATACCTGCATAAGCCGCAATGCTGGTTTGCCTATGAGGCTAGGTGCATTATTACAAACGGCTACACCGTCGGCATTGCAAGCAGAATTGCTTTAAATCAGTTGCCTTACGTAAATAGACGATAGCATATGGCACTTGCGAAAGAAGCCTGCACTGTTTAGTGAAACCCATTTTGGTTGTGGTCATCTACCAGCAATTTAATGATCAAATTTTAGCAGAAACTGATTTTACAGAATGCCGGTTTTTTTTTAAAGCAAGATGCATCAAAGAAAAGTACGGAGAACGTTTTGCTGACTTTGCATAACAGTTCTATGAGGACCTGAATAAAGTCTCAAAAAGTCCACCCGGGTTTTTCATGTTAGGTGCGGTTTGCTTTTTGGGTCGTTACCTGAAATGAAGTTCCCAGTATGTCAAAAGAGGAACGCAGTGGAAGGAATAATTTAAACAACATAGCGACAAGTTCCATCTACCTAAGTTGTGCTCAAGCGCTGTATGCTGTACGCTATACGGTTCTCTGTCGTGTATATTAGTGCATGCTTCTGGGAGATGCGGTCTAAAATATTACTTCCAGTCATTCTCTTTAAGCGCTCTGTTTGTATGTGGACCAACGTTAAGATGGGACCACTGGGTGCCATCCTTGGGATAGCCGAAGCATTCAAGCGTGACACAAACCCAAAGAAGGTTAATCTTGGGACTGGTGCTTACCGAGATGACAACGGGAAGTCTTTTGTCTTACCTTCAGTCAAAGCAGCGGAGGAGCGTCTACTAAAGCGAAATTTAGAAAAAGAATATGGGGGTATTGCTGGTTTGGGGGATTTTTGCAAACTGGCTTTCCAGTTAGCCGTGGGGGGCATGGGGTGGTGTCCTCAATTGCAATCAATTGGGACACTGGAACACTCTACAGTGCCGCAGCTTCATTGAACTCCTTTGCAGAACACAAAGATATATAGCTGCCGACTCCTACGTGGGGAAACCACAAATCCGTTTTCACCCAAGACGGTCTTCGTGTTCAGCAGTACCGCTATTACGATCCGACGACGTGCGGATTCGATGCCAGTGGTTGCTTATCAGATTTGGGAAAAATTCCCAAAGGTCACACAGCTCTACTCCATGCTTGTGCTCACAACCACACGGGCGTCGACCCGTCTACTGAGCAGTGGCGCGAAATCGGTCATGTTATCAAATCTCGGGAACCTTTCCCGTTTTTCGATTTCGCCTATCAGGGATTTGCTTCATGGGACGTGGATCACGATGCTGCGGCTATTCGTTGTTTTGCCGACGAGTTACGGTTTCCAACGATGTTTTTTGCTCAAAGCTTTGCCAAAAACGTGGGACTGTATGGAGAACGCGTGGGCGCATTAACGTTGGTCTGTTCAAGTACAGAGGAAATGGAACGGCGTTTGTCTCAGCTGAAAATTCTCATTCGAGTGACCTACAGTAATCCGCCTATTCATGGTGCACGAATTTCCACTGAGGTTTTTTCAGACCCAGATCTTCGGCAGCAGTCGTTAAAAGATGTGAAATTCATGGCCGATCACATCATCTCTATGCGCTACCGTTTGGTTGAGTTTCCAACAAACTCTGTGCACCGTAATCCGGTTGAATCTCTTTCAAGACAAGAAACACTTTTCCCGGTCAGCGATCAGAGCAATGAGATTGGCCTGTGTTTTCTAAATAAACCTACGAGCCAAATAGCTGTTAGAATCGCGAACAACTATTTCCACGCTTTGTAGAGACTAGATGGAACTTGGTACACAATCATCCGCATTTAATTCTACCACCGGTGGCTTCCCCACAATCCATTCGACACACAATATTAACCTGAACTCCGGTGGCAAGCTTGCAAAATATACGCACAACAACCGACTACTCGTCCACAGGCACCCGAAGGAGCATTTGCCTCAACGTTCACTGAATTCCACGCTGGAATCAACGTTATAAAAACAAGCTACTTCGTTGCTGATTTCGATAAAGTGGCTAAAAATTTAGATAACATTCTGAAAATAACCTAGCTTCAGTTGTTAGTAGGCTTGCAATAGCAGATTGATGAGGAACTTGTTTCAGCACGGGTCAGTGAGACTACTACGAAAATTACCCGTTATTTCTTTTAAAATGCATGGCTATTTGCTACTTTGGCACTTTATTCGATTTCTAATCTACGGTATGGAAATGGAAACCGACATCGCTGTAATCGCTAAAGGCTTAGGAACTTCCGTAAATACTCACGCCAGTTGTTATGAAGAACCGTTTAAAACCAGGAGGAGCATTGCTAATTTACTGGAGGACTTCGTGGGTTCCTCAATTAAATGGAAATAGCTTGAACTACCGTTGCTCCCAAAAAATGACATACCCGAGATTCTCGGTTGAGCTGGTTTTTCTGCTGACCTCAGGAAGAACACCCAATACTAAGAAGCAGTTGGTTATTCCAAATGAGGTGCGAAAAATCTGAGAAGCACCGTAAAGCTGTTTCACTCTTATTAGGAATCGCCAGGATCGTGCATCTCATGAATCACCAGGGAGATTCGAAATCGGAAACTTCTGGCTGTATACATTGTACCTATATACGTAGCCAAATCCCGTCTTAGTGAACATTAGTCATACTGCTGATCAGTCCCTCGCAGCCAAACATTTTTCAGCTATCACCATAGAGGCGGTAAATTCATATCTTCCTAAAAGTTCGTGGAATCCGCATAGCTGGTGATTCCAGTAGAGACAAAGTAGCTTTACAGCGCTCCTCAGCTTCACAAAGTAGATTGGATGAAACCAAAATTGGAATACCCCAGTTCAGTAATTCAAGAACCCCATAGAACCAACAAATTACAAACAGCTCAGAAGGAGGTATGAGGTGAAACATATAAAAGGTTATCCCTTGAGGAGCCGGTAAAAATTGTAAAATCGTGGTATGTTACGTGACTGAAGGATGAATGACACCAAATCCTGTCTAATTTTGGTCAGCTGATTTTGGCCGAACGATTCAGTCTTCATCTGCTAGCTTCGGAGTTCTCGAGTTCAAGTCCTGAAGATTCTTGGGATGTGAACCACTGATGACTCCCGTTAATGACAAAGCACCTATACGGGGCTTCTCAGCTCCTTGGCATAGGTATGCCGTTCGGCACTTCAGCAAAAATTGCTTTGCAGTATAAGACAAAAGCTAGCTTGCATAATTCCAAAATGTCCTCATACCACCAGCAATAATCGCATTGTCTAGAAACAGGCATATGCTTCGCCCGCAAAAGCGAGATGTACGTAAAAAGCTTGAGTTAATTAGACCACTCTCAAGCACCTTTCCAGTTCGATCTAACCATTTAGCCTCAGGCTAAATAGCCCTTCTGCCATCAAACAGTGGGAAAACAGCGCTTATCAATTAAGGATGATTAAACCATCGTAGTTTCAAGGTTATTATACAGTTCAATCACATTTTCATTCCACAAATTCCAAACGCGTTAATTCTGATTTGCACCAAAAACAGACATCTACAGCTGCCCTGCGTACACTTGTGGAAACAGCGGAATTGTTAAAGGAATAGCAAGCGTAGTTAAGACCCTACTGGGTATTTTCCACCGTTACGAACAACATAACTTGACACGACAACTTCACATATATATAAATGTGAGTAGACACATGTACAAATTAACCCTTTGGTGTAACAACCTAGTGTGTGCATCAAAATACTCATCAAGTGGGACAACTGTAGCTGCACTCGACGCTTGTCCGAATTGTCACGGCTTTGTTCCCAGTGTCACTTGTCACAGACTGGGGAACTAAAATTGGTACTATCACACAATCATTTCCCATTCGTTGTTTTTCAACGTTTTTTGTCCCATATGAAATAAAATTACCAGGGGACAGAAAATATTTGAACATATGGAAGAGTATGTCGGGTAAATGGATGGGTTTATTTCTTTACCCATTATGGCTGAGCTACACCATTCGTCAAAAAATGTAGGCATTCATTTGACGCACGTACGTTCGTTTGACAGCTCCGGCGGAGACTTATCTCTTTTCCCGATTCATTCGCTCTGAGTCAGCAGTGACTGTGGGAGTCGTCTTCATTTTAACACACCTCACTCCACTGCATTTCATAGCAGGAAACACCCACCTTTTTTGCGCTCCACTCGGTTTCACTCAGAGTGAAAATTAAAAAAGCACAAAAACTACAATACGGTCTCAGACATCAAAATATTATGGATATTTCAAAAGAGTGGCAAATTCTGCGGCGTACTTACATCTAAAACTTTTCGCAGTGGTTCCAACGTCCTGGTCATTTGACTCAACTTGTTCGCCAATCCTAGTACACCAAAAGTTCTGCCGTGACCTTACTAGAAAACTCCAGCCGTGAATTTTGATCCTCCTTAAAAACAATTGGTGATAAGTTTCATACAGTTGTCAATAAAAGCTCAACAGATCGGTCAATCATTTTCCGAAGCCGAACACCGTTTCTTGTGTTTCGCTGAAAGTGACATACGATTTATCCGGTTTCGATAAGTTAAATGGTACTGTTCTAATTGACTTAAATCAGCAAAGGTGTCAGCAAGTGCTTGAGCAACGAGTGTCCACTAATTGTTTTAATCCAAAAACGTGCGCATCTCTATTAGACAAATGTAAGGTTGATTTAGGAAAGTGCAGACACGCATTACTGAGCATCCGATTTACAGGCACATACGACTATCTTAGAATGAGATGGGATTATCATAGCCTTGTACTAATCCAGTCCAAAAAGTCCGTTCTGAAATACTATTTTGAAAATACGCTTTAATTCGAGCTGGCGTTAGAGATCCCGGTATCCACAAACTCCATAAACCTGTAAGGTAAACGTCACTAAAAAGCAGCCGAACGTTTTGGTGAGAGCTAAATTAGAAGTTAATCATATATATCCCAAACATTTTATGGTAAATATAAATCGCGTCAAAAGCTGGCGATTCTATTTGGGGTCATGACAGTTTGCAGTTCAAACCAAAACCTCATTGTACAAAGCTTCGAGGACACCCGAGATGAATCTTAATTTATTCTAACAGTTTCACCTAGCGTTCAGTAGAGAGGAAGCTAAGGCAACATGCGCATTCCTTTCTTGTAGTGCAACAACACTCCTTGATGCTGTACAGCGGGACTATACTTCGATCTGTGAGTGTTTGCGTATACTTGGGCTCGAGTTCCCCGCTACCTAATCGATATTTGATTTTGGGCATTGGCATGCTAATATTAGAAGACAGTAAATAGACGAAAGTGAAAAACTGCCCTCACCCTTTCCGTGTTGTATGCGCAAAACTATCAATATCCATTCCGACAATACTAAAGCCGACAACTCCAATCAGGTTTGTAAACAAACCAGAGCTTGCCAAATATTCGTCCATCAGAAGCGTAAGGTGTGGATACTACCTCAGTAATCTCTGCACTCTGTTAATGTGTTACGGTATCGTCCATACGCAAATAAGCCTCAGAAGGTTCTCAGATTCTTAGGTTCTCATTAATACTGATGAGTTTAGCCGGAACTGTGCATTGGGACTGGTAAGACAGCTGGATGTTCGAATCAAAACAGATACGTTGGGGAAGGAACATCTCCAAGGACTGTCGGGATATTTGGTTTGAAAACATGAAGTAGTGACTGGAGTTCTTCCTTCCTCAGAAGACAGGAAGAATAGTGAGGCGTGGAATTAGGACCTTCATCGGTTTTGCACACCCTCCAAATTTATTTTGGTGGCTCGCAGTTCATCGCCCACAAGTACTCCAGGGGGATTTAAAAGCCTGGAGTGTGAGAATGCCCTACCATAGACATTACTTTCTGTTCTGCTTGGGTGATGTTTGAGTTGTTGGGATAGCAACCTTACTAAGTTCTCCTATTTATGTCCAAGTTTATTTTATTCACTGTTGACGAAGATGTAAAATCAAGACATCTGTGTGCTTTTCCCTCTGTTTTGGGCTTACTGGTGAACTTCTGCGCAACCAATATGTCGTGCCAGTGACCAGTCTAACTTGGAGTGTGTCTAATCTGCGTTCCAAGCACACTCGCCCCAAAATTGTACACGTTCTCTTGATAGGGCCAAACAGACGTCCAGGGCTTAACGAAACCAAGTCGTAGGCTTAGCGAATTTGCAAATCCCCGTTCGCCTATCGGTCTTGAGGCGACATGCATTACAGCAGCCAAACCTAAACGAATAATGAAAAAATAGGACTAGAAAAGTTGAACGAAGGGAAAAAACAGGGCAGAAATATGCAGCGTAACTTCACATAGTAAAATGCTTGATAGAACAAAACGTCTTTCAAGTCCCCATTACCTGATATTTTCCAAATGAGTCCACTAATTGCGTTTTGATGAACGTAGACTATCGTTCTGACTTACATCTCCAAAAGTGTATCAAAGTGCTGATTGTGATGAATGTGTTTTTTTTTATATAACACCCCGCCAAAAGTAGTATCAAATTGGCACCTTATCAAAAAAACCACCCCCACATCTTGAATATTATTTCAGACTAAAACAGGAAACGGTTTTTCCGCAGCGCATTTAATTGAAAAACTATCCCATACCAGGGATTTATCTAAACTCCCCGCTAAAAGCTCAATTTTGAAGTAGGCATACTTTTGTGTACAGATACTAGACAAAATCGACGAAGGTTAGAAACCAGATCTGCAAAAGGAAAGCACATTAAGTTTTTCAGGAGTTTCCATGAACTATATAAAAAGCCTCATCTAAGGAAATGTAATATGATATGCTGAATAGCACAAGGCCTTATTTTTGCACACATTTACTCAAAGAATCTCTTGGATGAGGGGTTCGGTTGAGACTTCAAATAAAACCACCTTAGTTTTCGAATGAACGTCTAATCCAGGTTAGTGTTATTTGCTAGCCAATGGTGGTCTTTTCGAGTGAACTGGATTATGTTTTCGGCAGATGAATGTCCACTCAACATACATGAAAATCCCAATACGGTGCGAGACAGGTTGGGAACCAATGATATATTTTATAGGTACTCCATATATAATGTCTTATCGAAACAGCTTGCACACAACATCGGCCCATTTAGTGGAAGTATTTGAACATAAACACTTTTGATTAGCAAGGGGCGTCAAGAGTGGAATCTAATGGCGTCTTGGCCGCTTCAGTCGGAGCCGATAAATTTTAGACACGAGATAAGGCCGCTTCGACGTTTATACTCCAGTTGAACCTTTCATCTTGTCGGCTTGCGTGAAACCGCTAATTAATCAACTGATTTGCCATATCCGCACTGGGTATCTTGACACTTGAAGCTCTTTTGAACAGTCGTGTCTAGTAGCAAGCGCACAGCAGCATGGTGCGCAAATTTTCCGCCCGGCAGGGACTTGCTGTCATTTAGTGAAGGGTGTCTGAATATAGATCTGTACTTCTCCACGACAATTACCTCTGCCTTCTTGAAAGTTTTGTTTGATTAAAGACAATGAAGATTCTACTTGAAAACACATCACCGGGCTTGTCCGAACAGCTGTTGTGTTGTTTGGGAAAATATGTCACCTGGCAAAGTGTTGTTAAGTTCAGTCATTACACTTAGGCCCGCATTCCACATTGAACGCAGACAAAAAGTTGAAGCCATCAGACCAGCTGATGCTGTTTTCACCCACCATTGTTATTGACGTCTTTTGGTCACCATGTTTGTTTGCTTGGTCCTATGCTACAGGCACTGACCATTCTTTCATTTGTTGCCAATTTCAAGCACGAATACCTTGGCAGGTAAGTCCAAAATAAGAAGTCAGATTTGGAATGTTTTCAGTGGTGATCGGAAAGTCACGATATGCTGACACGAAGTTAGGTGAACTGTGAATTTCATATGAAAAAAGATCTTTGGTAAAAAAGTAGGCTTTTCAAATCTTCGGGGTGTTTCCCCGTTTGATTATTCCAGTGCCTGTGGTGTTGAGTGTACGGAAAACAAGCACCAACACGTGCGAACGCTTTCCTTCTGTCCCCACTTTATTTAGAAGAAAGCTGGGAGAAATACGGACATAAATCAAAGTGTGCATGCAATGCTAGTCAAAGGTGGTTTTAGTCACACAAGAAGGGGAGCAGCTACACCAGACTATGTCGTGAGAAATACGTTGCCCAACGGATTAACTGAGTAAAACATGTACCATAACCAACTTGGACACAACAACGAATGATGAGAAAAGAGGGCATGCTATACGAATTAGCTTTTATTGGTATTCTACAAGTCAGTAACGATGCCTACTGAGTTCTACTGAGATTCCTAAATAAAAGTCCCGAACCAGTCGGATGTCAGTACGAGTGGACAAATGCATCTGAATAATTTTCTCAGATTTGGATAGCTGTCCTCTAGACCAGGTCAATGGAATTTCAATCATCAGATGGAAAATTCAATACTACTAATAGTGTTTTATGGTATGCCGTGTGTGAAGGGCTTATCACTTCTCCAGATCACATTATTCTTTCTACTCAACGACCCTTCTTGGCGCGAGGCCGTCATGATTGTTTACCACTTCTGTGCTACGCTAGTTGCCAAGCAAAAATACGACCACCTCCATTATCGGACGGACGTCACTTGAGTTTTTCAGTCGTAATGGAGGGGGAATTGAGCTTAGTTCGTTTGCATATCTGCACAGATTCACTAACTCGGATAACCATTCGGGTTTGAAAAGTTCCACAGCATAGGTAAAACGAAGCAACCCGTAATTTCTCATTACATCAGATATCACTACAATTCAATTAAAACCTATGTTTATTCACTTAAGACCGTTGAAATTTTGTTAAGGTTCAGAAATAAGTCAGTTATGAAGCACCAACTCGAGGACGCACTAATGAGTGTTCCAGGCTCAAATGTAGTCAGAACGATCAAATGCACCCTAGAGAGAATTCTTCACAGGATGCAGTGATTTCAGACGCCATCGAATGTTTTTCGTCCAGCAAGAAGATTATCTTAGTTGACTATTGAATGAAGCTCTAAAATTCATGCAAAAATTTAGTCATGGATTTTACTACGGGGAGGGCTTTTACCGCTCAGTTGCGGTGACATACTTGAACAATGGGAAGACGTTCAAGCTAGCAGAAGCCTTGTGTTCTTATATTTGTGGCATCTGCGATCCAAGAGCGTGACTTCCGTAGTAGGTCAGTTGATGGAGCGCCCGTTCTGTAAGCGGATAAGAAGTTGATTGATTAAAATCTTAATAATTACCCCTTTTAAATGTAACACTCTTTTGGTTCATAGGTGTCATGTCACACGAAGGAATTATGGGGGCTGTGATACTTCCAGTTGAACCAATTAAATACTAGAGCATTCTATGTGTCGGGGTTGGG
>SJOL01007263.1:463298-499701 GCA_004794785.1 Opisthorchis felineus
TATGGTGACGAAACGTTTGCAAGCCAATTGCCAAGCTCGGTGAACAGATCAACAGCTACCTGATCAACAACCAGTATATTTCTTCTTTTTACAAGCACCGAAAGCGTGACAGAAGTCTGTCGAAATCCTACCACCGATATATAACAACCCAACAGGTGCATGGCTGCTCATCTCCAAACATGAAGGAAATGACAACGAAGACAGTAAAACAATGCAGAAATACACATTTGCGCGGACATTCGCAGACTTGACGTAGTCGTAGTGTAGTAGTTGTGTTTCTGGATTTTCGTCAGCGCTACTTAAATGCCCTACCCTGAAATGTGAGCGCAAGGGATTAAAGCAATGAATTTGATTGCACCGACAGGATGACTGCGAATATGGTGTTTTAAACTGGATACAGACATCCGCCGAATATACCGTCCCACAGGTTTCACCATGGACTGTATCCAGCAGCATTTTTTACTTTCATTCATTCAATTGTTTTACTTGGCATGCATTCCCTACATTTACAAAACCAGTCACCCTTCCGTAATTGCCTCACTCGCTAATATGTGATAATACTTGTTCTTGAGGGGTTTGTGGGATAAAATAGGCACCACATTCCTACGGAGGTTTTTCACATATCTGATCCTCAACTTCTTCTGTGTACTTAGTAAACAGCAATCTCTATATATAGCTGAACCAGGCATGTCCTTCGAAAGTTGAAAATACACGCCTTGTGCGTGCATCTTTTGCAGCTGATTTGGCCAAGTATCTATGCATCCTTATGTAAACCGGATTGGCATTATACATCTTGATATTGGTATTTATGCATCTTTTAATCCTACAAAAACGCATAGAAAATCGGAACTGAGTACCCTGATGCTAAAGACAGTGGGACTTGCACAAGTGGATAACTGCCGGTGTCAGTAAGTGTTTCTAACAAGTGGAAATTTTGATGCTGTCACGTATGTGGTTAGCGGTCAACAGCAAAGCCGAACATATCAACAAAAAATGTTTCTGCAAACAGGGGGTTTACTCAAAGGTTGCTTGAACCACATGATAAAATCGAATTAATTGTGCTCCAAAGAACTGCGTTCACTGTTCGGATAAACTTGATCGTGAAAATTGAACATTGTTGAACAGCAGGCTTTTGATTTATCTGACCATCTACCTGAAAGCAGTGTGCAGCATTACCAAGCCAGACTTTAAAAAAAGTGCACCAAGGCACGTCCATGGAGCCTGGGTATTTCGATACCTCTGCTGCCGAATGGAGGCAGAATAGCCATGATGTTCCATGTATACTCTTTTGCACTTCCACGTTGTCTCTCACGGTAAGCTGCCTAATGTGCCGCTCATCATCATAGACATTGATCGCAACGAGCCGCGGTAAGTCGAATGTTTGAACGGATAAAACATATTTTAATACATTTTATTGTACATCCTGTGAGTTTGATATCTGGTCGAGATAAACCTAAAATGAAACATTCAGTTGGATGCCATAATGGGAATGGATACAATAGCCCGAATTACTTGGGTCTATCTCGCTTTCTTTATAGCAGGCTATCAGGAAGGTCAGATTCCTGAAAGCAACCACAGAACGCCCGGAACCTACTGAGACCCTAAAACTTCACCAAAACCTCAATAGGAAAGCCGGCAAGCATCCAGGCCAGTCAGTCATTCAGTCAAGTCAGCAAAAGCCGATGAATGTTCAGGCACGCCACAGAAGCACGACCGAATGTGATCAGCATTCAGGCACGTCATAGAAACACGATCGATGTTGATGAGTGTTCACTAACGCCTATCAGGCAGCCTGGATCAATGTCAGAAAGTTCCCTTTAAATATCGCGGGGCCGTAGTAACTTTTGCACTCGCACGCACTCGCTTGTTGCAATAAAGCTGTTGTGTTCCTTGTCGGTGAGTTCTTTTCTGGCACTAGGCACTGGAGCGGGGTCAGCAGAAGATATAACACAGGCTCTCTGGTAAGGCAGGAATAAGCTTCCTACGCAGGTCACCCTTTCACACACTGCGTTGCCTACTTTGCCATGATTAGAACCTGCCTCTGTCTTTGTATTTTGATAGTCTGAAACAGCATTCCAAAGAAACTCCTCAACAAACCATAGTACTCAAAAGCTTTTTACACGCCTGAGTTGCGGCATCGTTTTTTGAAAGTGGCTTCCCAACCGTAGTAATAACAGCGATTTTAAGCAGATTTACGTTTTTAAAGGTCCAACCTTGTTAAGTAATTTTGGGTTCCGTGGGTATTCTGAGACCTTTTGCATATTTATGTCGATTTCTGAATCTCTCCTGTGTGGGTTTTGAAAAATTTAGTCAGAATGGTAAAAGCTGACAGAATCGATCCGAAAAATCATTAGAATTATAAGACACTATCCAATAACTGTCACCCGTTCCTTGAAAAATTGTTTCTTTGCATGCGGTATGAATTGAATTTACGAATGTAATTTACAAAGCAAATGGCCAAGCCTACACAGTATTCTTTATCTGAGGACGACTAAGTTTCAGGCAAGAAAATATAGACGTAGACTTATTCTGAAAGACACCGTAATTGGTATTGTCAGCGTTCGAGCTGTCACTGATTGAATTTGGGGATGGCGCCAAGACAGCACATCTGGAAGCAGTTTGCCTCAGTTTTAATTGCGGCTTTTCAATGTCACTGGCTGCCACATGTAACCAGTGATAAGATGGGAATGTCTGTGTTTAAGCCCATTAAATAACCACTTGCAGCACTCTTACAATGAGAAGAATACTTGTCTGGCTGGAAGAGAAAACTAACTGGCTAGTGCCTCGCAAATCAATGAAGCTGAAAAAGTGTGGTTCAACAGTACGGTTGATATGTGACCGAGAGGCGAGCAAGTCAGTGAATCAAAGGTGTTCTTGTGACTGTGGATAACGCTTGGCACGATTGTTTTAAGGAGCAACAGGTACTTTAACCAAGAAACGCTTCACACAACAAAGTATGCCGCACAAAATCGCAACAACATGCAAGCATTGGTTGCAGTTTGATGTCCGCAATTTTACTTTTGTTTTGGATAGGTTCACACATGATTAGTGTCAAGAAGCTCTGTTGAGTAGTTTCTTCCCCGGTGAGAATCAGCACCAAAACTTCCATCACCGGCGGAGATTCTATCTGATAGCATAAACCCGGAAAATTCAGGTTCAGATGACTGACACAATTGGCCGATCCTGACTCACTTCTTAAGTGTTGGCTTCTCGTTTGGCTTGCGAGGTCGCGTCCTTTCTGAACATGTCGTTTGAACTTGACACCCGCTCCCGATCTAAACTGACCAAAATAAAGCTTGCGCCGTTATGCCGTACTGAATACGGTTGGCGTTGTATTTGGTTACAGTAAGTTAAGATCATTAAATCTAATTGATCCACAAATCCCATATGGAAAATCATTTTAAAAACAGGAAATCAAGAGGGGTGAATGGATCACAAGGTCACTCAGCATCGACCAGAGTACGAGGGCAGGAGAGGCCTGGCTCAAAGTTCACGTGGGCATCGCCGAATCAGGACACAGGATAACAGAGCAACCAATGGAACCGCCCGACCGAACATCTAATCACGTTCGAAGGTCAGCCCCGGCTGGCAGCATGTATTTTGACACACACACACACACAACACTACTCAACGCACAATCACGACCCATCGTTACGCTCCACTAGGCTTCCTAACAACGCACTGGTGATGTCACTTCAATGGGTGATGAAACGTTGGCAATCAAATTGCCCAGCTCAAAACCAAAGACCAGAACTGTCTTTGTGTTTGGCGAATAGCCTAAGTGAATTAAATCCTTTGATTTCCATTTATCCAGCATTTAAAACTTTTTTTTTCGCTGCACAGATGGCTGAGTAGACTGGTTGTCTGTGACGGTAATATCTGTGTATTTTAGCGCATATTTCATAAGCGGGCTTTTAGGTTTGAAGAAAGTCCCCATAAAAAACCTCGGCGGGATTAAAAAGGATATGCAACTGGCAGAACAGCGTCATCCCCTAATCTCCTTAGTCCTGGACAAATTTCATACATTTTTGGAAATCCAAACAATAAAAACGACACTTGGACACCACACCGGATGCAGTAGGTTTATATGAACAAGAAAACAAGCCTTTTATTAAACCAGATAACTGAACTGATTCAATAGGCATCGTCTAAGTCATTACCAACACTCGGGCCATTTTCTAGTCTCTCTTAATAAGGCTAAAATATTAACACCTATTTCGCGAAATACTGTGAGAAGAATTGCACTTCAAGAAAACTAGCAGACCAAATTCTCATAGGAATGTCTTTTATCCAAGTTCTGGCATGATTAGTATGTACGCTGTCTATTGGACATTTGTACCGCTGCCAAACCTGCTCTTCCGGGGGATTTATTTGAACACCTGGAGTAATGAGCAAAGGGTTTTTGTCAACAAAGAGGGTGATAAGGCAAACGATGTGCATTTTTTCAGTTCAAGATTGGTGTTGCCAAATAGATTGTTGTATTTATCTACTCTCTCTACTAAATATTGAGTAGTTGTGTAAGGTTTACTCTCTAGGGGATCGTCAACCTATCTTCGAGTGAATTATGTTCAGTCCACGTGGAGTGCTGCAAAACTGATATGTGCCCTACTTGATGGGTCATCCAAGCGAGCCGACCAAAAATAGGCTATGTCGTGCTCATTCGGACATCGGATAGATGAAGCAAGATCTGTCAAACCATGAAATGGTTGATATCCTCTGAAGTGTTTATCACTACAACTCGCAGGCCATAATAGGGCACGTAGAGCTTTTGCATCAGGATTATTCCTTCGTTTGGCCCACTCTGTGCGCGGGCTTCATAACCAGCATCTGTAAATCTAAGTAAGAGAAAGCCACACTGCTCATCAGATCTTCCTTGCAAATTGTAGGACATTAAGGAGTAATCACCTGATTTTTCCGAAGGAGTCAAAGTTCCTCATTAAAAGAAAAATTTGTTTATAGCACAGAAGAGAAATCACACACAACCGGAAGACCAGTGGCTACTACTGGTCAATTTCTCAAATTTCTCATACTGTGTCAATCAACCGTTTCAATGAAATTTTCGCGCCCTGACTCTGCTTAGACTTTCATGTCCGAGTAAACTTCAACTAAATCGTTCTAAAGAGTAACACGTGTGCCTCGAATACATCAAGACATGAAAATGAATTTTTTTCTAACTTATTACTTCATTTTGTGCAGTGATTGTGTCCATCGTTCCCACCAAAAGCACCAAGGATTACTGAGCACAACAATTTATGTTTCGTAATTTCCTACTTGTATATGGTACACAGAAAAATATCTCCAAACATATCTAACAGTTGAATCTGTCTATGTAGTAATCTTCAACCTGCTTCCACACACAGAAACAAGCTCCGTTTTCAGTTAAATATGATCATGTTACGTGCGAATTTTTTCTGACAAAACGTTACTTATGATTAAAAGTGTTCGGTAGCCGATTACCAGTGTACTACTCCACCTTCGTCAACATTCTGTTCAGTTAGGAAACTGAATTTATGGAAATCCGGCGAATGCTGCGAGCTGATGATCACTTCAAGGAAAGCAAACAGGTAGTGGACTGTGGAGTTTTTTGGCAACCATGTGTAGGCAGTGTTTTGTCTAGTCATCGCAGGTAGTTTCCGAGTTTTCTAAAGGGGGCCATGTTAAAATAAATCTCGGAGAAAAAATACCATGTACTGAGGAATTGCTAGTTACCTGAAAGTAAGAAAGAGTTTGCAAGCACGAAGAGTTTATAGTCACTAAAAGTAATTGGTCATTTGTTGCGGTGAAAAGTGCCTCTAAACAACAGACCGTACAATTCATGGTGCACTTCTTTAGGTTCATTGAATAACGTGTGACTGGAAGGTGACTTCATTCTCCTGAACATCTGTAGTGCTTGTAGAAGGTTGTTTTGCAAACAGCGGTTAATATCCTATGAGGCAAATGTGGTAAGATTTGAGTGTTGGAGCTTGATCTATCCACAACTCTTGTGTCCTCGGTTGTCAAAACCCAACGGTGTTATTTGGAAGTGAGAAAAACGGTTGATGTGTGCCGAATCTCCGGAATAGCGGATGTTGAGCCGTCGCCGGATGAAATGGTGTGGCCAAATGTGGCTAATAGCCATGTAACTGAGTGAGCTGGAATTAGATGTCCCAGTGCGCTGTGAAACAGGGTGTTTGCCAGAGTAATCACCTTGTTTCTAATAAGGAAACGGATTCGCCTGTCTGTGGAATGCTTTACCTAGTTAACCGAAAACTTTATAACGACAGCATACGCCACAAGAATGTATGTAGCTGTACACCAAGCTGCTTTGAGAAGGGCAGTACTAAATGTCATTCCGCTATGCAATACATGTCATTCTAGCAAATCACAGAGAGCAACTTGTCTTTGGCGTTTGTCAGCAGTCTGATTTCGCCTTAGTATACATACTATAAGAAAATTGACCAGTTTCTTCTTAGCTCTATGGATTCAGAACACCGATTAAGTGTATGGTTTGCACGGTTTTTCTTTTTGTGGTACACACGGCAGATCTTCCAGCATCCATCTTATGCAGGGCAACTGCTTTATATAGATAAGGGGTCAAATTACGGATGATACCATCTTTGTATGATATCATTATCAAGAAACAGAGCTTAGACTGGTGTATATGTTGCGCGGTTGCCTGAAAATCGGATATCACAATCAGGCAGTTCGTGTCTCCTTCATTTTTGTGTTCACACACATGTCACATGTTTTAAAAGAATTGCTGAGAACTCATCGAATTCAATGATATCTCAAGAAACGTAGATGGAGTATCGGAGGGTGGGTTGGCGAACGGTCAGAGAGAGCAAAAGCGCCTGGCCTGAGCCGTTCACAACCAAAAATATTACTCTGACTCATCGTACAATTCAATATCGAACGTTGTATCTATTTGTCCGTTGTTTACTCCTTCGCACGCCTCTTTGAAGCAGATTACAAAGGCCGATACTACGCAAAAGCAAATTCATGCCGGCTAGATGAACATTGGTAGTGTGAATCCCGGATGTAGCAATGTCTTGTCACAGATGTTGGAAATAATATACCGAATAAACAGAGCTAAAGCATTCAAACGACACATTCCGTGTCAGTGATAAGATCTGAGGCGGTCAGGCATTAAATTCAAACCTCGGCGCACTGTGGTGCATCATACTCAACACCTAAAACCTCAGTTAGAAATGGTTTTAGTCTATTCATTTCAACCAACCCCCCTCATATGCAGTATTGTCGCATAAATGGCGTCCCCACAGTCTACTGTGGAGGTTCATCGTACACCAATCCCAAGTGTAATAGATACGGGCTGTATGTCAACCGTAATGTTTTTGCTAAACTAGTAGAGTTCAGCGAATTTTTAAGCAGATCTTACATCACTTTATGGTAATGTCAGTGAGGCCAATCTATGCTGAGAAGCCTAGAAGCACTGTTTTGTCCTTGTCGGGAATCATCAGCAGTATGCATCTTATGAAACTCAGACCCGCGACCGTCCGGCCAGTGGTCGAACAATTGGCAGTTTGGCCGAGAGTGGCTGGTCAGCAGTGTGATCAGCTCTCACTAAGACAAGGCACAGCACCACTCACCCTTCAGTAGCGGTAAACCACATCACGTGGTCAAGTATTGACTCGCTCTCCGAGTGACGACTTCTCAAAAGTTTCACAATCTAGTGAATTTATCCCTCCACTGACCTGCTTATCGTTTCATACTTGAAATGGAGAACTTACAAAACCATCTACTCGATAACATTCCTCCTAGACATACCTACACCGAATTCAATTGGAAAGACTTCTAAGTAAAAGAGATGAGACGCACGGTCACCAGTGAAATGTGGAGGTGGTGTTCTCTGTGGCATGGAAGGGGTAGCGGTACAGTGACTGAAAGCCTGGAATTACGAAAATACGACGGGCTTATTGAATGATCCAGAGGATCAGCGGGACAGGAGAATACTCTCCGTAGCTAAACTTGGAGCCTATAGTTTTCCAGCATGTAAGTATTATCTGACACTATCAAATGAAACCCAGGCGGAATATTCAAGAGGTTCGATACTTTACCGTTGTAGCAATTTGTTTATTCCCTCATTTGGAATCAGCTGGATACTCCAAGCTTTATCATCGTTCTGGAGGATCTGGCAAAAATTGCCAATTAATAGACGTTGACAACAAAAACAAGATTTGGGTCCACACTCTGCATCTATTGCCTCCCTGATTATTCCCTATTTTCTCTGCCTCAAAGCCAGACCAATGAGTGCTTAACAAGTCACTAAATCCAAGCCCCAAATGCGTGAACATTTAGTGGGGTGGATGTTTCTACGTTTGCCTTTACTCCCGACTCAGCCGAAGGTGTCGTCTGGTGATCGTGCCGGGTTATCCGACTATGGTTAGGCATCGTATAATCTGATCAAGTTCTTTCCGCTACCAACCCTCCTTCGTCAAACACACTGCATAACCGCATGCATTAGGTGCATGAGACAACTAGTATCTGGTTAGGGCTGACGGATGTTTTCGCGTGCTGGCATGTGCACGGATGCGTAAGCGCACCATTCTATGATTTAGAAAATTGGTGCCCCTTTCGTGAGGTTGGAAACCATTCTCCTGAATCACACAACAGCTGAACAAGGAAATATCCCAACCCGCAGGCACAATTATAGACCATGGCGTTAGTAGCTAGGAGACACCACACGGCAGGATAATTGGCAACCTGAACAAGGTCAGTCGGCCGGGCCAGCTATGAGATTCGTGGCATGTCATCATGGGATGGTGAAAGCGAAGGTGAAAGGAGAGTATGAAAAATGGTCTAAGTCTAAAAGTACAAAATCCAAGCGTAGTAAGCCCCACTTAACCCCCTCCCCCCTTCAACACCAATCATCCTGTCCTGGCATCTCCCGAAGCACACAGCAAAATCTGTGAACGACCCTAAGAGGAATATTTCATTAAGGTGTCCCAGATCGGAAAAGCGAGGCCGCAAAATCCGGATTCAACATGAAGACAATGCCCCCTATCGTAAGTGTTAGTCATTCCCCCCCAACCTCAGACCGACACTAGAACTGATAAAATCGACTAGTTGTAAGAAATCTCAAGCATTGGTTCTGCCTTAAGACCCGATCAACCTGGTAACTTACTCATTTGGTCTGAAGAAGCTTTTGTCAAAAGTGAAACGTTGTCCAGCAACAAATCCACCGATTGTTTACCAAACCGTTGACTACTCAATCGGCCCCAAACATTTCCCGATTGATTGAGAGTATGAATGAGTAAAACGGGAGTGGCGGTTTCTACCAAACCTGCGAAAGTACATTTCTAAAACGTTATGTATTGAAACTGTAGTTTTTCACCAAAGTAATATTTCGAACAGATTAGAATGTTGCACCCCGTTGTAAGCTTTTGCAACAACGAGGAATTTGTGCGCTTTTAAAACAGCAAAACTTTTGCTGAGAGAGGACGTAAAGATTCTTTCTCAGATCATAGGAACGGTGTAGATTGCACAGAATCTAAGCCGAAGTTTATGCATTCATATATGTTTGCCGTACTACGTAGCTACTCTGGAAAACAAGCATAACGGGCTAAACTTCCAGTTATATCACTTATTTTGAAAACCAAACTGAATTAATCCAATTGCTAGCAGTGGTTGAGCCAAGCATACCGAGTTCGACCGGTTGCGATGTGCACAATAGCACTGAAAATAACTTTAAACGTTCCAGCGGATCGACATTCCATATCAAAGTGGATATTCCTAACATCCCGAAGGACGATAGTTCACTGTCATTGTTTTTTCTTCGATTTTGTTAGTCTGAGCCGATAAAATCGTTGCTATCTGACAACCGACCACCCGAAAACGTGACCAAGGTGTTCTGTAAGTCTGTTTTCTACGTCCACACTACGATTTATGTTCTGAAAATAGTGCAGTAACCCGTGTAGTTTTACTACCTCTTTCAGAATGATGTTTGGTTTTAAGGAATGTCCGTTCAACTTCTGTACCATAAGTAAAATGTGACACAGATTGCTGTTGAGCGCTGAATCTCTAGCTTACTTATTTCTCGACTGTTTAAGCATAACTGTAGTCCCTGAAACTTTCAACCTTTTCAACCTTAACCTCTTGATACATCACGTACGTCACAAGGTGATAAGTTTAGGATGCTCAAGCGTGCAATAACAGACGACTATCGATAGATCAACAAGAAGGGTGTGGGTAGCTCACAAATTTTAACCAGGCCTACTCCAAAAAATTAAAACCAGATTGCCAGGTCCAGTCTCAAACTCCCGCAATCTAGAATAGTGGCATCGAGAGCTGATGTATAGCCAGTCTTTGTGACATGTAAAAAAGGTAGAAGGTCCAAGTACCAAACACCTCCATTAACGGAAATTCCGATATTTTGTTGTGCACCATAGTCTTCAGCATACTCATTTTCTTAATTTACCTTTGACTGCACGAAAAAGAGGTCATGCTTGTAAACTGTTAAAGGGGTGAAGATAATCATAGCACCTTTTCTGACGCGTTTTCCATCACTACCGATATAAATAATCATCTATCTAATATGAGGAAGGCTGAAATGACTATACGAATGCCGATTATAATTTCCTTAAGCAAGCACAGCCTTTTAGATGTTAGAATAGATAGAAAGCCAAGCCTTCGCTTCCTCGCACTTTATTCCAAATTTAGCATATGTATGCATGTATATATATATGTATATATGTATATATATATATTGTTAAACAAGTTGGATCCTGCAAAAGAGATCTCATAAAGCTATGAATGAAGTTTATCTCACATTGCATTTCACCAAATACGCCTCCTGTCTATCAACCGGCAATTGCTTTTAAAGGCAATTATACTGAGTAAGCCTGGACAGGACCCCCGGTGAGAGTATTTAGGTTTGAAGGTCAGTTCTTCGTAAGTCCATTAGTTTGAATTTTCAAAGCTTTTTGAATGCGTTTAACGAGAGATTTTTTATTTCTAAAAACATCAAGTTTGTCGTTTTATCAGCAAAGGCCGTGCAGAAGGACCAGTTTAGTCTCACTTTACTTCCTTTATTAAAAGCAAAGTACCAAATTTCTTTGACGCGATCAGTAGGCTTACTCGTAGGTAAAATGTCACTTTGAAAGAACGGTCCAGCATGCGATCTTCGGGAGGGAAACTTGAACTGAACAATACACACGTTTCAACAGCATTTTCCTATGGTGGCAAAACGTACGGTTCCAAACGTGTGGTGCCAGAATGTGCGGAAACAACCGTGCTCACAGGATATGCGCCGACGACACAATAATCGAATATATGATGCTTCAGCGGAACGCTTCTATAAATAATTACTAGCCTGAGAGGCTGTAGATAGTAAAATGTGGCATTGAGACAAAGCTACACGTATACCATAAGTTCCAAGCCAGGCGAAGGAGGAAGGTAGGGTCTTGTAAAGGGGTAGCATATTCGGGCAGTACTCGAGTCAGTCTCATCAGTAAAATAACACTGAGTATGCCGGTAACCGCAACGGCGACCTGCACTCGGTGTTGCTTGATTTAAGGAGTGCATTTGATTCCGTCGAATGGCTGACTTCATTCAACACGCTTGTTTAACAGGGTATGTTCCAGAGGTTCGTGAATATCATGTGCCTTTGGTATTGATATACTGGTGGGGGAATAAGAGTGCATAGTGAGCTCTCGGTAAGCTTTCCTACAAGAGTCCGTCAAGGAGGTTCACTCTTCTCATTTTTGTTCATTTTCGTCACTAATGAGGTAAAGAGTCGAACTCTGCGAAGACTCCGAATCCCGGTGTTTAGCTCTGTCTCAGCGAGAACCTCAAATATACAGACGAATTTAGTTAAATTTTTTAAGAAAAGAAGGAAGCGCAAGCGGGACTAGAAAAGCGGCAAGTCATCCAGTCCTTTGGCACATGCTCTGGGCTCACAAACTGCTGTGCTGTGGGAGGCACAGGCTTTGAGCATGCCTCTAAGAATTCAAAGAATGCCACTGGAAGTTGTGGAACGCTATACGTGTCTCGGAAGTTACATCAACCCTGACGGAAGTGTGACTGACGGAGCAGACGCAGGATTCTGGAAGAACAAAATTTCATTTGCCAATTTGTGCCACTTGTGGCGTCAAAAAGAAGTCTAACTGTGTTTCAAAGGGAGCACGTATAAGACTACAGCTCGGGCTGTATTGTCGTACGGATGTGAGACCTGGCCAATGGAGGTGGAGAATCTGTGAAATCTCCAGGTCTTTGACCGCTGATATCCTAGAACTAAAGGTTGAGTTGGTCGGGATCAACGAATTCGCAACCATAAGATCAGGAGACGGGTTTTGGGTGAAGCACAGGGTACCACCCTCAAGGGGAAGGGTAAAGTGGCAGGTCGTGTTGCGATTGCCAAGTCACCGCCCGTCGAAACTAGCGCTGTTTTCCATGCTTAATCCGAAGTGGCGGAAACCCGGAGATGGCCAAAATTTGACATGGCAGAGGTGAATGAAGGATGTTGCGGAAAGTTTGGGTTCTGTTGTTGCAGTTTGCCTTCGAGGGTGGGACCTCGGTGAACCTTCCTGTGCTTGAGACACAGGCGACCAACCTATGTCAGTGGTTTTTACGCCATCGGTTTCTATCAAGATTGTTTTACTGAGTGTGGAGATGCAAGAACCTCGGTTGTTCGTTGTAGGCCCACTCCAGATCTTCTGCCCTCTCCCATTCTTTCTTCTTTCCATCACAAGGCCTTATTCAGTCGAACTGACATAATGAGACGGCAAAGAAACACCAGTGTTATCATCTGGCGTTGATGTCGGTGACAGTGATGGCGAGGGAAGGTGGGCTGATCATTCCTACCTGAACATGTTTGTGGTTGTCAGGTTGGGTCCTTTATAAAACCGATTGTGAAAGCTGAAGCATTATGTCTTCAAAGTCCAATCAAACAGAACCGCGAAAACATAATGTTGTCAGGACATTGACATTTTTTTCTTTTGTGAATCGTCTAAACTTAAAGCAAAGTAAAAACAATGATTAAAACTCGTTAAAATATCCAGATGGATAAGGGATAGTCCAACATTGATTCTAAGGTGGGCAATTGTTTTGAATGTCCATCCTTTGTGTTGATGAGATTACCTTCAGCCAGCAAAACTGATATTCAGTTTTGGCCTGTAAATTGATAATTTGGTGCCCGTTGTTCTTCCTTCAATACACCTCATTAAAATGAATGGCGAAAGCAAAATAATTGCTAGCATTCTCTTGATGATACCTTCTTGGGGTTCTGGCCAAGCTGTCTAATTTTGGACAGAGGCATAAATCATAGTGTCATAATTAATAAGGAGAAGAGTGAGTTATTCACACTGCGAAAAATTCAAATTATTTCAGCTTATCTATCTTTATTTATGTCCGCTTCTCGCCCGAACGATAGGTGACATCACTTCTGTCCCTAACTGCTGCCAGCATTTTCACAAACTTGTTCCTAAGTCCCCCACTCGGCCCAAAGTTCGTGAGCCCTAATCGCAAATGTGTTTCCAACATTCCTTTTATCCACCTACTGAGTGGTTACTGAAAATATTCAACCCAGATATTTTTATGAATCGAATTAAGCAAATGTTTAGCGTACGTGGCCACCTGGACAGAGACGGAATACTTAAATGTCAGCTTTGTTGTGCACAGCTCGTGTTTGTAACTCTAATGATGATGACTATGAAATAGTTGAGCGTTTCGTACGCAAATTTTTCACAGCAGTCTATCTTGCCTGGTTGAGTAGCACACAGAGATCTGGCTCCCCGGAGTTGTCCCATTTGTTCAATCCGCTTTTACGCTTTATTGCAGACAGAGGTAAGCAGCCAGACATTGCACACTCTCCTCGACTACTAATGAATAGTTGTTGGATATTCCTGTCACCCCCATGGCGAGTACGATCAGAAGGCGTCCCGCCACAACCAAAATCAACACTTCACCAAATGAAAACTTGTATGATACTGACACGTCAACTCTATTAGTGTTTGTTCAACGATACCACAATCTAGTTAAACTTCCGCTGCGTCCGCACATCCGCACATTGGAAATCCAGTCTCGGATGTTCCGCTCCAGTGCCAGCCATAACCTCGCTAGTTTACAAACGCGCATCCAGTGTCGGGCATACAAACATGCGTATGTAAGCACAGATGATATTATACAGTTCGAATGTCATACAAATTCACAGGCCGTTAAATTCTGATGGGGTAACGGAAACTGTCAGAAGGAAGCAACATTCAGGCATCGCTGAGTGCATTTGCTCACCCAACCCATAAGCGATCGCATACGCTCCAGTACGGACGTGTTTTGCCTCACTTGACAACAGCGCACTGGTGTCAGGAACGAAGTGGGGAGGTGCTTGATATGCAATATTTTTATTAAATAATGTTTAGCGTTCACAAATTTTGTTTGCAGAATCTGATAAATATGAGATTGTTCAGATTGCGTCAATCTATTAGGATGCTGATCGCTCCTTGAGGATTATTTACTTGGATTAATTCTGCCGACAAAATACCACGTATTTAACGTCGCTAACTTATTAGATGCGGGTGCTTATCAGCGCCTACGTATTCTTTCTCATTTTAACTATATCCCCTCTGTAGCGTCGGCTTTGATTAACGATGAAATGCCCTACAAAGCATCCAAAGACTAAAGAACACGTCACTATGCAGTCATTATCATACCACATTGTTCCCGATAAGCGTCAACTCTCATGTTGGATCAGCGTCTTGGTAGGTTGATATTCAAATTTGGCGCACGCGTAAAACACCGAATAAAACGTTTCCATCATTGCAGGCAAATGAAAGGCTCACACAATTCACTCGGATGACAAAACTGGACACATACTAGGGAAATTCGGCATCGGACACGGAGGTAAAGTGTGTCAGTTACAATCAACTGTTGGTTACCAACAGGTTTTTGGCATTCACAGAAAGCATTTAGTTATTTTTTCCAATGATGACAAATGGCAGACGTCAACAGCTCAACAACCTCCTCCAATAAACTGCATAATTTACCAAAAGATTGTTGAGGTGAGGTGCGATTCACGTATTACCTAATCATCTTGATCCCATAAGATGAACAACTTGAGGTACATGCTTATTCTTATTGCAGATAGTCCGCGCCTCATCAGTTGACCTCCTAGTGAGTGAACATAGCTGACCATTCACTCAGTCCTTTTTCACAAGTCATTTCACCCTTTGCCCAGCTAAAGAACCGCTGGAATTCATCGAGAAACCTTTGTTTCAAGAAATAACCGGGTCATCCACATTTTACTTAACCTGAGGCATCTTAAAACAAACACAGGTTATTTTATTCCGCCATGTTGCCTGAAGAACCGATTGTGAGAATGTTGCTCAGTGTCTGCCAAAAAAGACAAACATGAATACCGAGACAATATTTTGCTGTCCTTTTTGCATTTATCTGTGACTCCAATTCAGCTGAGCATACTAGTCCATCTAATCATTATTATATTTGTGAAGTCAACGTTACTGCGCAAATTCTTGACGTTTTGACTTAGTTCGTCCATGCCAATTACATCACATTATTGGGGCGACCGTTTTTCTGCAGAGTGAATACAGTCGATGGCGCCAGTGATGTGGATCCACTAAAAACCAAGGTACTATGGTTAATTTAGTACATACGGAACCAATTTTAAAAATTCAATTAGGAGTGTTTTATAAACATTAATTTGTGGATTTATTTGATGATAAACCCCACTTTCTCAAAGCACTCCATAAGATCGATCCTCACCAAAAGGTTTGTGCCTAGCAAACAGGCAACTTATAGGCATATGACCACAAAATTCTTACCCTACAACTGTCATGCAGTCTTTCGTACATAGCTAGCAACCCCTTATGAGGAACAATTAGAGGTTAAGACCAAATGACTTTCTTCTGTTCTAGAGAAGCTGAAAATAGACGGTCAAACTTCTGTACGCAACTAGCATATGGCTACCCAGAAATGATTAGGTATAAATCATAAAAGACTTATCAAGCTACCACTCAGTTTCTCCTGCTGTCCGCATCGTGTACTCTCAAGTATTTCGCATAAAAAAGTGCGTTGGTTAGTTGGTCATGGCACCAGTCCATTCGAAGCAGACTTAAATGACCGATACCACGTGTTAGTGCACGTGCTGCGCGATCCTTGTCTTTCTGACCCCCCCCCCCCAATAAGGTTGTGGTAAACTCCACTTCACTTCACTACTTGTCGGGGATCTCCTTGACAACGAAGGTACTGAGGGTGATCGCTCAAGTGTTAGCCTATTTCTTCCGAGGATAGTGGCTAACTTGAAGCCATGGCTGTCATTCGTTTCAGTTTAACCAACTGCCGTGTGTTTGAGATTTCTTGTTTGATTTAATAAAGCCAAAGGTGTTGAGAGAACACCGGGCCTCCTCTACTGATTTTTCATGAAAAACCCTGGTCTAAGGTTTTCAGTAATGCTTGAGTTGGCTCAAAAACGGGGCGTCTGCAGCACCCTTCGATCTGGCTGACAGGACTTTGCATGACATACTGGTGCAGATTTTGATCACATAAGCTGAATGGTGAGGGAATGCCAGGGGATTGCACCTGAATTTATTCGCCGGCCATAAAACTATATCATGGCGTATGAATGTGAATGATTTCGTACGTCACCTAATACCGATAGGTTTTCACCTGTATAACAAG
Source organism: Opisthorchis felineus (assembly GCA_004794785.1). NCBI lineage: Eukaryota > Metazoa > Platyhelminthes > Trematoda > Opisthorchiida > Opisthorchiidae > Opisthorchis > Opisthorchis felineus. The sequence goes on from SJOL01007263.1 coordinate 479,925, forward strand.
GCGGCCAAACTTTTATCGTCAGCAGCTTGCCTACAATACTTGCCAGCAGGAATGCATACCTGGAAATTTCTCAGAATGACTTTGCACAACAGTCTCAGTTGTTCTCTGATAGAAGCTATTATCTGTCGAAGATGTGCTCCCAACAATATCATTCTCATTACCCGTTGATAAAAACGAAGACACTGGAATACTTAATTACACGGCAATACCGAGTTTGGCACCACAGCAATGATAACTGCTGGTCATTTCTTGAAATTTAGATAATTCTACTTAGGTTGAATTCCTCCAAGAAGAGTATTAGAAAGGATCGGTGTAGGCGTGTACTCTGTACACAGGATGAGGTTGAAAAGCAGCTTCAGTCATTGAGTACCTATGAGAATGTAAATTAAAATAAGCGGAAAGTTCATTTTTACAGAAAACCAAGCCACCCTAAAGTAAGCACCCATCGGTAAAAAGTGCTTCTCAGTTTGTCGGGGTTTATTTTTTCAAGATAGCAAGTGCGTTCCACAAAGCTCTTGATTTAGCCTAACCCTCCTATGATATTGATTTCGGTCTTCTAGTAGTGTTTGATTCCCCGATCTTCGTCATTCGTCCGACAGATCTAAACCCCTTGCCAATAAGGCGCGCGAAACATTGACTATTTTGTTCAAAATGAATTCCTTTTATCAATGAAGAACTTGGCGTCATTATAGAAACAGTTGTCACTCTCTTGTGCTTCCATTTAGTGTCATCCAGCAGCCGCTTTTGAAGACGAATGAGACAGAAGAGTAACTCATATCTCAAACAGACCCTACAAACTAATTCAGCGAATACTTCCATTTTAATGTCTACGGAGCAGCCATTTAGTGGCAGGAAAATCCCATAATGACCCTGGTTTCATGGGGTACTGCAGTGCTTCTCCTAAAGAGCTGAACCCATAAAAAGGACACAGGAAGGATTTTTTGGTTCTCGAAAATCTAAACATACACTGCTTGCTGCATATTTTACGGTTTTTTCGAACGCCTTGTGTGAAAGTTGCCGCTTGAGAGATCCGAGTAGGTTCAACGAGTTTTCACTATTAAAACTTTGTTGAAAATAACTATTCGGCAGCTTTAATATACTACACGAAACACTTTCGGGAGGAGAAAAAATCGTACGAGTAAAGCTAATCTTCTTGGCATTCAATTTTCTAGCTCAGACATATCTTTCAGAAGACTGATTAGGGTTCACTCAAGTTTGAAATCCATGGCCAATTAGTCTCCAGAAGTTATGAGATATTTCTGAGACCATTAGGGTTGGGCTGTGATTCTACAGCCACGGGTGTGTCAGTGCCTATACAAGGAGTTTCTGTACACAGAACGTAGGTTTATATATACGTCGAATATCTCTTGCATTGACGGGCATAGCGGTCGACCAACGTTGCATTTGTCATTTGGGGGTCGAACTAATCCGAATCGGATTTCCCTGCTAAATTTTGGCCCATTTACTCGGTGTAGGGTACCTGAACAACTATCTGAGGGCTGTGAGACCCATTCATTAAAGTTTATCGGAGTTCTTGGTAGAAAGTAGACCGAGGAAGTTAGCCAATTTTGGTGCCACTGGCTTCTTAGTCACAAATGCTTTATACAGCTACGGGAACAATGATGACAACTTTCAGACATGAAACCTGACAACTGGATCATAATCTCACATAATTCTTAAACATAGTATCACTTCCGATGAACCATCCCCATTGGTGTTAAACTTGAGTAAACCCGCTTCACACCTGGTTGGTTTGACCTGCCTATTTCGTTTGAGCCAGGGGAAAAGATGGCGGAATTTTATTCCCCTCTTTAATATGTCCTCAGCACTCCAGATTACATGAGATATCATGAGACTTCCTCCGGGGTGTCACAGTGAACTTATATATATGTCGATTGTAATCATCCCACTGCTCATCGATGCAGTCAGTCTGCGAAGCCACACAGCAAACCTGCAACTTACTAACTGAATGCCTATTACGTATTTAAGTTACTACTTCATACCCAAGTAGTACGCGGTAAATGATCTAGCAATGCGTCGTTTCGTCAGGGACGATGATCACATGGATATTTGTGAATATTTAACACCGTCAAGGTCTAAGGAGGTAAAACCTGCAGTTTTTCAGTACACAAGGACCGGAAATAACCACCTAGGCAAACCTTGTTATTCAGTGGGTAATGGTGGGTGTAATGCTACCGAAAAAATACGCCACTTTTGTGGGTGATTTCCTAATGATTCATACCGTTAATTCGCCTCATTACTTTTTCAGTGAAACTCACATAGCCACAACTTCAGGAGTGCATTGGCTCCGAGATCAACTTAACCCATCTTTAACACCGGGGGACGTGTTAGCTTGCAGGTAATTTAAAAATTCCTATGTAACTAGCCTCTCCTTTGGACAGGATATCGACCTGTTTGGTCAATTCTTTTCCGGCCGTGATTTTCAGCCCCAGCTTCTTTCACTCATGTTTATTTGGTGATTGATTGTTGCGGCATATTGAGCGTGACCATTTACGAAACGCGACACACGTGTTTTCTTAAGTAAGTCATTTGTTTGTCCATCCCCAGGGTGGAAATCCTGCTCGAGGATAATCACACCACCATAAAATGGACGCATTCGATAGAAGCATTCCAGTACAGTCCAAATTCTTATTCACTTTGACTGCAGTAACACGGTCAAACAAACTGTAGAAGTATGAACCTACCTGGTCCATTCAGAGCATTAAGTGGATGGGTTATCGAATAAATAACGCCACCGAAGAGGGTGATCAGGCTAGCAAAACAAACTAACATCCCATCATATCATAGTACCTGTGGCATTGATGTAAATGCGTCCTTCGGTGTGCCCGGAATAAGAGAATGTTCCAATCCCGTCCATGATCAATTCATATACAAATACTTGGCAGATGTGCACTTTCTGTTTCTTTGGAAAAACGCAGTCCATTTATATGTAGTGTGAGGAAAACTTTCTGGGGGTGAGACGAGACCAACAACCTTCTGCTTATTAGACAGCCACCCACTAATTAGACTTGTCAAAAAAATTTCCAAAGGAACCCCTGGAAAAAAGTACATGAATAGCAATTTTGTTTGCTGAAAAGTCCTTCAAAATATCTAAGTGACTTGTTTGCTTTGATATAGTCAGCAACGGACATGTTTATCGACTTAACAATGGCTTGGGTAATAATCACTGATAATTCGCAGAGCACAGTTTTGATTTATAATTGCCGTTTTGGACTACTAAAATAAAATTAGAAGTCCTTCTGTATAATTATTTTTAAAACACTAAGCAGTTAAGTATACTGGTAGACAAGTTATGGTTCCTGACTCTAATCTTAAAATAGTGTTTATTCAACCAAAATAGTACATTTGGTATTTATAAAATGTTCTGTAACTTTTCGAATGATCAACTTTACCTTGTGCACGGGAAGTCTGGCGGTTTCCTGGTCAATTTTTGTGGCCCATTCTTTCTTGGGGCCAAAGCGATCGGCAGCCATGTATCCGATTCCAAAGCATCCGTGGACGGGAATGTCTGGAATCTACTTTTCTCTCAGATATGACATCTGAATGTAGGATATCTTTGAATTCGGGGTCGTCCAATTGAGGACAACATAGAACTATCTCATGAAGGATGATTCGTGATGTTATGGACCCTGCGTAGAAGCTCGTATATTTTGTGACGTAAATTCCTGTTATTTTGCTAATTGTTTTCAGAATTACTCAGCACTTTCTTGAAAATAAACTATAGCAGAGACAACCATTAAAATTCGAATGCTTTTATCCGGCACTTTGAAGCATATAAAGATGGGTTAACTAACAGTTCCTATTTTTTACACCATCTGATAGAATATCTCATAATTTTCCTAATTCCTAAAATTAATGTGAAAACGCTTGCATAGATCTACAATCTACGTTGAAAAATAGTATACTTGGATCAATGTTCCAAAATATGTAGTAAAAATTAGCATTTCAGCAATGGCAACTTTAGTCTATCCCGAATCACATTTGAACCCAAGAAACGTACAGTTTTACGTCTCCACCTTCTTCCCCAATTCAGATGTCAGGTATACATGGTGTGAAATCGGACAAAACATTTCGCGAATAGCTGGCTGAGGCTGAACGTACTTACTTTTCAGTCATCCCCCTCCCGTAAAACTCAAGTTCACCACATTAGCAAAGAGCGCGAATAGGTACAAATAAGCAACCAACAATTCACACACACTCAGGTTTGTAGTAACTTCTATACACAGACGGAACCCCTTCGTGTTTACTTGCTGTAATCTGTGACAGAACGGTTATGTAGATGGTTGTGAACGTTAGACCGAAACCTAATCGATCTTTCTGTAATCATCAACCAGAATAAAACTCTTGATAAGTTAGCCTGTTTCTCTACCTAACGTGTCTGAAGCATTGCTGTTATTCCCCTTTTTGGGTAGGTTCGACGATACCTCGTGCTTTAACAAACCGATTATTTGCATGTGCAGCTGGTAGTAGCAAGAGATTAGAACAAAGGTTCAGTAATTAGTAGACTGCGATTTCGAACGATCTTCCTACACTAATTATAAGCAAGCCTCAGTTCTGCTATCGTTTTTCTTTATTCATTAAATACATACTGGCTTTTCAGGACCACTACTTTTGATAAGAGTGAATTAATAGAAAAAGCTTTGCGCGGCCAATCAAGAGTGCTCACGTGATCGACTTTAATTGTATTAACCTGGAGTCGTGTGCCTGATCACACATGCTTATGTGCACTGTCTATTCTGCCAACACACTGTTTAGTTCCCATACTACACCCGTACTCAGCAACCTGCCGTGCTCGTCCGATCAATTGCAAACTGCTTACAAACGTTCCACTGCCATGCAAGACTGGATTAAAGTTGAGTCCTAAGATGCGAATCCGCAAATGTAACACAATGCTCCCAAGATACAGTAAGTTTTTGACAGATTGTGCGTTTTATGTTCTTCAGTGGCATCCTGATGTGGTTTTTCGTAGCATATAGAGAAGGCAGCAGAAATGAACTATCGTCTTTTGTGTTTCCATCAGTTTATCTCTGCTCGTTCCTTTTAACTGGATCGGTTTCATACCCTGGCTACATATTCGACCTTTGTGAAATTCAGAGGACACTTCAGTATAAGTAAATAGTCCAGGCATAACGGGCTCCATGACAGCTCGGCCTCACACTCGCGGAAGGGAATTTTACGACGAAGATTTACGCAAATCTCTGCTCTCCAGTTCGAAGTTACTCTTTTTCCCTGTGTGATAACTATGATTAGATCTCAGAAACAAGGGATTACCACTTCCATGCTTCTTTTGAATCAGAATTGGCGGTTATGTAGTTAACATTTCCCATTTCTTCAGCTGACAAAACTTTCAGTCCCGCCTAATGACTATTCTGCTATTGTGTGCAGGAAACTTTTTGTTGAACAATTAAACATGTTCTTACTTGTGTAACTTGTGGATACTATTAGTTGTGAGCTGTAGTAAGCTAATACCCCGAATACACCACCTTATCAATGGTGCGTACCAGGAACATTAGGCACACCAGAATAGGAAGGCAAATATTCATTCGAAATTCCTACTAACGCGTTTCTACTCGATCTAAATGAACACCACTTGGGTAACGTGCTGGATCAAATAATTTGTACGTTGACATACTGAAGCTTTAGTATGTTGAAGAAACACGAAAAAAAGGAAAATGAGATTTCATAGCCCTTCCCAGCCGCCTCCTGCTTGTTGTGCCTCTGTGGTTCACGAATTGAACGTGGGATTCCAGATATTAATCACTGTAGTCTTGGCAACGAGTTATCCTTTATATATAGAATATATATATTATATGTATATATGTATATGTAGAATGCATTTATCTTGCTTTCAAGCCCACCAGTACCTTTTGTATTTTCTACGGTCAGGTTATTTTGTCGGAATGGGATACAGATTATTCACATTTTTGGCGTCATTGGCGAACTATAAGGGACAAACAGGAATATACCGTAGTCTAGGGCAATTTTTCACAAAGATGGTATCCGGTAAAGTTGCAGAGTCGCAGGATGAAAATATAACCTTTGAAAGTTCACATTTCTGACACAAACTGACTTACTTACCCGCTAATTCATAAACGTTCGTTTGGCATGGCTATTTACACCTTGTCCAACTTCCCAAATAGTATAGTCGTACGAAAATACATCTTGGTATTCCGTGGGGTTTCTGTGCAATTTTACGCGAGGTATGACATTCAAGAAGTGTGATGGTATGTCCGCAGTAATTGACAAATTATCCTAGACAAACCGTTTGTGGATGAGTACCGTACTGTATTAAACGCTGTTAGAACATAAAGATGGTTCAGTCATTGGAAGGATCGTCTATACTCAGCAATGTGAGCAAGTCACTTCCCAATTACTGAGTTGATTGTGAGATCAGATCTCCGCTGATCTTTATTTTCATAATAGAGCCATAAGCACCACTGTAAACGCCGGCAGTTCAACGTTTAAACGAATGCAAAAACGGAAATAAAGCGAATTTTAGAGACACTCATAAGAGCAACCGGACCTCCTAGAACAACCACTTTCGAGAGATCATCTAGAAGCTAACTTAAAGGGACCTCTCAATTGCCGTTTGGCCCTAATGGCCGTCTGAATTAGTCAGATTGGTTGTGTTTACGGCGCCACCAACTAACGGCTATCCTTGAAGTCATATTTCCGTCATTCATCATGATCTTGATGTTTACAGGATGACCGGTGCGACGGAAAATGTCGTAATGTTGTCACAACTCCAAACTAAGAGAAACTGATTCATCGATGAAAACGTCACCAAGAGAGTCAAACATAGACCCATTGATATAGTAGTCCTTTTGTGAGTTTGTAGTTCTTTCATTTTTGGAGCTTAGCCTAACCTTCGGAAGATAGGTCATTACCTCATTGTCATGTAAGCTGACTCGATGTTCCACACTGGATGAAACTTGACAATCCTATTGATGCCCCATTATTTTCCCACGTCTGATCACGAAGATGAAACCTGTCTGGTTAGGAACAGGAGACCGAAGTTCCGATACTACTCATAAGTTTGAGGAAAATACTCTACTGGTTTCATCCTTTTTTGGACTCATCAGGTAGACCTGGTCACCGAAATTTCATCAAGCTCTTTTCCTACTTAAAGGTTAGGCTGCAAGCTCATGCCAAAGCAAGGCCAAGTAATAATCACCAAGCTGTAAACTTGTAGAGCGAGTTTTCATTTAATGAAAAAGGTGCAGCTTTGAGTTTGAGTTCTAAATCATAGAGACGCCTTCTGAGTCTGTCAGAGTGACTGCACAGTGTTCACATAAAAAACACTTACTATGATGAAATGCCAGCAACTCTGTTTGAAAACCTGACTGATCGGGCAAGCACCTAATTGTATTAATCCTCAGCTAGGAAGTGCACCCAGGTTGTTTTTTTATTAGACCAATGAGGGTAGTCTACTTTGGGTGTTCACCATGGTGGTATACTCAAATTAGTGAAGCAACCGTTAGCTCCGTTAAAGCCAGGATGAACTGTAAAAATGCATATCCATAGGCAGTATTCATCCATTTTTGCAACAGAACAAGAAACCTAAATAAGTAGTTTTCAAACTTCAACAGACAACCAATAATTGCGTCAAAAGTTTTCTGTCCAAGTAATCGGTGGTGTATGATGGTGACGGGCAGTGTAGCTTAGACAAGCAGTAAAGTCATGTAAACATTCGGAACCCAGCTGCGTTCCAATGAATTGGCCAACTTACGCCAAGTCTCCATTGTATATTTAATCGCTTCGTTTGTGGACTTCATTTGTTTCATACCAGTCAAACAGAGTCCTTAGGTGTCTCTCTTGTTTACTTGAGTAGCTACTACTTGAGTTTAAATTGCGAGGAGCATGAAGTCATTTTAGCGAGCGGGGTCGTTCAACGGAATGATCCGCCACAACTTTGTTACCAAGCAGCCAGCCTTAGCAGTATCAAAAGCTGCAGTACACCAAAGTTTGAGAAGTTTCTGGCTGGAGCAACGTGAAAAACTACTGTGAGCACACACTTTGCAGCATTTCTCCTCGTTTATTGAAACGAGATCAAACTGTGTCCATTTCTTCCTATGACAAGTTCAGTTGTCAGGTCAATAGTTCAACACCCATAATCCGTGTCAACTTGGTCAGCGAAGCAAAAGCTGACATCCAAACATTCTGGGGATAATTGACTTCCGTGTTTTTTAAAGAGGACTCCCACTCCCCGGCTGATCCCCAATGGTGTGCTGCAATCTCGCTTATCGATAGAGTGGGCAACGTGTCTTTTATGAAGCCAGGTCCCATAAGAGATGGAGATGTTGAACAAACCAAATCAAACGTGCTAAGAGGACTAAATGTCAGCCAACGAAATCTTTCATACAGTCTGCAACAGTTCCATCTTCTCAGTTGGAGGTGCGCAGAGTGATGTGTAGGCCTAGACACGGACTTCTCTAAGCAACGACACAAAACCGATCTGCTACGTGCTGACGATGTTGCCTCAACTGATGACGAAACGCGTGCAACGGAATTGTCAAGCTCTGCGAAAGGAACAACAGGCATCTACTTTCCAAATAGGACCACTAGAGTATTTTCACAGGTACGTACAAGAACCATAAAGTATGTGCAACAACTGATCACTACAAATAACAAAGTTAGACTGCTACGATTTAGCGTATTACCCAAGCAGAAAAGCACCACCATTAAAGCAACTATGCTGCGTAATGTCCTGCACATTGCTCAAACTATCCGGTTCAATATTATCCACAATTTAACACTCCAGGGAATTATATTAACACTGCATGATTTCAATCCTTACCAAAAGAAACATGCGCAGGAACTCAACAATCCCAAAGCAGAATACCGTGAAGCGTTTCGCTCATACATAATTGACAGTGCGAATATTTGAGACGCGTTATTTTTCTGACTATTCGGTATTTTGTCTCATCAGGAGAGCATTAAGTGTAGGTGATTAGAAACAGGCGAAAAAGCCAGTGATGTACGCAAGACTCTTCACCGTCCAGAGGTTTTGACGTAAGCATGAGCGCTGGACGGATGATCATTTGGCCCACATTTTTCGAAAAAAATTTTGCGACTGAGTGAATACGGAACGTGGTAACCGGAAAATTTAGGCGATTCTTACCCCCAAGGTTTGCAGGAATATCTGTTGCCGTTCGCTGCTTCTAACATGACAGCGCTGCTCTATCTAATGCGTTTGGTGCATGCAGTTTTCGACGCAGTTAATCCCTCAAGGACTACCCAAGTACAGTTTGTTCTGTCCACCCGACCTTAATCCACTCGATTTCGCTCTCGCTGATTGTATTGAATAGAATATGTATGAACCTAGGATAATGAAGTCGAAACAGTTGAAGGTAAGCATCATTAATGAAGTGAATGGGGTCGTACTACAGAGAAATTAACTAAAGGCTGCCTACGTAACTTTGGCCATGCAAGCAGACGCAAGGGACCTGTCTTGGGTTAGACGGCTGAACTTAAAACAAAGCTGGAAGTTCTCTCAGATATGCAATAAAATCCACCTGGAAACAGCTTCCTTGCTCTTCTGTACCATGAAGGATTGAAGTTATCCAACGATATATCCGTCTGTGAGATAGAATATGTTAGAAATCATTGTTCACTGTGAATTCAGCATTTATTACTTCATGTAGAACACTTAATATAGTCATCACTAGGGTATAGTGAGTGGACAGGCTGAAAGCTTAAGTGCTGAAAACATTTTAAGGACACCATCGTCTGCTGGAGAGTCCGTCTACAGTCAGAATATTCCCATCACAGTAGGACACTGAAGGCGTCGTCCTGATACTACTGAAGCCGAGGTGCTTTCCATTTTAAACTAGGGTTAGTCCTATCCCGTAAATCTAGCTTTTTCAACAACCAATTAGGGTACATTGTCGCTTAATCTCGGCATCCTTAGCGTTAGTTGTAGTCAGCTGATATGGTGATCAGACAAGTTTGATGTGTTTTTTCAAAGCCAACCCTGCTAAGTGAATTTCAAGATAGCCAATGCTCTTCTGTTAGATGGTCACTACTAACAGAACATGACGTTAGTCTATGAGTGGGGTGAAGGTTCCACGTCACCGCCTTACAACCGTTGCTGCTTAAGAGTCTTGCCGAAGGGTTATCTTGTATAGCAGACAAAAGGAAGCAAAATACTCCTGGAAACCTACGCGTTCACAGCTTCGTTTCGCGTCACGCGATATGCGCTTTCACCTACAGGCAAGCCAGTGAAAATTAGTTGTGTGGCGAAAAAACAGGCGCATGATTCCTCTGTGTATATTTACGCGAAAATGACAAGCGTGAATTCACGTGTAGGACGATTGGCAGACGCAATCTTCAGTGCACAATACGGTGAAAAATCACCACCGCACCGTTTCATTATGGCAGTAGAAGTGGTGGAGTTCGTCTGATGCACCTTGTGCCATATATGATTCCGCGTGGACGCAACTGGCCCAGTCTTAGGAATCCTGATCCTCAGTTTCAAAAATGCAATCTGTAGCATCCTCGCCAAGATTAAATTCATTACTGGAAAGGTTACTATCAATGGTGCCGATTTTTGTTAGCTCTGTGTTACAGTCTAACATGTGCAGTTTAACATGCAGTTTAACATGTGTAGCTTCATGCTTGCCCTACACCCCCAAAGTACAAGACTATTTTGCGAACGCTCCCAGCGCTGTTTATGTTAACAATTTAGTCAATACTAGCTTGCCGCCTGTAAATATCTATTCGCCAATTGAAAGTGTTTGACCTTAGTGACCTCATTTCAAAGACAAATCACTTCATCCAAGGACGCATACATTTTTGTTTCAGTTTATTCAAAGTACACTGATGGAAACTATAGCGAGGAAGGAAAACGCGAACTGGAGAGAAACCTGCCCTACCTGAATATTGCGACAGGTTTGGAAAATCGAAGTAAGTGGTCACAAAGAGCGTAATTTTCATGGCTTGTCTCATTTTTTGGTAAACTGGAGATTTTCACTCTAGCACAAAGTAAAATGTGTCTCTTAGTTTGTTTGAGCACGCTACTCATAAGACTACTGAAAACACTTCCACAAAGTTTTCAGCAATAATAAAGGTAGTGGGCTCCTTCTAGAGAATGTACTGCGATTTAACTAGCTTTGCACCAATTGAAACGTGCGACGACCTTTGTGCAGCACGTTCAGTTGAAGAATATCATAAACGAGAGTTTCAGTTGGATTTTGTAGAGCCCCCGGTTGAAAACCCGATGAGTGTACAAATGAGTGTATTTTGTGAATCGTGTCCATAGGTTGTTCTCTTTGATCCGCCGGAACGCTTCATTCTGGCAGTATAAGTCTGATGCTCTACACTACCATGCCAACTGCCTCAAAGAATGATGCCGGAGTATCAAAACATTTTTAGATTTTGTGGCTAGCTCCAGTGCACCATATGTTTGACAAGACTGTCAAGCTACTCCGACTATGATGTTGCTGGAGTGAATTTGCTAAACTTTTGACTCACAGGTAGACATATTCTATATCAATTAATGACTTGGGCTAGTTTGAAATCTGATCTATTTGAACGAGTTTCTGAACTAAAAATTGCTAACTTTTCCTCAGTTAAGCTGAGTTGTACATGACCATGGAAAATATAATGTACCCTCAGATCCATGCTATCCGAAAAACTGTAAGACGATGCTGAGAAGCCGTTTTACCTTACTTCATGTTCATCCTAGCCTAAACTACCGCTTGATATTTTCGTCTTTATGTTTGATTGTTCTGACCATCTGAAGTGGCGTACTCAGATGTGATAGGTGAAACAGCATGGAATCCAAAGTATCCTTCAAACATATGCTGTTCACCAGGAAAATGAGCTGCTCAGCATTGGTATAGAAACAGATGTGCTCTGAATGTTACTGGGGGAACTCCAGAAATATACCTGATAGTTCACCCTGTCTGGTTAACTGTCAGGATGTCATCTTCGACATCGCCACGCTGAACAGCTCGGACTTTTGAGTAACCGAACTTGAAGGACTGAAAGCCGAATTCATCATGCACTTCAGCCAGTCGTTTTAAACTAATTTACTGTGCACTTTCCGGCTGTGCCATGATGTCCCGTACATATTGGCAACTGAATTTAGTCCACCAAGCCTGAGCGGCCTAGTTAAGCAACTATGTATGTGCTGAGACTTGCGAGTCCACTGTTATATTGTTTCCGAATTAACACGCCAGTGCACTGAATGTTCATCAGTTGACTTAAGCTGCCACTCAAACATTTGCAGACCTCTGCTTAACACGGCTTTCAGGCTTCATAATGCAAGTAGCTGGATTTTGTATTTACACCCAATTGTTTCGGTACCGAGTCGAAACATAACCTCAAATATTGAAATGCAATCAGTTGGCATGACGCGAAAGTGCGTAATGACGGGTTGAGGTGATCACTAATAAATGGTAATGGTAATCTTTCAGCCGTAACACACTTTCGGTGCCTAGTTGCCGTACCACCCACAATCACCAAAACATTTTCTGAGCATGTGTTGGTGTTCTTCCAGGTTCAAGTAGATAACCAAAGACCAAGCTCAGAAATATTTTGAAATCCACCGACCATAAATAAAGCGTTCCCACATATCCCCCAATGTCACTGCACTCATTAGCAAAACATAGGCTCAAAATATTTAAGTAGTTCTTCCAAATCATTTCAGATCCACTCTATAAAGTGTTTAGAAAGTTTGTAGCAGCTCTATCAAATTTTGGTTGTAGTCAAGATTACTACATGGTGCGTAAATAAATCAGCATGTGAAATTTCATTTCCACAAGTATACCAAACACATTTCTTATGTAAATCTGTACCACGATTAAACGAATGCCATCCCTTTCACCGCAGGAGACCACGATTGATCCCACAACAGTTGTGTGTAAAAACGATGACACACAGAGGCCAGATACAGAATTGTGACTTCACAAGCACATCCAGCCTTCACTTTCAATTTGGCCCACATTCAAATAAAATACTCCAAAATACACACAGAGCCTTCTACCACCTTTAGACCGTTTTCAATCTCAGACGGCTGAACTTCAAGCTTCAGTACAAAGACGAATTCCACATTTCCGGCCACTATTCCTATGCCAAGTGGTGAACCAAGTCCTCCAAATACATTAGCAGAAAATTCCACAACGAAGAAATAGCTGAAACATCTGTTGAGGGCTGCAGACAGTGTGACCTTGGAAACGGCAATATCTAATCATGGATAGTTTGGTGTCATAGGAGATGCAAGGAAAGCATTCAGTTCTGAAGGTGTAACATGAGATGCATCTTGACTAACAGAGTACAAATCTTTATTTTATTCTATGCAGTATTCTTTGAGACAACCTCGTCATGAACCTCTTGTGACCTTGCTAACTTGCTCCTAATAATAGGGTTCCCATTATCCAGTACTAGATGGCTTTTTATACAATGTGATAATCTCAACACACCCACCCTAATCACCTTCTGACAAAGTTACGGTTTTCGGTATTATGTCAATTTCAATGGACGGAAAAGTACTTTTCATCTACAAGCAATAGATATCATCAAAACCCAAACCCAGGACCTGGGTAGCCGGAGTAGTGAAGTGAGAAAGGACAAAAATAGGGAAGGTGATTGCGACAAAATTTTTAGGCCACTCCGTGGTACTGTTTCACTGAGATAATTTCTATGGTATATTTCAAGTTCCAATTTATTCAGAGCAGCCAGTAATCCATGGTTGGTGGCCCAGATACCTGCGCCTCCGAGGATCCGATATGCCGACATGAACAACAGGCTATCAGTCGGACAAGGTTCATGCCTGCGAACTGAGTGCTACGTTGCACGTATACGACGTGACAAAAGCCAACTAAAATATGATGTATGTGGATTGCTGCACTTCGTTCTTTGCTCATCTCATTCTTTTATGTAACTGTAATGGTGAGTTTTAGCACTAAGTAATAATTACTTTTACCGTACGCATTTAAGTTCCAAGGGATGTTCACTATTGCTGATTTGCGTTCATTTGTGGGCTGGAAAGCCACAATAACCAAGCACCTCTCAGGTGAAGCAGGTTTAGCCTGCAAACGTCACACCAGGAACTCTTACGTGCCTCTGGTATTCTCTGGCCAACAGTGTTTATACGATGTCGTTTTGTTCAAAGAACTCGTGCTTTCATTATTCCTGAACTGTACAAATGCTTTTGGCAGCGTCATTTGCCGTTTTTTACTTACAGCCTCTCACTGATAGACACAGCGGGTAATGTCTGATAAAACTTGCTGATGACTGTGTAGCAAACCGCATTTAACTAATGTCTGCCTGGCCGAAAGATCTCATTACTGCCAAACCAAAAACATTTTTTGCTCTGTACGCTCATGACTTGCCTAATTCAGGTTTTGCCCACTACTGTAAACTGCTGAAACTGTGACTGCTCCAGAAGCCTAGGTGGAACTACGAACCCGGTTGGGTGGTCCCAGGAATGTTGCTTTTTCTGAATGCTTGAAAATAGTAGTGAACCAGTGGAAGCTTGCCATAACATGTAGTGACAGCTGTTCTCCAAGGCTCAATGAAGGCAACCCACTGGGGATTACCTTCCTGAATAAATTTAGTTAGTTGCTAAATTTCGGCTATATCGTTCATATTGTGACACTGGTCGCAACAGTTGAGTCTTTAAGCGAAATTCACAAAATTTCTAGTCTAGGATTTCTTCTTCAGTGGATTTACTGTGTCTCTGCCACACTCACTGGTCTTTCGGAGAAGGAATAGTGCTTCACAGTTGGGTAACTTTGTTTATACTTAGGGTGGAATCTGCAGGAGTGTCTTAGTCGGCTTTACGGTCCACAGGCACTTTATGTCGTGCAATAACTTCATTCTTGATCGCACCCTCAGACGTCCAAACAGTGTTCGCCATCTTCGAAGACCCAGGTAGGATACATTAAAAATATGGTGCTGTTTTTCACACCTCTTGGCCCAACAACAACTGGGTTCTATCAATTAACAGCTAAAATTCAAGTATGATCAAACCCCGCTGAGTCCATTGGATATGATGACCGACGACTTTTACGGAGTCCTTTAGTGACTATGAGCAAAAAACTCAAAAGCTCAAATGAAAACCGTATTACTAAAGTGGAGACAGGAAGTTATCTGGTGTATGACGAAGGAATTTACGGTGATTTTGAGGTGAAGCAGAATGGAAAACTAAACAACAGGTTTTTGGTGGGACAGTACCATAGAATACTCACGGCTTTCCAACTTTCATCTTTTCAGTCATCCTCACTTAGCTTATTCCCCTCCCCCCCCCCAAAAAAAAAAATTTTTTTTCCCGGTCCGATCTCTAGCTGCAGATTAAAAATTACTTCGATTTAACACGAACTAAGTCGTGGTGAAATATTCGCATACGCCTACCATTTTTCCGTGGGGTGCGCATCAGATTAGTGTCTTTGTCTTTCCTATAGTTTTCTTTACAAAAAAAGGAGGTTACATCAATACCAGCTGGCATTTTGAGGAGTTCAAATTGTTCCACGAATTATTCTCCCGAATTCTCTGATGCTTTGTTTGGAGAAAGTGCTGTTCGCTTGATGGTAGCCTGAAATGGCGCGTTTTGATTAGCACTTCAGTTCTGTTGTAACTTTTCTAACTTATTTCTGCTTTGCATTTCCGTCCCGTGACTGTAACCAATATATTCACACTTCCTTGAACCAGGCCATTACGACCACGCCAACATGAACTTTTGGACATAGGGAAGCGATAAAATCACGCGAAGTCAGGTGACAGGACCAGTATCGACCTTTATGCAAGATAATCCCTGTGGATTTTGCAATAGAACCACAGCTGATATTGATTATTATATTGAACAACTATTATACGGATCAACTTCTGGTTGTAGCCTCGCGCTGCAACCTGTTCACTAACTCACGAGATGTCATCACAAAAAATGAACGGAAATAAGCTCACCCGTTTATAGTCGTTGACAAGTCTATATACATTGGTTCCAAACCGATTTCGAAAGAAATTGGAGTAATTGGAGTAACTGGAATGTTCATGGCGAACATCTTGTATGAAATCCAGCGTTTCTACCGCCAGCGGTGGTCTGTTTCAAGAAAGAAGGCCATCTTGATGGGTGGAAATGTGGATTGTTGCATCTAATAAGTTCCTTTTGTAAATTTCTGCAATTCAAACTACTTCACCAGCTACGTTTATCTGATAGCTGTATCCAAAAGCACCCTTATAGTCACCGCATAATTCATTAAGTATTGTCTTCAGGAAGTCAGAAGAGTAGCCCTCAGCATTCGCTACTCACAAGCCTGGAAATACAGGTACACAAGTCAATTACTATTCAACAAAAAGCACGACTGAACTGTCCACATATTGTCAAGTTTTTATACCAATTCTTAGAACAGCTATGGCAAATAGTTGAGTGCATTGTCAATGTTTTGCGAGAAACCTCGAGCTTTGTGTGGTTGCTGCCAAGTTTCTCAAGCGGGTTTTCAAAGAAAGAGTCTACTAAAAGATGCCTCTCCTCTCTTAGTAAAGCAACTTCGGTTGTGCTGCTTCGTGATATCTTCTGTGTCTAGAACCAGGGGCTACAACCAGCAATGATCTACGCTTTATCCACACGTAGTCGTTCGACATCTCCGTTCTGCTGCGGGCAAAAAAGAGCCACTTGAAGCAGCTTTTGAAAGAAGTATGATATTGTCGTAACACTGACGTAGACAACGGACCGGAGATCACCCACGACTTTCTGGTCGATTATGGATAAGTAAAACTTAGCCACTTTCATTGTAACTGGTTAACGAATCGAGTTCAAGGCCACAAATAGAACTCCCAAAGGCCAGTAATTTGATTTCTGCTTATGCAATAATCTGCAAAATTTTGGTGCTTTATTTGCGATTTCGCTAGCACCAACAATCACACTGTGAAAAATTCGACTCTCAGAAATTTCACCCATAAGGTGTTTCTTATTTGCAGGTTTCTTACATAGGGCTACTCTCATGTCCACACTGAAAAATAAACGGGAATTGTTCAAATCATTCCGTCCTTCTTAGTGGGCCTCAGATGAGAGGGAAATTCGTGTGCCATTTTTAAAACACTTACCGTGCATACCGTCAGTAACCGAGACTGAAGATCTCCACAACTAAAAACGTTTACGTCTGCAAAATATGACCCATGGATAGAATTGAGGAACCGTTCTCTATATCTCCACGTGCCTAGAACAAGGTGAAAGGAAAGCCTGTGAAAGAAGAAACTGAGGATGTGAAGGAAGAAGCAGTATTTACGTTTAAGGTTGGCGAAGAACATCTTTAATGATTACTTTTATTGTTTTGGGACTTCGTCCCTTGGAGTGGTGAACTTGACCTACATGTTGCTTTGCACCACGGTGCAGTTTTCACCACCGAAATATGAGGGGAAGAGAAGACGTCTTCACCGAGAGATGCAACGCTGTCATCTTGAATAGGTAAAGCTGTTGTTGCTGGTTGAGCTTACCAATTCTAAAAATTTAAAAAGTCACCTCTTCTCTACTGTAAAGTCCCTGAACGCAGACATATATTAGCACACCCAGGAAAATGCTGACCGATGGCATCTTTGTCGCAAATCTGCGGTAAAATTAATTCTAGAACCCTGTACCGGTTCGAGAATGTAAACAGCCACAAAAAGATGATACGAGGCTGAGTACGGACAATAACCTATTGCGTGCGACATGTTTTGATCCCGCATAGTAGGCAATTTGGCTTGATCACCAGTTGCTTATTACTCTGGTTGGTTGAGGCGGGTTACTAACAGACTACGAGTATTGTTCTCACCAGACGTCATTCACAAGCTACTTACATGGAAAAAGACTTCTACTGACTATTCTTATTTCAGTGGTTCTCAGTGATCCGGTCACTGGTCTCGGAATTCTCTCGGACGAGTGGAATCCGCTCAGTGGAAACCATATTTCTAGGAAGCGTACGTCTAATGTTATTATAAACGTTGCTTTTGTTACAGATACTTACATAAAAAATATCATTTACTGTTAATTTACACAAACAAAGATAATGATAACGTACATACTATTAATCCAAAGCCATGATTAACCCATTACAAATACTTTCAAACTTGCAATTCATTGAGGCTATTTTCAGTCTACTAGTGGAACACCGTCTAACGAAGCTGACAAGCCGACACATGACTAAGGAATGGCACTGCGTACAATTCACGGTTTTCCATTATCAAGCTTGGAAGCGGAGCTGCAAGCGTCAGAAGGACTAGTTGGAGGTTGACGGAATTGTTTTGAAAATTGAAGTTAAACTACAAGTTCGAAGGAAACTGACCTTATTTTCCCTGTCTATCGAACTGAAGCTGGTATGTTTCAGTGAACAAGTCTATGACGGAAGTCAGGGAGTACTGACTGCGATCTGTTGCAGCTATGTCCGGGAAGACCGGTCGTTGTGTTCCTGTAGGTTTTACCTCTCATTTTTTGGATGTTTCTAGTCCCCATAATACTTTATTGGCCGACTAGCCAAAAGGGGCATACAGTTGCAATGAATTTAGAATAGGGAGACAAATATAATGTCAGATCAGCCATCAAGACTATCATATTCAGCCGAAATCTGGTTAAGTTTTTTTTGAGCAAATGACATGACCATCAGTACGTGGAATAATATCTGAGATTCTCACTATTGTATGATACCCGAAACACCGTCAGTTAACACTGTCTATGGAAACAGAAGTAACAGAAATGGTCTAATGAAGTATCCAGTTGACTAGGTTTACAGCCGTAGTTGACTGTGAGACGTACCCATGTGACATATGGATGAATCATGCACCTAACCTACACAAGTATGCACAAGAATGGATGTAACGTCTACTATTTGACTGGCAGAGAAATTTTACACCATAGCTCATCAAGAGCAGTCATTACTTGTTTTATCGATCGTCAACTACAGTCACACTACCAAGGGTTGTTGTTTCTAGGCTATGTGTTGTGCGCTAAGTCACATACGCTTAGTACTATTGTCTACGTAAGATTGGTTCATAACTTCGGTGTAGTTCTCCTTGAAATCATGGAATAATTGTTTTCTCTGAATCGGCCGAATGATCCCTGGTTTCATATCTCTATCTACCTGGTAGCTCTTGTTCAGCGAGACTTGATCAAATTAGAGGGAGAACGTGGACAAGAATACAACTGTTTGTACACCACCAAGGAGCTGACTTGCAGACCGCGTGAGAGTAAGTGCTCGGTCAACGGTTTAAAAATGGCTTTTATTGATTAGCCGCTGATCCGGCTGTGTGAAACTGTTTCAGCTCTTTTATAAAATCACTGTTTACTAGCACCGTTATGATTCTGAGTCAGTGCACGAAATCTTATCGAGAACAACCTGTTACTTTCGCCATTCTCAACTACCTCTATCCTTCTGATAGTGAAAACTGGTATATAGACTGCTGAACCAATTTCTACCTGGAAGACTTCTTCGAGTTGAAATTGAACCTAGGTGAAGCAATCTGTCGGGAATAATGTCTACGAGGGGAGAGAAGTAGCAGTGGAAGCAGACCGGACAAACAATTATAACAAAAATATCGTCGAACAAAACACGGATTTACTACGGTTAACTGAAAATGAGCTCTCCGTCAAACAGCCTCCTTGTGGAGTTATACTAATTTGTAAGCATTCAATCAGCTTGAAAGTCGAAAGCAACGTACTAGTGACAATCACCTGGTCCTCGAATAAGACGCATGGTCCCCTAGCATTAAGTAAGTAATGCTGAGCTAGCAGACGTGTATCATCACTGCCGAGCTTGATAAGTTCAAGTAAAGACACGAAAAG
>SJOL01007263.1:505134-559427 GCA_004794785.1 Opisthorchis felineus
AGCTAAACTTCGGAACGATAAGAAAAGTTCCGTGGACGAATTTTGCTCAGTGTGTAACACAGAATAAACTAGGCCATGTAGTGAGGAGAAAAGTTTAGCTTGGATGAATCCAGTAGACTTACTGACCATTGGCATGACTCGCAGAAGTAAAAACAATATTCTGATACCGGAACTTGCGTTGGTTTTAGCGTGACGGTTTGGGATGCGATTTTTGCAGACCATAAATGTCACCGATTCCGAAAGGCAAACAGGCAACAGAATAGGACACCGAAACGTTGAATGACTCACCGCTACAGTTAGTTTCCGGAGACCTGTTTAGTTGCATAATCTTCTAGCATATTGATATGGCAATATACAACTAGCTTCACCAACATGCAGATCACGGTTCTTCCCCCAAAGTTTAGATTTAAACCAGGGACCCTCTAACTTTAACCGTTTACGTGAACAGCAACAGGGAATCTACTGATTTAAACAATCCTGTAGGATTTTTAACGTCATTCCTTGCATTGCACTTGCATAAGAATGCTTTTCGAGTATGTGTGAAATGGCTTACTGAACTGAGCCCTGTTGCACCTGGGAACAAGTTAACATCGGACTGTTTTTATTAGCACTAGGGAGTAGCAAGCTGCCTAGCGTCGACCACCATCACAAAAGAGATTTGGAAAACTAATCCTGATTGCCTTTTCACATGACCTGACTTGGTGCGACCTTGCACTTCCATCAAAAACAATGAAAATATCAGTTGGTCGCCTGCTGTTCCCAGCTGCCTCAGTATTTTTACTCGGGTCATGTAAATTTACTGATCCAGCTACTCGAATTCACCTTGCCGAGTTTATTGGGGGTGAACAGAATAAACTGTAGTCGGGTTGATTTACTGAAAATATGCCATGAAAAACTAGCGAAAGGGTCCCATGGAGACCAAATGGTTTTAAGGACTCCGTAGACTTTCAGTTCACGTCATTAGGCTGACTAAATACAATATCCGACTTCTGTGGGAAAGAAACAACCGCAAGATGGGCTCACTCAGAAGAAAACACTTTAACGTAAATACACACTGGTCTGTTTTGGCCGAATTGAGGTTATCCATTTTCAACCTTTATACGGCATAAAGTCCAAACCAAAGGCATCTAAGCGCTGTTCAGACAATCTGAAACCTTCTCGCTTCATTATGCACAGAAATTAGACCCCACCACACCGTTACAGTCCGTTTGCTATGAAATAGGCCGAAAGCCAAGACTCATTATAAGGCATTGGAACATATTCTGTATGTTTGTACGGCAGATAAGCACCAGCTCTCCATGACGGGTGCATTGCTGTTTATAATGATGACGTTGAGGATGATGCTGATGATGATGCAACTGGGTAGAACATACACTCCAAGCCTCACCCTTGGAATGAGCATAGTCCTCGGGTAACACGACCAATTGGTAAAAAAACAATTCAAAACAATAATACCGAAGCGAGTGGCTTAAAAACCTATGGGTGGAAGGTGTGAGCGCTTTAGGAAAAGTTCGAAGTAATCCTCCTTCCAGCAAGGATTTTTGACGCCGAAAAGATCCCATAAATGCTGCTCCTACTTGTTGAGCGCGATGATGATATTTCTGTTTCATAGTAGTCGTATCTTGATTTCGAAACCATGAAATTTCGGATGCTCGTGCCCTCGATGCATTCGTTCATCTCCATAAACTCTCGGTTATGTTACAATGTGGAATGCAGTTTGGCAACTCCAAAATCTTCATGCTGCACAACACAAGCCAGCAATTGATGACGCGAGAAATGAAAAGTGCCGTGTTTTTATATTTAAAATAACCCATGTTCCTCCCTATCTGTGTAAACGCGATAATATTATGTAACAAAGTGGCTAGATTTACACTCATTAATTTAGTATTACCAATTCATCTCTCATGAGCTGAGGATACTTCCGGTGCCGCTGAGAAAGCATCTGCCCTAACATATGAGGGCTCATTTTCAAGGGGGCCAACAGATGCTCCAAGCAGGGACCATTGTGACCTGCGAGGTAACGAAAAATTGTGTTGAGATCAACAGGCCTCCTATTTGAGACCACACTACTAGGAACAAATCTACCGTCTTACAGAGTCTATGTTTGTTCGTTACTAAAAGTAGTGATCAGAGGGAGTTCCCGGTTCGTGAACTAGGCAGATATGAAAACATTGCACGTTGATTTCTGTACAGCATTGACCTGTATGAATCGTTAGCGATGGCCTGAGTGTAGTGTCATTTTTTGAGATGAGCGTAGGCTTATTTTGGAGAGTTAGGTTCGATGAAAGTAGATTGTGGCTTAACTTCCGAGGTGGGTATTATGCATCTTAACTAGATAGGATTAATAGGCTCACCGTAACCAGATTTTTGATGTGCGCATGTCACTTTCACTCGTTAGCAATTGCACAGCGTTTAGTTATCAGGTGTATGCCCTGTAGCAGCATCACTATAAATCAATAAGCTACAGGGACCACAACACCTGAAATTGTTTTATACCTATCTGACATACCCTAGCACAAATCAGTTCTTGCGTGCCATTTAGCATATCATATGCTGGAACCTACCTTTAATATTTCTGGGTTTTTATAAGTATGCGGTTCTCTGCAATGTTCAGTACTTCGCGATTCAACATTTAGAAATCAGCATACTGATTTTTACCTTCCACCGATTGCTCACGACTGGGGACTAGCTGAAACCCTGTTCACGGAGCAAAACAAATTTCCAGCCAACATATGTAAAAAAGACAGAGTTTTATGACTATCCGGAGCGGCTCACTGAAACTTCCCAGTTTAGGAAACTGATATAAAAGTGGTGGTGGTGGGTGATCCCAGGCAGAAGTCTAATTCTGTCCCGAGACAGGTATACAATACTGCAACATTACACCTGATTCAGAAAGGTAAGAAACCATTCTGCAAGGATGCCAACGCAGTTCTCTATCCTTTTTTCGTTTTTGCATGTGATTTACCGGTTATCTTGAGGCTGCGGGGCATTTATATTGGCCGGATGGACTAACGGCATCAGTGAGCGTGGCTAAACGTACATAACTGCACTTCCCTAGGGTAGTGGTACAGCTGAACTCAAAAGGCCGGAGTTCAAATCGTGACTAAGCACCATCAACTGTCAAGAATTTGCTGTGACGGCATAACCAGACAGACCCCGAATCCCTGTTTCGTGTACCGTTATGAAAGTCAGGTTTAACAGTGTTGTTCATCAGTGGGGTCTTGCGCATCGAAGTTTACTGGCCAGTGCCACCTGTACAAGACAGTTTGTATCAGTCTAAGTTGCAGTGTTTTGAGCCCACCCCACCATAATTAAAAATCCATTGTCTGTCCGTTCAGTCTTCTTACTCAGGAATTATTCTACAAATGCTACGTGCTTCATATCGCATGAGTGAAGAATGTGTCAAAAATGTTAGAACATAGTGACATGTTTCTCATATCCATATTAATGATCCAATGTGCTAATTTTAGGTGATTCAGCCTTGCTGGGAATAAGTCAGGCTTTCCTGTAGTTTGAAATGTCACCCCAGGATTGTTTTTTCATTTGAATGTAGAGTCCTTAGGCTACAATAACCGAACTTCTTGCGGAAAACCGAAAGCTTAGTTGATGAAAATTTTCTATGTGCGATCTTATGTTGATGAGACTCAAAGGGATGGCGTTACTATTACATCGACACCAACTTGAGGTTGCGGGCATCTGTTGAACGAAGAAACAAAAGTATTCAAAACAGGCCACTTTTCTATTCACTCGTCTTGGTGAACTCGGGTAGTCATACTCGTTGAATGGCATCTCTAGATGCCTATTTGACCAACAAACCGAGTAGGCTCATCCAGCGCATAGCCTGCAAAATCTACTCTTAGACTATATTCGACTGTCAAACCATAAACATTTTTATGAATATTGCACAGAAATTAAGACGCGGTATCGTATGGGTAATTGAATATGCCCTTGAAAAACTTGGGATTTTAGTATTTTGAAGGAAGTTTACGTGCCCACAGGTTCGTAGAAGATGCAGTGGGGATTCGTAGGTCTTGAAATCAGAAGTCCAGGTACAAATAGACTGAGCTAAATGACGTGTGTATGCTGCGAGAATTTGGACCTTCCATTTCAAGATTTGCTAGATCTTCTGGTTTATAAAAAATTACCTGAGTGAATTCTTCTTCCATTGTCGAATGCTTACTGGCGGACAGCCACGGGGATGGTGAACCACGTGAGCTGTCCTTCTCATGGTGTACTTTCTAAAACAATCCCTGACCCTGGCACAATAAGCCAAAATGTTTGATTAACTTAGTTTTAGGGATCATGTTTAACATTCATTGATATTTTTAACCCAAGAAGGGTAATGTCTGATGTTTTGCATTGAAGTCCATTATAATAATTTTCAGGTTAATGACCCCAATAAAAATTATCATATCAATCCTAGTCACCAGAAAGTACAAACAAAGGTTTCGATTCATAATCAGTACAGTAAGTCAAGAGAAGACCGAAATCGATATTATACTTTATTACAGCGGGAGACACAATGTGACACCGGTTATAGTTCTATATGTTGCACCTGGGAAAATCAATCGCTTCTGAAGGACGAACTGTGTGCCGAGGTAACTAGCCGGGACGATCAATCACCTGCCGATGAAATGTTTGGTGAATCAATAAGTATGTTCTTTATCTGGCGAAATACCTGCAATAAAGTAGCAGGTACTAATGTAGAACTTTTTTACCCTAAGGAGTGGACTGATTTTTAAAGCCCTGGGAATTATTGAGCTAAATAGTCACTTTAAGGATGGGTAGCATAACGAACTAGCGCATACGAAAACTGGACGACATACCACAATGTGGATATGAAGACTATTCTGGAAACCCCCATACTTGACTCAAATGAAGAGTCGCAACGGAGATTTCTAATGCACAGCAATTCAACGCCAATGAGGACAGCTTGTCAGTTTCACTGGTATTCTAAGAAGATTTCCGTTTGTTCATACCAGACTTCTTCGGATGGTCACTACTGTTTCATTGTTGAAGCCCTATGATGGTGTTATAACCAGTTCTGTTATTTGGCTGGTTGAGAGCGATAAAAGCCACATGCTCATTATTTTTTCACCTATAAGCCCTTGAATCGCATAACAGGTATCTCTGGTGCCACAACATAAGAATAGGTTTGTGTAACTGGTATTCAGCTTGGCTTTTTTTAGTTCATATTAATAGAATATTCTTTGACCTTAATCTAAGTCAAAATTATGTGAAGTTTTCCTTCGTACCAGTTAGAGTCTCTGAGCTCAGCCGAAATAAAACAGTCGGAGGTAGCCACAGGATCTTCCACAGAGAGTAAAAGTCCAGGCTGACCTCCAGATAACAGGAGAGAAATTCACCTTGTAAGGACGGGTTTTCACTCCCCAGAAGCAGCATGGTCTGCAGTCCCGACATATGGAAGTGGGTCGGAGATCAAGTCAGAGTAACTTATGAGCATGACATTTCTGAACAAGGGTGCCTGCCTGTCCGTTCACCCAGGAAAAGACTTTTGGCAAATCCCCCATGATGGAAAGGTTACGAATATGAGACGTACAAAAAAGACTTAGTATAAATATATTTATGACCATCTTGATCTTTGGCTGAAAAACTAACTCTATTTATCCATTTGGTTACCTCTTAAAAGACTTGTCAACCTAGTTTGCGCTCATTCGGTCCAAAGAAGTGTAAATATAGATGTTTCGAAAACTTCCCAGCCCTTAACAAATGCGACGACGTAACTAATGGCGCTGGGGAACTTGAGTGCGCACGTAATACCAGCTGGAGAATTTGTGCTCGAGAAACCACAAGTAAAGAAGAGCTTACAGTGTGAACACCTGCACAGTATCGCAGGGCTATTGTCAGTTACAACTGGAAACTTTCGAGCCAGTGAGGAATTTGAAAGCAAAGATTTTATCTGGGATTCCTAAACTAAAACCAGAGCAGCGTTTCTTCTCATGACCAAAAGGTGAGTCTCTCAAGTTCTCTCGGGATTAATTGTGGGTTGAGTAATACGACATGCAGAGAAGAGGTCATATTGCACTGCCGCTCTGGATAGTGACTCGCCATTCAAAACGATGCCTGTGGTCACAGTTATGCCTGTAGTGCTTTCTGAAATGTGGCACTAGTTCATTCAAATAAGTCTTCGCACGACGCAAACTGCGCATCAACTCCCACGCTTTTCTTGAGGAGATATTAGCACACAGATTTATCGACAACCTTTAGTTCAGAATTTATGTGGAAAAGGGTGGAAATAGAAAATACCGTCAGCAAAATGATTTGGTCTGAGGTTGAAACCTTGAGGTCGGAGCGTAGAAAACCCCGTTGGAAACGACTAACCCGGGAAAGAATAGTAGGTTCATGCTGCATATAAACTGTTTCCGAGGGGTTGTCCACTTAAAACGGCGTTACGTACACTATTGAGAAGATGACTGTTTGGATAGGCTGGACATTTTCATTTGTTGTCATTGTTGTTGTCATTTGTTGTCATTTTCTTTTTATCAACAGCTACAAGATAGAGATACGTTGTAAGTATTGGATGAATCCGGCACAGTTACTTGTCTAAAATCAGTAGAAGAAAGTTAACAGAGAGACCACATTAACAGACAATGTAGGGTTCAAGTGATAAGCCTCCGGCTGGTGAGCCTGATGACTTTCAAATGTAAAATAGCCTGATAATTCGCGATTGGGCAATCTAGTTCGGACAAACGAGCTACTCCGCTAGTTTTATTTAGGTGATGTTCATTTGCCTTACTACTCTTTGAGAAGGTGAACATAACTTTGTCTGAAGGGCTGTTCGCAAATTCCTATGGACATTGCCAACGAATGCAGTTAAATTTGCATCACATTTTTTTGCTTAGGACCTGTAACTGGAATTACTGCAGTAGTGGGCAGAATCACCTCGGTCATATAGTTCGAACGAAGTTTCTCAGAAGTGGCTAGACCACAAAACTGTATGGTGGTTTGTTTACAGCCAAATTTGTGCCAATATTTAGTAAGTGTACCACTGGCTTCAATGAACTCAATGTACAGGCCACCAATGATTGGTTCCGAAACCTCAAAGAATCTCAGATTAGTTATCAATTCTAAACAGTTTTTGTCAGCTACGAAGTCCGGTGGCAGTATCATGTGAATGAAGTGTCCAAAATCAATGATTGCTCTGTGCAATTTCAACTCCATTAGTTTACCCACTACTTTGGGCTAGGATGGCTTGACTGTGTTATTAATGCATCAGACATCATTGAGTAACCGGTTTCTGCATCATATTTAGTCACGTATCACGCAGGAATACAATGAGTTATAACAGAATGATTTCGTTACTCTACAACGTCATTAGTGGCTTGTGCACTCTCTTAAACGTTACGGTTTTTCAACTAGCCATTATACACTGCCCCTCAATCTATTTTAAACAAAAACACCCACGCTTCCGAACATAATGGCTCGATAACTCATGTTAAGCAGTTATGATTGCAAGATAAGAGAATATAAGATCAAGATCCTCGGGTTTTGATCTTGGTGACCAGGTAACAGTTCATCTGACAAAGGTGGTTCCACCTCAAATGTAAAAAGTACGTTTTGAAGGGCTGCATTGCATCTAATGCCTGCATCCAGACGGGTCACTGCGAATGTCACGTTCGCATGAATCCGGTTATCTATGTCTCTCAGATGAGAATATCCGGTGTAATTGTGTCAAGGCAAACCACAAATCCTCTGAGTGCGGTGTCAAGATTTACAACCCATGTTGCCTGAGGATTATCCGTGAGCAAAGGATTTACTTTCACGTGGCCGGGGCGAAAATTTAGTGGTTCTTTCGTTTCATACAGACAAGAAGTCCAACTGCACATAAGCAAACTGCAGTGTCTCCCTCAAACACCCTTTCAATATAAAAAACGTCTTTTAATTAATCAGAACACGCTTCTGTACTGCGGTCAAAAAAGTGCCGAAAATACGACAGCTGCCGTATTGACACCAAAACATTCGTCTCTTATCGCTTTACTATGTTCAGCCTCGTCCTACCATGTCCCATCATTCCCCAACAACAAACATATTATCTGATTAAGCATCATTTCCGCATCGCAAACTTCGCACTCTAGAAACTTGCATTTTTATTATTTTCCTTCAAATATGGTATGGTCGACCTACTGGTCTTATATGTGTGAGAGGAAATACTTTCCCAAAACAGTATGCTGTTTTTTGGTCACCTCTAGAAGTGACCTCAAATTCAGGGTATGTAAACCAGGAAATGGTCACAACGATGTATTAGAACGAGAAGGCAAAACCATTTCGTAAAATATACAGAAACTCTGGGAACCCTTGTATGGCAGACATTAGTGCATACTTGCTCCGGAGTACAACATTAAAACTGACGTCAATGGTACGTGATATTTGCCATGGAAATAGGTCAGTCACTCACTAAAGGACCACGGAATAATTGGCATGCCACAATTAGGAATACTGTTATTTCCCTTGGGCTTAAATGTGTGTCCAGGAGCGTAGGGGTCCCCTTGGTTTGGACAGGAAACGGTACTCAGTGTACTTCATTACCGAAATCCCGTCCTCTGTAAAGAATTATGGGCTGCGATGAATGTTTTTAATTCATCTTCTTCATTTCCTGATGTAACTCGTGAGGTTATGGACAAATGAATTAGGATTTCTGGATATCTGATGCAAAGGGGCATGTTAAGAAGCATACAGTGGTCCTCCAAGCAGGGAGTTAATTTTCGCTTGTAGTTTTACCCTGCAATTAGGCTCCCTTTGTGCTGAAATACACAAAGACCCCAGATATCTTTTTCATTTTCGATAGACATCACTAGTGGTGAGTCAGAAACTCACCGGTTCTTCGAGGAACGAAGTTGACGATAGAAAGCTCAGGCGACTTTGCAACAGTAGTTTCCATTTCGGGTACATTAGTTAGAGTTGTCTGAACTGATCACAACTGCCAACAAGCATTAGACACATTGGGACACCTAGTTATAATATTCAAAATGCAAGGATGACACGCTGGCAAGTTAGGAAAACCCATACATGTAGTTTTCATTCTAACATGAACTTGGTGAATGGTGGTGAATCCATTGAAGTAGATTTTGGTAAAATGTGGCATCTGTTTTTAGCATTTTGCGTACGGTGGCTGAACTTACCATAAAAAACGATTTTGATTAGGGACCTGAAAAAATATGGCCTTATCAATACGGCTCTTTTAGGATAAAACTGAGATATGACTGATTACTACTGGAAGTTCACATGAAGTGAAATTTTTTTTAAATCTCTTGAATCCATCACGATCTCGCGAAGAGTTTGACATAGTGAGAAATACAAAATTACCGTGTCTATATGGTTTTTCAGTGGGTTGTTGTTGTCAGTAATCACCCGATGGCAACACTGATGACATCAGCATTCTGCCGGATGGAGATGAACAGAACATTTGGCGAATTGTGAGGCCATCAGCTTTGTCGATGAACTGTGCACGACGGAATAAGTATGTGAGCAAAAACAACTCAAAGTTTTGGGCGGCATAATTCTTGGAACTTTTGTGTAAACAACTGTATCCGTCTCCTCAACTCAAACGTAGTTTGCTTCGGCTTGTTGCAATTTAATCTCTGTGAAACTAAATAGGTTTAGGATAAATAACTACTTATATTTAGAGAAATCCTTGTGGAACAGCATCATCATCAGAGACAGCAACAGAACGGATGAAACGGATCATTCATACTCAGGGGCGTTATATTCTCTACCGTGTATCTCTTGTTGAAAGGCTTCCGTGAAACACGGACGCAGTACTGTTTTAGTTTAATAGTCTAACATGCAGGCGAGGTAACTTCCAGTCAGATCAATGGATAAAACAAAGAACACGATGAGAAAACTCATGCGATCAGGTAACCCGGTACAATTAGTTGATTGTGACAGACTCAGAGTGGGCTTGTCCAAAAGACGTGCTGATAGTTTGGTGCATGCAGAGCAATACTATCAATATAATCTTACAAAAACGATCACAAATAAAGCAATCGATAGATTATTTCACAGAATAGCTACGAAACTTGACATGATGAGCCACAGTCCCATTTCCGCATGCTGAATTCTTGGACGAGTGAGTGAATGTATTAGTCAGGTTACTAAATAATTGATGGATATTGCAAGCTTACAGAGTCAAACGAGTCGCGGGCCATTGAATTATTTGGAACTTTAGGAAATTAAAGTTTTTTTGTTGGTGGAAAATGCATCATCGAGAGCATAGTTCTGTAGCTCAGTATTTTCCCCACCAATGGTCAACTCAGCACAAATTGAACGGCCTATTTAATTTCGTACTAAATGCGATGCGAAAATATAGTGAGAGTTTCATGAAACACCAAACACCAATCTCTGTAAAAGGATACACTCGTGAAACCTTCAATATCATTCTGCTGGCTGAGGCAGCTGGACCAGGAAATTACGAAGCGCAGTATGCAAGTAACAATTAGACATGTCCAGTAAACCAACAACACTGTTTTCCGCACCAACCATCTTAATTATATAGAAATGTGGTTTTCTCAAAGGGCCTACATTAGGCGGACGCATCCCTAGGATCAAAGTGTGTCATGAATCCTATTTAAAAAGCACGAGCTTCAAGCTCTGTGACTTTGAAGCTTTTTGCAAGGCGTCTTTCTGATCAAATATGACGAAACAATGGAGCATCTCAGGATAGTGTTATTATTGACATGGAAAGTGATCGGAATATTCGAGTGAAATACGAATAAGGTTTAAAAAAGTTATTTCTGTCCAAGCAGTTTTGCTTCATGCTGTTTACAACAGTCGCCTCGTTGTACTCTAAGATAAGGTATACACAGAATGAACAAGTGAAACATACCATAGGCCTTTAGTGTTGAAAAAAAATATTCGTGGAATGGCATGGATCCGCATGCATCCATGCAAACCATCCAGGCTATCAGCGTTTCATCATCATACAAGCCATCTTTCGTTCACATCGTCACTATATTGAGATACAAGATCAAAAGATCAAAGATCAAAAAAAGTGGCATTTGGCTATTGAAAGATATATGTGAATTTAATCATGAGTAAGTTCAGGTGTTGCCTCTTACATATATTGTGGTGTGTTTAGCAAAAGGCGCTAGCGATACAGTAAACAGGCTTTTTTCGAAATGTCCAGACAGAATCAACGCCACCAGATGTGTCCATCTCAAACGGTCTTAAGTGATTCGTAGCCTGATTTCCATAAGACAGCAGCAGTCGAGCAAGCTCTCCGCAGGCATTAGCCACTACACCTCCAAAAGAGATACTCGGTGCACCCTGGAAACGTGGTCCTCTAGACGAGCCGCACAAGAAATGCTCTCTGAGGAAGGCATTGTTTAGTTCTGTTCAAAAAGAGTCAGGCCGGAGACGTTACCACATGACAATTTACCCAATTATCTACGATGATTTAATCCGTTCTTACATTTTTGGTTTTCAGTATAAAATAACCTACCGTTGTTCATAGGATAATTTAACAACCAAAACGAGCCGAAATTCTTCAGAATTATTAGCTTACTCTTTTGCTCTGAAGTAAGTCATGTTCTTTCGTGGTGCATCCTAAAAAGGGACTGCCCAAATCAACATATCTCCAGGCTTAAACCCTCTGAAAGAAAACAAAGTATATCATTAGCTTGACGTTCTTTATGTAGGAGTTAAACTGTTTTACTCTTGTTAACATAAGATTATTTTATGTGGAGCTGGTCAAAGCTTGGTCGATACAAATGAGTGCGCTTAAACTAGTTCGTTTCCTCTGAGTATCAGTCGAACACTGCAACAGAAACCATTATAGAACCAGTCATATTTTCTTCACCCACAGTAGCAAATATGATCTGTCGGTGATGTCTCTATTGAAAAGAAATCCGGAAGTCACAAGAATACGCCCCAAAGGATGACGGGACGGCAAGTATACAGGATAAACTTAAATAGGTGTAACAGGGTTAACTTAAGTAGAGTTTACGATAATGAATTCCACCTAATATGCCCAAAAACCTCCGTAAACCGCATTGTGGAGATGGCAGTGAATAGCTATGTAACAGTTATGTTGGTGTTTCGCCATTCCAGTTTTGCAAAATTTATCCCGGTTTCACAGTTATAGACTCTGCACCCTTGTGCAGTATACCTGATAGTGGGTCTCACTGCTTGTTGACCGATTAAATATTAAGACGGGTCGTTGGTCGTTTCAAAAGCTTCACCTGACAAAGCAAAGCCCACTACTGACTGGGTGCGAAAAATCCAAACGTATGCCTTAGAATCACAGGTTTGAAACAGCTTCGGAATGAACTAATATCACATCAGACCTTCGAAGGTGGTGCGATATCATGGAGAACACCCGGCTTGAAAGACTCCAATTCAGAAATGGAAGGGTATCAGAAACAGCACGGTTATCAGTTATGGACCTCTAACAGAAGAAATCCGTTTCATTCTACGACAGTCACTTGGAGTTCAGAAAAAGTGGTATGTTTTAGGAACTTCCTTTGGAAATTTTGATTTGAAGAACATT
Organism: Opisthorchis felineus; assembly: GCA_004794785.1. NCBI lineage: Eukaryota > Metazoa > Platyhelminthes > Trematoda > Opisthorchiida > Opisthorchiidae > Opisthorchis > Opisthorchis felineus. The sequence goes on from SJOL01007263.1 coordinate 517,640, forward strand.
TTAGCGCTACGTTTGCCAATAGTGGGCAAGTGCTTAGCATAATTCAGCAGGATAGAGCAGCGGGCTACGTCCAATCGGCACTGAGAATCTGTTATTTCAAGTCCGATTGTTCGACTGGCGGTAACACATATGTTGTCAAAGTGTCGTCCAGAGTGTATACACTGATTTTCCATCGATTTTTTGTTTGCAACTTCATTCACGGTGGTCAGAAAAAGAACATCAATTTTTTTCTGTGAAACGAAGCGTGCTCCAGCCAGTTCAGTTTCAGGATAATATTTCGTGCTTTGATGTCTTACGACAATGACATTCATGTGAGATATTGGAATTCACTGGAAACAAACCTTGGTCTAACGTTTCCACAACACAACAACCTAACGGGCGCTTTAACAAGGGCTTGTTGGGCACACAAAGAATGTATTGCAGTTTGGATGACCAAGTCTTCTAGGAAACACCATAGTTGAGAGCTCAGCGACTCTCATTATCTATATGTAAATACACAGGAAAGTGTTGCTAAAGATGATTTATTAGGATTAACTCTAGTTAAGAATCTGGTTACCTAATATTTTCATGTGGCTTTAACCTGAGGTAGAAAAAGTATTGTCACCTGTTTTCAGGTGTGCCATATGATGCTTACAACACCGACACCAAATCAAGAGAGAAAAATTAACTTTGAGAAAACTTTCTGGTTGTGGTATTTCTATTTTTCCTATGGTTAACAATAATGGGACTAGGAATCAGCAAGTACAAACAGACCAAAAAAAACTTGTCTCACTCGACTAAGACAAAATGAACTTTTTCATAGGAAGAATGTAACTTTACATTAGCTACTGAACCGTCACTCCGTCCGTCCTCGTCCTCGTCTGTTGTGGGATTTGCATTTGAAGTGTACTAAATTTTGTAGCTAGTCGTAATTGACACTCATTGTTTCTGTAGAGTACTTCGTTGATGCACAGAAGTTTCGTTCACACGCTAGGAAGGGTTACACTTGTGTAAAATTTGAGCAGGTTAAGAAAGTAGTCCACATTCAATCGAGTCACAAGGAATACCCTAATTCTGTATAAGAATAAGTGGTAATGTTTTTTTAAAATGGAGACAGATGGTCACTTTTCGCAAAAGTTCTCATTATGTCTGGTCACAGTTCTCTCTCGCGTTATTGAATATAAAGTTTAAAATGCAATAATCAAGCTCACCACTCATTTTCTCACAATTTTTTTTCAATAAATAGGACAGATAACTCACAAAAATAACATGGCAGCACAAAACTTTGAAAGGGCAACGTTCCAGGTTATGCAGGTTTTCGTGGACTACGTAAGCGTCACCGACTCACTTCGACAGCATGGCCGGTCAATGTATCCAAATACTTGGCCTCAGCTGACATCCTTGCTCGGAATATCGATGGTGCTTCTCCACTGGACAACACGGATGAAGGAGTTTTGCTCCATATTGTGTGTCAGTCGTCGGCCTCATGTAGCCTCAAGCTAGGCGGCTGGACAGGGTGTACCGTGCTAGCCATGGTCAAAACGATTGGTCGCAACATATAATGGGCATAAGCTGCTACGACGCGAGCGCTTAGAAAGTAGGCTGACTATCTGATTACCTTATGTACGCTCGCTTGGAAAGGCTCAAACCATCTTCATGTGCATACCGACGATGAAAACTTTATGTGAATTATTTTCACCAGTAGTGTAGGCCGACTGCTACATTCACCCACAACCTCAACAAAATATACAAATGTCTGACTGAAGTGGATGACAGTCCATGGGTTAATGTTGTGGAAATTATAGGGGAAACGTCACCTGAAAGGTTTTTACACACCCTTCTGATGAGTCCCGATAAGAACGGTGTCACAATAAATTTCGTGTGAAAAATAAAGTAATACGTTCAGACATTATTAAGGTTGATCCAGCCTTGGTTGTCATACGTCTATCGGAAAGGTCTCTAAATAAATGAAGTTACTGGAATCCGGAAGTTTAGTTTTACAGTTTACTGGACTTGAAGTTTTATACTGTTAATCAGATCTCATTTTGAGTAAAGAATAGCGACTGGGTGTAGAAAATGACTCATTTTTCCGCTTTGTGAATGATTCCCACCGAGCAAATTGGATCATACTTCGTTTGTTCTATTAGCACGTTGGTACGATTCACCGGTCGTCTGTCCATATGTGCACATGCTTCGATGAGACTAGTCGGAGTTCGTGATCTACACTTGGGTGTCCAACTTCAGTTTACCTGGGAAGTTAAAATTCATCCCAGTTTATTTGAAAGACAACAAGTAAATAATCGGGTCCAGAGGCATTCAGTTAACAGCAGCAGGGTTGTTTTACTTCTCCCACTTGGTGTACAAAGGAATGATGACTACGTTTGTGGAAGATCTTGTGCATGAAAAATCTAATTTGCACGTCTAGACAACGAACAGCTTGATCTTAAACTAATTGGTCTGGGAAGAATCATTCTCCTACATCTTAGCCGACCAGAGCTATCCTAATCAATGTTGCCATTGAATCCAGAAGAAAAAATGATTCCCTTTCCTTCCTACAGAAAACAAGCTGTCAGTGATTTTTTAGGCCAAAGTCTACATCTTCAAGTGATTTGATGCAGATAAATTTCTTTTAAATGAAAAGCCTGCTTGAGGATAAAAAAACTGTCTTATCCTCAGAAATTCAGTTCTTCAGGCTAGAACACTTGTGGTTAGCAACATGAAACCACTATGAGAATTTAGGATCTTGAAGATATTACATTTTACCTTGGATTACGGATCAAGGTTTGAAGCTGGTTTTGGTTAAAATGGCTCTCAGAAAAGAACCGCTCGTTGTCTCGACTTGTTTGTCATATGACCAGTCATCTGTGTGTTCATAAGTTTTGTACATTGCAACTTCAAAGGATGGTTGAAGGCCAACACAAACAGAAAAATTGCTTTTCATATTTTTAGCGGATTTGTCCAACGTCTACTCACGTATGTGGCTTCAAGTGAATAAGCGGCCAGTCCAGTAACCGATTGCTCTGGGCATCGTGTTTGTTCTGATCTCGTCTATGTTTACTGAATATCATACTGCAAATGAATATGACCTACTGTAAAAATTGTTTAAGCACTGTATTCATGATGTCAACACAAATAAACCAAACGCACTTTAGAGCTAGCCACGAGCGCTCAGAAACACCGGGAAGGTACGCACAGCAATGCAGCTCTGTTTAGCAAATGAGCATCACCTCAGCGTCACAACCACTTGATGGTGACGAAAAAATTCCTTACACCTGGTAGATCATCCGTCAGGATAAGCAACTCAAGAACACTTACCGTAACTTAATTCTGCGTGGTACAAGGGGAATACTGGACTCAGTACTAGTCTTTATATTCTCACTTGCGACCAAACATCTCAGTGCAGACTGAAAAAAAACGGCCTATTAGTTCACGTATACAACTGATCCGAAGGGCGCTAATTTGACGAGATTTACTATATTCCATTATTTATAAAGATGTTTAAGCGTTCAACATTACCGCAGTCGTGATTCCCTGAAGTTTCAGCTACTGAAGTATTAAATACACAGCATTTGCGTCTCCCACTCTTATGCATAGCGAACAATTGTAACAAACCTATAAGCCGCCGCCCAACAGTGCAACAACTGTGGACCCAAACGCACTTGCACTTACCCTTACATTGTTTTATTTACCGTCGTAAACACATTTTAACTAGAAACTGAAATTCATAGGATCAGGCTTATACGATTACCTATGGAGATTTGTTTTTGTGCAGACAACGGATATTATTCTTGTCGGTAAGACGCTCCCTGTCGAGCCTTCACAAGTGAGTGTGTTACGGTGTGTACACATAGGTTTGGAATGACTCAGAATTGATGTAAATGCAGAGGAACATCCTCTAATGTTCATGGTTAAACCCACAGTGCTTTGTTAGATTTTGATGGAGTACGAGAGGTCACACTGGCATTTTTGGCCACAATTGTCCGTCGCATCACAGTGGCGTCATACTGACAGGATTGCTTTCCAATCACGTAGCCCCAAATGAAACGAATTTGTATAAAGAAACGGAAACTGTGGACCGCCTGACATGGTTCAAACTGGGAAGTGAGCTTATGTGGCCAAAATAATGTCGCAAATCAACGGATCGTATATAATTCCACATTCATCTTACATGACAAGTTTTTAAAGCCAGTGGAAACCAAGTTTACATCTTCGTTCAAACCTTCGTAAAAGTAACACAATCCTGTACTGGGTAAGGGCTAAATTCCGGAAAGTTTTCTTGTTAAGATGCCCGAATATTTCCAATAAATTTACCGATAGAATTCTCAGACCACTCGACAAGAGTCCTAAATTTTCCCAATAAAAATTTGAAAAGGACTGGATGTGAAATTAAGGGGTCTCAATGGAATTTTCATACCTGATATAAAACTCGAATCCTTGTATGGTCGAGCAAGTCATATGAATTCAGCGCCCTGTCACTTTTAGTGCTCTGGTGAGATGCTGTAATATTCTTGTCAAATCAGGATGAAAATTTTGCCGAGCTATCCTAAAAACAAAGTTCTTGGACAAAGCGATATCATAAATGGATGGTTTCGAACCGCATGTTAGTTTCGAAACCTTCCGAGGAACATAGCGTTGAGATTCGCGCACAGTAACCCATTCAGTGGACAGAAAGAGCAGAAGTGTGTGATTGTAGCATTCAAGCAGTCCCAGATTTCAACCGGTCAAATAGGTGGAATAAAGCAAGTTTTAGAAAACATTTCGATTTTGGTTATACTTAAACATTAGTTATGTTGCTTCGAAAAATGCTGTTAATCTATGTGAAAATAGATTTAAAACTGTTTTCATGAAAACAGCCGGTTTCAGAACGTCCCCTTACACCCTCACTACAATAAACAAACTCAACCACACATCCTCCTCATTAATGTTGAAACTAGCTTGAACCAAGTCAACAGAATCAAACGAACTCTAAATTAAGGGGTTGATTTTAGTGCAATGGTACACCGATCATCTCGAAGAGGCGAACTTAATGATGCTATCGGTTTATCGTACTGAAAAGCTTACCAGTAGTTGAATGATCAGGTTGTCTCAAAGAGTCACTCGATTTAGGCGTATTGGGACAGTTTGCGCAGCTTAGCTTACAGTAAATGCAATCAGTCGTTCATTCATTCGCTTTCTTATTCATGCATTGATATACGCTGCAATTCATTAATTCATCCGTTTATTCTTTTGTACTCACAAACGAACTATATCAAAAACAGTGGTCTCTTTCCGTCAAAGACTCTCCTGCAAACTTTAATCCGAAAATGGCTAAACCAGTGAAGCGCGGTCCAAGAGTTTTCAGTAACGTTTCCAATACTTCCATGTGAACTTGTACAAATTTATTCGGGGTACTGCGCAGACTTCTAGGTGAATTGTTAATAAAATGAATGCTGTTATTTTTATCTAGAATTGTGTGTGGTATTCTGATAGGTATCCTAAGATGATACAATGAAAATCTAGTAGGGTATCAGGTACATAAAAGATTTCCAGCTTTCAGCATAAAGTCGAAGCTTTGCAGCGACTCCAGGACATCTCATTTTGACAGCTGGATGACATCAGATCCCTTATAGGGCATCCTAGCATTCATTTTCAGGCATCCTAGTATGACCTTCAGAATGCCTTGATTGCTAGGTAGACAGATTCCTTCATGGCATTCATTTGGTGTTACTAGCTTGGTCTTATAGTGATCACTGTTTTGATCCGCAGTACGCTAGCGATTTTCGACACTGAGCATCACCTCGTTGAGGAGCATGCCTAAATCTTGGTGTTTTTGATAGACGGAACGTTACTTTTCATCCGTACTTCATTTTATCAGACCGTGACCCTATCACACTAACGGGTGAGCTGGGAGAAGAGCTGGATCCATTTCGACCCCATGGTGGTCATCCACGCAACCGAATGGACACTGCACGTAAGTACGATGACACTGCCATATTATGTTCGAAGTTGCCTCAGCGGACTCAAATCTTGAGATTTGCTACCTGCTGCTACTTTTGAGGCCAGGATGACGGAATTACATACTGCGTGTAAATTATAATCAGCCTTCGAACTACTAGATACCGTAATCACCAAGTGTGCACTAAAGTCTTCTCAACATAGTCACTGGATCGGTCATGGCCAGGCATTTCCTTCTTCGCTTAAGCAAGTCTCATACGCTTACGGTCTACCGATTGTTCAGGAATACAATTTCGCGTGGATTCAAATTGTTTGAATTTGAACAAGCGCGTTATTAATAAACCGACTAAAATCACACTTATTCACAACAAATGGGGACTTAATCTAATGTTCGGTAAGCTACTGATGATGGAATTAAGCCGGTAGAATCTCTCAAGAACACCATAAAAGCATACAGGTACTTTCCACCTGCATGTTGATCATTACACTGAAATAAGCTTCTCTCATTTATAAACTAGTCGTGTAATACTAAGGCAACTTACATCCAGTAACTGAGAAACAGTGTAATGAAACAAGCTTCATATATCCAGTGGCTCAAATTCACGAGTTATATATTCTAGTCGGGAACATATAACTGAAATCTAATCAGCATAATGGACAGTCTAAAAATGCTCAGAGATGTCTACGCCGCGCTTAAAGGCTTATTAAGTGCGCATCTGATGAAGTCCTGAAGAGATTCAGATCTGCGATCTTCCAGTTGGATACTGCATACCAATAGGCCATCACTGGTCCACCAGTGCGATGATTTACTTTCACTTATGCAGAATTGACCGTTTTTAGCCTTCGATGTTGCAATCGTCGGGATTGTTGATTGACTACCGTCGGTTGATCCCGCAGTTCACCAGTGCCACAAGTGGTAGTGCATCGGTAAAGGTTCTGACGACGCGGCTCATGTTTATGAGCTTTATTTTCAGCTCCGTTGAAGATTTCGTCTTTGGACTAAGATCGTTAAATGGATGAAACAGATGTCCAACTATTCGCACATTTTCAGAATACAGACAACACCCCTTTTAAAAAAAGTCAGAATACACTTGAAGAACTTTGCTTTTTGCAAACATTATAATTTTTCTGGTCAGGTTAAGCGTTTTCATCCCGACTACATCCGATGTTTGAATCAAGGCCGTGAATATTTCTCATTGAAAACTAAATCAGTTTATGTGTTGAAGAAACACTACTCTTAGAGTTGCTGAAAAACGTCAACAGCTCATGACCGGCTCAACCCTTCTTGGGGTTCACTAAGTAAACACAACCCCCGAGTTCCCGTTAAGCTCAGATTCTACTTGAACCTAAATTGCAGACATTTCGCGAACTACACTCATTTTCAGATTTAAAACGGGGGAATCAGCTTAATTTTAGCTTAATCTTCCGTTTATGATATTCTGGGATTCAGTTTAGTCTTCTGTCAAAGCCATTTCAGTTCTCAACTGAGTGTATTTCGCAAACTTCGGGCAGTTTGTGTTCAGGTGAAACCGAGGTTAGGCGAAAACTCGCGGACAGAGCCTACGTGAGGAGCCCGCGGTAGGACTAGGTCGGTCGTGAGCTGTTAAATTTTTCAGCAACCTTATGAGTGACGTTCTGTCAGGCTGGGTGAAATTATAGTGTGTATACCCGAACCTAGCTTTTTGAAAGCAAACAACACCCATGGAATGCCACCAGTCACACAGAAGAGTTACCTGGGGATCCGCTAGTCAACTAACGCACATTAAAACGGACATACGCTTAAGCCAATCAAGAAGTAGAAATCTATGCATCTTCAAGTGGCACAGCTCAAAGGTATTCTTAGCTTGTATGCGTGCGTCTAAAGGGACGGAAACCCAACTTCCGATGCCTATATCCTGGCGAAGGATGAGTGCAGAAGGGTAAACCCCTCAGTCACGGAAGGGATCCCGGATTATTCCATGTCTCTCAGGAAAAAGCCACTACCAATGCCACTACCTCCTCAACTGTATTGACTGGATTTGAGAAACCTAGTTTGTGTCAAGTAGGCCGAGAAAACGTGAAATTTATCTTCCCGGAACCTGTAGACTGCATTGCATAGGCTGATGTTTGTATCTACTATAGTTTGTGTCACCCAACATTTCAGTCGGCATTTCGCTCTGCAAGTAGACGAGAAGCCGAGGAGCTTTGAAAGGCATTGTGCTTTTTTGTTGGAAATCGTTAGCGGTATGGGAATCCTGGGTTGCTGGTTGGGTACCGCACCATTCAGCCATGAGTGCCTGGCCATCAGTGTGATTAACTGACACTTATTCAGGACACAGGGCTGCCCATCTTTCAACCATTCAGGTCGCAGCACGTGGTCAACAGTTGAATGGCTCCCCGAGTATGGGCCTCTCAAATGTAAGGCTCATACATCTTGTGAGATTTTTTCCCCTTCCGGGCAAAGTTTAGTTTTTCTTAATGGAAAACTGGTGTAACTCGTACCTAGAAGAGCTAGCGTCCTGACAAATAAGTATCCAAGTAGTGTATTACGGCGCATATTTCCTTTTGTTTGCTTCTGCCAGTTCCCATCCTGTCAGCAACAAGCACTTTGCTTCTGGCGACCGAGAAATACTTCTCTTTAGCATACGACCGAGCATGAGGACAGTTCTATAAGATCCAGTGGCTTGCAGTGTACCCTTTCAGACAGAAATCTGTGTACGAGGAAATCAGTTCTTAGGTCATGAATACAGACCTGTGAATAGCCTTCAGGAAGACAAACTTACACAACAGATCTAGATATTGTCTTGCCACAAACTGCCAGATACTGTCGTCGGGCAGTATCAACAAAACAAATGTGAAACCTCATAGGCCTCCTCATCAGGGAAAACCTTCACGTAATATATGGAGATCGGCTCTACTAAGTGTCTTATTCTGAGAGCTCTCCTCTGTATTCTCACTATTGTCCCGTCCCCATGAGCAACCACCAATGCTTCGCGACAGCATAAACTGGGAAAATTGACTTACTTTGTACTTGTAGGTGCAATATTATGAGCAGTTCCGTTGGCGAGCATAACAGGATACCATCTACTTAACTTTAAACAAGGACTAAATTATATCCTGTCGAACCGTTAGTTGCAATTTTGAGTGGAATCCCTCCACTTGGAGTTTATGATAGCATTCGGGTTTGCAGTTAAATGTATCAGAGAAGAGTCTTCATACTCACAATTGCACCGAACACTTGAACCCCATTCTTGAATGAGCTCATGGCAATTTTTAGTAGGTTATGGAAAAGGGAATAAATTGTCAAAATTCCCTGGTATTTGTTGTTCCTATGTTATCCGACCCGATTCACGTATCTGTAGATTCATGCCTTCCCAGTGAACTATGGCTGTTTTGCTCCAGCCAATGGAACGTTCCACTGAACAGGTTTGATGAGACAGGTTGGTTGCACGCGCACTTGTCAATCAGAACGACCGATCCGGGGTGTGTATTACGCAGATCAATGAAGTTAGTATGAGGTTAGTGCCTAACGGTCCGTTACAAATCGCGTACCACGGTGCATCTGTTTTCGAAAGCTTTACGGAAATCTATTTTTGGTGAGACCAATGCTGGATGGCACTAGCTATATGCTATGTGTGTGATAAAGAGCAATAATGCAGTCTCCTTCATAAACGTAACCGTAAATCGAAACGAAATAAAGAAAAGACAAGACGTCAAACAGGCCAGTCGATAAGACGACGTGAGAAGACATCTGAAAATACGTATCACTGATCTGAGAGGATGCAGAAGTCTCAAATCTTACCTGTCCGCCAGGTTTAGAAAACTAAAAGAGGGTTTGTTAATTGTCCTGAATACATCAGTAGATAAGCAGCACCAGAATATGGTAGTTTAGGAAGGTTTACCACGACCAACAGAATAGTACTTTACTGAACCTCCAAGCTTGCGTACACAAAGCAGTTTTGCAAACCGCAGTGACCTCACGTAAATGTGGCTTGTATTCTTTGGTTAGCAAAATTTGGTAATTGGAATTTTGTTCACTTATCCGAACTTTCTTCCTAGCCCAATCATTAGGCGACTGCCCATGGTGACAGAAAAGCTGTGCAATAAAGAACTAGCTCATAACGTTTGATTTTTGGCTCGGTCACCAATGGTGAACGGAATACTTAAGTATCTACTAAGTATCTAAGCCAGCAGCGTAAGTATAAGCAGTCGAATTAGCTTCAGTAGGTGCTCCTCATTCACTGTTATGATAACATGCTCGTAGTGGACTATCACGAACTAGCGCTGAAATGATACAAAGAAGTAGGTGAGAGAAAATACTGAGGTTGGAACGTGAATCAGTAGTAGTTCGTTATGTGGAAGCGTATTCAATACAGAGGAATACACCGGCTTGGATCTAATCACAATGCTGGTCAACAAATCGTGTGCGAGCGGTTTGGTTTTCATGTACTAGCCAGGAGGTCGCGGGTTTAAGTCCCTCTAAATATTCGTGAGATGCGTACTACTGATGGCCCCACCAAATATTAAACAGCTGTGCAACACTCCTTGGCTTTTTGGCATGGATTGACTTCATCCGCAGAGCGAAATACCCATTGAAAAATCCCAACCTTCTTCATTCTACCAGGAAACATAAGCAGCTCATGAAGAAGCATAAAACACACGATGAATGTGCCTCCCTGGTGAGTCATCACTTGCGTACCTAGTCAGCATGTGCCCACGTGATTGACACGTGAGTAACGCTACTTCCTGTCCAAATGCAAGTTAATCACACTGTTCATCAGTCGCTCTTGCTCAAGAGGTTCGGTCTTAATTTTCTAGCTGGAAAGGTTGGAAGTTTGAGAACCCCTAGAGGTTCGTAAGACACACACTGCATATGGTTTCGATTAGGCATTGAACAACTTTAGTGAGCTTCCGGCTTTTTGCATTAACTGACTCTACTTGCAGGACAAAATCTCGGTTGAAGAGTAGCAGACAAACAAGGTCACTTTTAAAGGTGGGAAAGCACAGTAGCAGTAAGTAATTTGGTTGCAAGTGGAGTGGATGGTATCAGGGTGCGGATGAAATAGATGGTATGAACCGGTGTCGGCATTTTAGAAGATCTGGCCCAGGTAATTTACAATAATGTCCGTAGGAAAAAGTCACCATGGCACCACTGTAGTTTAAATTGTAATGACTTTCTCCCCATAAGTTGAAAAGATAAACAATCCGCGAAAGAGTTCATCACATACATGCAGGTGCATCCAATCCATTACTCGTCTTTCTATTTTGTTGGCATTCGTAAAATCCTCTCTTCGCTTTCTCGTGTATTGTTCTCCTACACCGACGAACGTCCTGACAAATTGTCACGAAAACTGAGCGTCGTATTTTTTGTGCGTTCTCTTGGAATATGACAGTTTGCTCCACACATTTATTGGAGTGTCCTTGAAATTTATCATGAAATTTGTAATTTATTCATAAATGCATTGACGACGAGACCACTAAAATGTGAAGAGAATAACAGTGACCCAGTGAATCTCCGCAATGGTTCCTCGGGATTTGTCTGAAGGCTGTATCGTTTAGATACGGATTGAAAATCTCCATACCGAGGGAACCCCATAAAAGTATCTCCGGACAATTTCGGGGCCCCTGATTTCCTCATTAAAATCCCACCCGAGGAAACTAACTTCTAAGAACTGAAAAGGAAATGCTCTTTGATGCTCCAGATATCTCAAGCACGTTCCAAAAAGAAACACTAAGAAATACTCTGCGGACCGGACCAGATTCACCAGGTTACCTCACAATGAACAGTTAAACCCATGAGAATCGCTGGTATACTATTACGCCACTCCCTAAGCTGGACGTGCACTGGTTTATAATTTAACATTGGTTACGCGCACAACCCCAGTAGTAGTGGCAATGCAAAATAAAGGCTACTATACTGGAATGTAAGACGAAACAACGCAATAGAACTCGACGTTTTCTTAGGTCTCGATAATCATTGCGTCTTTGCGGTTTGACTAAAAAGCGTTCTCGTGATAAATTAGCCCCTTCACTGGTTTCTAGTGGATTTTGTCTACCTGCCAAAAAGTATTCGCTCACAGCACCCTAGACTGTAGTGGCTTAAAACCCTCACACAAACTCCCCACATTGCATTAGTGTGTTTCACTCAGAAAGATGCCCGAGTATCAGAAATCCGGCGCTTCCACTTCATAAGAGGCTCTACTCAGTATTTCCTGTAGCTAACGGCCCTCCATTTAACGACTCCTTTTTTATCTTACCGCATGGTTTTGACTTACTGAAAAGTGTTAGGTTATTCTGTAACATGATCGAAATGGCTTGGCTTATGGGGACCATACCAAAGGGAGTCTTGTGATCCATCACACACAAGACACGCAACCAAAACTAAACCTTTTGTAATTCCTGTGAAGAAAACGTGCCCTGTGGTCCTTGTGCGTCCCCAGCCGGAAAAGAGACTTCCTCATCGAGGGGATACCTCGGAAACTTAAGAAGTCATTTTGTTGATGAATGAGCTGTGTCCCGGTGTAATTACCAATTACTGTGTTGCTGTCAAATAGTGACCTTCTCTGAAACCTTTTTGACACGTCCACGGATAGCACGCGATTTCAGTAATCAACAAACGGCGGAGAGTTAGCTTTTGGCCACGTACAGTCGGCCGTATTTCTTTCCGAGTAACAAATGCGAACAGCACGGAGTGCAGTTTCTACTTTCTATTATCGCTGTCTATACTTGTGGTTATTTGGTATTCAACGGTTCACTGTGGATAGGTCATGGTAACTACTCCGTTTTATAATCAAACCTCTCAAAAGCCAAACGAGATCCGATTGCGGGAACAGGAGAATTTGGTCGTGAATGGGACCCAATATATAAATACAACGGCAGGTCACGGAGCAGTCATGTAAACACAGGTTAGTTTTTCTTTCGGCTGCAGATGAATTTTATCACTCCCTGCATTTAATTTACTTTTGGTTCATTTCAAAATACTGTATACAATCCTTTGTATAGCACAGCATAGAAAAGTATAATATAATATAGTATACATATATTGTAGTACCATATAGAGTAGTGCATTGTAGTGTGCGATAGTACAACGACGTATGGCCTAGTACAGTATAGTACAGTGTAGAGCAATACAGCATAGTATAATATAGGGAAACTGTGTTAAGAATACGCCTAAGAACACATGTACACGCTGATGGTGGAAAATTCCTATATGTACTTTTTCCAACGTTTACCGATTTCTTGAAAATGAGGTGTGATGTGGTTGGGGGCTCCCTGAACTTCGCCTAGGTTAAAAACTAACTAACCACCATCATGCTCTGTAGAATAGTTTTCCAAGGTTTTGTGTCCGTCGATATAGTGGATATCAGCACAATCCAATCGAACCCACTCGTGCCCTTCGAAGACTTTGTAATCGTAATAATTATCACATTCAACTTGATATCTCAAGCCGATCTTATCCGCATTTTCTGATCTAAGTGAAGAATTTCCTGAACAGGTAGCTAACCTAATCACAAGACAGCGTGGAGGCGAGTTTAACGCAAATAAAAGATGAACAGCTGTTACTTAAGTGACAAGTTGGTATGGTTTTACAAATTGCTTAATACTGTTTTACGGACATAGCTGAGAACTGTGCGTGGGCATGATATTTAGTCGATAGACGTTACCGGTACACAGATGTGAAGTGCCACCCGGCCAGTCTGCTAGAAAGGAACAATAGCTGTTCTCTCCTGATCGAAATAAACTGGACTGATAGGGCTAAGAAAGATACAGAAATCAAGAGTTTTATTCAAGTTTAGGAAGTAATGATCCACAATGATACTTCTGCACTTGAATTAACTTAAACTTAGTACAGCAACTCTTTTCGGCTTCAGCTCCAACTGATCCAATCACACACAACTTGTCAGGCAGTAACTTTCAAACGAACCATATGAGGAAGCAATACAACGAACGATGGAGTAAGTGCATAACCTCACGCTTGATATTCCGGCTACTGAGGTGTCTTCCTCGACCTAACCGAAGTATCTTGCTGTATTACAGTAACGAATAATCAACCAACAAGTTTACAGGCGCACATCTGTCCATCCCGCATTTCAATCTCTGCAGTATCTGTTGTGTTAGATTGAAACTTATCAAATTTACTAGGTTTATGGCCTTGAAATACTGTTTCAAGCAGGTATTAGAAAGTGTTCACTGTGTGCGATCACAAGTCGACGCGCACCGAACTAAACTCAAACCATCATTAGCTTTCATTCACACGACATATCTCATCATACCGATGGAAAAGCTGGGCAAATGATCTCTTTATCGCCACATATTCCGCCTTATTTGTCATCTAGTGAAACTTATCCCGGTGACAAAAAGGTAATAGTTTCGCCAACTGTACTCTTCATTAGACATGCCACCTTGTCGGACCTAAAAGTGTAGAATAAGGATAACACGAAAAACGGAGGTTACACGGATATATCCAGATAATCCGCACTCATGAAACTCACAAGCCTGTTATGGGTTAGGAAGTTTTGGGCGACAGATAGGTACACTTGGAAGGAACCCAGCTATAAACTAATGTCCACACGATCGCATAAGTGAACATCAAGGTCCACCAATAATGACCAGGAGGAGTGTAGTTCAAATATGTAATCGGTCATAAGGAACGATGTGTCATAAACACGTCCGTGTGGAGAATAAGCCTGAACTGTCAAAAGGGCATGAACCAGAGCCGGACTTCTTACCAGTTTATCTGGTATAAACAGTCAGATGCACTAGGTTCACTAGGTTCATTCTCGATAAATTTTTTCGTTGAGTATTGATGACTGTTATCACAAGACCAGATGTGGGACTGGTCGTTGGTTTGTTCGCTGAGCTTAGCAATCGGACTGCAAACGTTTGGTCCTCAGTTGAGGAGACATCGTTAGTGTGACAATCACCAGGCTCGACGAGCTGACCAACAACTGAGTAGAGCACTCGAGCTTCCTACGTTACAGAACACCGCCAACGGCTGTGTGAGACGGTCACAATCTGGTTGGTCTCTTGCACTTTGTTCTTTATAAAAATACGATAACCGGTACGTTGTGAAATATTTCTAAGTGCGTCCACTGAGTAAATGGATCAGCATTTTTTCCACTGTGTGACTCAACGCATCGCAGTAACCTTTGGTAAAGCTATGCTTAGTACTACTATAAGCGACCGTCTAGCTTGTGAACATCACACGACTACATTTTCTTAGGCCTACTACTGCTGTGTACAGAGGTCTTCCGAATGTAAAAAAGTGCATTCTTAATGCAGTGGGTCTTATTGAGCACTACTGCTTAGCCTCAACGTTTTTTTCATACTCGAACACCTTTTTCTTCTGGACAGACGACCTGAAGTGGCCGAAAAATCTGGTCACCACATCGACAGGTGTTTTTCTGGGGAGTGCAAACCGAATACAAATACCAAACGCTTTTTCTGTATATATATACATATATATATAGAAGTATGTTCATATACATTATTGCATATTATCTAAACTTAGTGCACCTAGTATATACGACCTAGTATATACGGCACACGTCTCTGCTCAAAAGTCGTCGTTTATAATGTACTTCTGACATTCAGCGAAATACCCTTCGACGGTCTACTTCTGATATCAGTTTTTATCCGTTTCCTAAGGAAACGTAATAGTATGATGTGGAAAATCTGAAAATATAACGTCCCCAGGCTTTAGGATGCGAAGTTCTTATTGACCCTCCGACATTCTGCTCTTTTGGTCAAAACATTTTGCCGTGTACCAACTTCTTTCTCTCTTTATCGGAAATCAGATATGTAGTAGCCTGTTGACTCTCTCCCAAATGAAAGAACCAATAGTTGTCTCTTTTTATGACTAGTCTGTCGTGATTGCCTTGTCACCACTGTATTGATACTCGCACAGGTCTCCTCAAAAAACGGTGGCCAACTTTAATTTTCAGAGTTGTGGCATTTTCACAAAAAACTCGGTGTTCATTCTGAAGGACGAGGAAGTAACTTCTAGAAACCTGACCTTGTGTCTTGTAGATAGTGATAGTGCATCCGGTGCAAAACATTCCATTTCACCGTTATAACGTTCCGGTTGTTAGTTATAACATGTATTCAAAGTGAGAGCAATGCTACACCATCAGAGCGAAACCTGCTTTTGAGTTCTGCAAGAAATCAACGTCACTGTTAGTTATCCGCTAAACAGCCAACATCCTTCTGCTGAAACTTTCCCCATAGTAAAAGCCTTTCCCTGTGCCATTCAAATTGCTCACCCTCATGTTATCTATCGACATGCGTGTCTCAAAGAAGAGACTATCCAGTGCTGATCCCGTTTGGTATATTTGCTCTTAGCAGGACGAGTGAAGGTTTCGCGAAGTTCTCACTAGGAAACTGCGATGCAAGACACATGAAGCACTTTGACATTATTCCTCAATTTGAGTGGCTGAAATCGGTGTCGGATACAGCCGAAAATAGGTCACCGACGTGTCACTCGTGGAATAGCGTTAGGAGCTCACAACCAGATTTTTTTCTGTCGGAACTACGCGTTTTCTAGGAGGTTGGTAAATCAATATGATGTCTCAGGAAATACCTAGGAAATGAGCATGTCAGCAGGTAGAGTAACCCCTCAATTCTAACACTCTAAAGTATGTACATCCCGGACCAATCTCAAGGCGAGAAAAACTATGATGACCCAAGCTGGTTTCTTCTACATCTCCAGGAAAACGAAGCATAGGATAACAGCACTGCACTCCTATTCAGCTACGGAATATACCTTCATAAACATAAAGATATCTCCAAGCCGATGTTGTTCCACAGCCTAACCAATGAGCAGTATGACTATTATGAAGGTTACATTGATGCAGATTTAGCATTACTGATAAAACTTACCTGAATTTATCCTTTTACGACCATCACGAAAGCCAATCTTTCGTCCATTCAGTAGGTGGATTCTAGATCCGAAAATTCTTTTTCACTAAGATCATGAACCAGTCTAGTTCTGATTGCTGAACTACAAGTGATCGGTCCGAAGATAAAGACGAGCAACTCTACAGGAAATCGTAGCGGATCTCAAATTGTTCAAGTGCCTTTCGAATGAAGACTGGTGCACTGAGATGTTGACTTTTCGAAACACATTGGGCTTAGTGTGTGATGTTCACCTAAGTAATGTGTACTTTCTAGAGCTGAACCCATATCAGACTTCCTTGCATGTGCTCGATAATCCGTTGTCCTTGATGGCATAAACTGATCAAACTAGCAAAATATACTGCGATATCTTGAATATCGTACCAACTGAAACATGAGGCGGCCTGTGTGCAGCACATTCAGTTGAAGAACATCATAAACGAGAGACTCACTTGAGTCTCCCGTGAAAACCAAATTGATTTGCAAATGAGTGTATTTGTCGAAATCAGTCCAATTTGGGTTCAAGTAGAACATAAGGTTGACGGAAACTCGGGGACTGCGCCTACCTGATGAGCCCCAAGAAGGGCGAAACCGGTCGTGGGCTGTCGAAGAGTTTTCAGCAACCTTGTGAGTAGTTTCCTTCATGAAAATATACTGCGATATCTTGAATATCGTACCAACTGAAACATGAGGCGGCCTGTGTGCAGCACATTCAGTTGAAGAACATCATAAACGAGAGACTCACTTGAGTCTCTCGTGAAAACCAAATTGATTTGCAAATGAGTGTATTTGTCGAAACCTAGCAATTACTCTTTCACTCACACGCTTTCCACAGGCGTGAGGTGCCATAGAGAAAGAATAAAATAGTCGATCTAAGACAGCCGACTAGTTCTTGAAAACTCAATCGCCAAGATGGTATGCTAGCATGCCTAGCCCAAAGACTCTAACATTATGACTGCAGTTGTTTCATTTGTTATCTATAATGAAGACATCCTGACTGGGGAGCTATAATACATAAGGGTGGGCAGAACTGAAAATGTGATCAGAGTAAATCCAGCAGTTCGACCTTGCCTGCACCGAATGTTATCGGCAACAAGCTATATATTTTGTATGCACAATTTTCTCGATGGTTAACATCACGAGCAACCTGGGTTCGAAGCCACTTTCAAACTGGCTACCGGCCCACGTCTTGAAAACCGTGTATACATGTATACAATAAAAATATGTCAAAAATGCTTTTATCAGACCTTTCTGCTTTCGTCATTTGACGCGGACTAACAAGTTTAATTACCTAAGTCTAAGGAGAGTAACATCCAGACGGAAGTTGTCTTAAGAAATCTACAAGTACTAACAAGTAATATGAGTCCAGAAGTAACGTGAAGTAAAGAGGATGCCGACTTTAGAAATAACGGTGGCTCTGTGGAAAAATTAAAGTATCAGACTGGCACGCAATGATAACTGTTCCATAAGCTAACGTTTCCTTCAGGCACATCTGCCGAAAATTTTCTTGATAGAGGTAAGAGTACAATCAAAGTAAGCGATCATTTTGACTAAAGGAAAATATTACCTTAAAAGTCACTCTAAGAGGTAAATTCTAGTTTGTTTTCGGCCCGAGAATTATCAAAAACTAAACAGCAAACCACTAGGCTTTCAGTGGTTTGGCTGCATTACAGGTAGAAGATTGTTTACCACCTATCGTAAAACAATCACGTTGGGCATTCATCAGTCTTGTCAGCGTAAAAAGACGAAAAACGTGAACCGATGTATCGGGACAGTTGAATTAAGGGTAAAAATGTGTTTACAAAACAAGACTGGGGGTCCAAAACCAACCAATTCAATAGAAACATGTCATCCATTGTTTTCCCACTATTCTAATTCTGGCAGCTTTCCGTGACCCAATTCTTCATAATTATGACGAAGCTGCCTCCAAATCATTCAATTGTTCCGCGGAGATGCGGCATTTCCCTCAAAGAAACAGATGTGAGTTGTTCAGTTTTCCTTGTTGTTCCATTTCAAGATTCCCAATCTAAGTTATTCTGGTTATTTATGTGTACATTTTACATTACTGGTTGTGGAATATGCTTCGGGGGTAGCTCATTGGGACCGCTCAATGAGAGTTTCGCGCCCTTTGTTATTCCCACTGAACGAGGAACACAATGGTTCCTAAACGATGACATGTTCTTTCCTGGGGAGGAATTTTAGAGGAAGGAATCCGAGTGCTTAGAGATAGTGGTTCCCCTGCAAATCAGTAGGTTAAAAATTTCAGGGACATCTTAGTTTCCAAACTGCATTACGAATTATAAGTAGCTGCCAATACAATACGACACGTTCAGGCACAGTACATCCAAACAGAACGATATCACACCCCCGAACGGACAAGTCAGAATGACGTTTAGTTCTCCTAACTAGTACCACACGCAAGCCACACGTGTTTATCACGCAGTGTTTTGAGGGTCATGAGTTTTAGCCGTACTCAGGCTTAACTATATCGATCAGGGAGTATGATACCTGAAAAGATGATAACTACGAGTAATCACACCTCATTCATGCTACTTAGAATTTGGCGAGAAGGCTGCACTTATCAGCATCTCCATATAGGCACCTCATCTCCTACACTGCGAACAATTTTGGGACAAAAAATTTCAATTTATATCACAAGGTGTCCCTTTTAAGGGGGGTTTACCTGGAGAAGACACTGCAGTTGATCCTGAAAGCGAATTACGTTTATAAGTCCAGACCTGCTTGATGGAAAGTCAATAGATTTGTTGGTTGTTGATCTGATCGCCAAGCATGTCAAAGTTTGATCACCAAGTTGAATCATCGGTGCGCACTGATATTGCAACAGTCGACTGTCTAACGTCTATTTGGCGCAAAAATCGACGGCAAAACAGGACAAGAGGATTTTGTAAACATTGAATGACTGTGCTTATCCTGTAAACGACCGCACTCGCAGTGTGAAAACGGGAGCACGTAAAACTAACAAAGCAAGTGAACCTGCTGACAACCCCAAGCGGATGGCCTATTGTGCACAGTCATTACGGTGATTCTGTCACAATTTACACAGTTCAGTACGTAAAACAAGACACTGAGGACATCCCTTTCACTGAGTGAAAAAAATCGAGGCAAAGCGGTAAAGCACGTCACACTAGTGTCCACTTAACTGGTGTTTGTCACCTAAAAATATGGCGAATATCAGTCAATCAGCAGAACGTCAGGAACTAGTGGCAAAAAGGCTTGGATTGTGCCTCCAGTTCTTAGTTGAATTTGACCATCCGACACAAAATGATCCTTTTGACCCAGAGGACAGATTCCGATGTATGAAGGTATGCATGTATGCAGGCATAGCTTATGGTGTACCGGTATGTCTCAGTTCCGCATATCGAAGTTCGAGGTGATCAAGTTCATTAAGTCATGCTGTCAGTCGCTGTTTGTCTAACCGGGTGCAGAGGACACAGAAAATGCTTGATAGTGCCTAGCTCTCACGAAGATACGGCGCTTGCCTGGGAGAGTTTAGTATCATCTGCAGACGTTTCCTTATGGAGACAATGCTGCAAGCGAAAAGAAATTTAGTCAAACTAACATAATAGTACTGCGTAACGACACACTTTAAAACGTAAGTGAGGGCGATCTGTTCTTGGGTCGCCTCATTGCAGTGGCATACCTGTTTTACATCCACATACTGAATTCACGATATTCATAGTTCTTACTGAAAACCACGTTCTTAACTATTCATCTACCCTTCGGCAGCCTCCACTTTGAGAGTTACCGAGAGTGGACAGTAATGAGTAGTTTGAGTGTAGTACCAAATTACAGTATACGAAACATTGAAATTGTTGCTACTTGCCATTTCACGTGGGAGGTTTTCTTTCGTAATAAGAACGATCCAATCAGAGTAGACCATTCAGTCACACGGCCTAACATCGCTGTTCTTCCGACAGGCTGTTCGCGACTATTTTTAACGACCGGACACAGACAAATCAATACAGATAGACTGACAAACAGACCGACGAACAACAAAGCTGAACATCAGTATGTGCAAATGGCCATCAGCTGCCGTCTTCGTCGTGGATGAAGGCTACACTGGCGGCTGACTGAAAGAATGCGTTATGCTTCACAGTTCAAATGAGGCATGCAGAACCGTGCTGAAGAAAACTCTGGTTAAAGCGCAGTAGTCGGGAGCACAGTAAGCTCCTTTTGAGGACATTCTTAAATGGCACCTAGTAAAACAGCATGGCGCTTATTAACCACTCGATAATAGGAAAGGACCACAGTACAATTCGGTTTATGAGCTCGAGAAGCTAAGTGACTAAGGAGCGAGGTTACTGACTGGAAAGTTCGCGGTTCCAACCTATTTGGCTTCTCGCTGACTTCTGACTAGACTTGGGCAACCCGGAATTATCTCAACCCTCGCGGGTTGCATTGCACCCATGCACCGGAAGGACGTCACTCTCGAGCGATCATAAATTACAGTTGAGGGAAGATACGAATGAGACCTCTGGATAATTTTGTGCGGGGAGTTCAGGAACATAACGGGAAAACAGTCAGTGGAAAGCGGGGAGGAGAAAAAATTCAAGTACCAGCAACAACCAAACATGAGATTAAGCGTGAGGGTCGGTTACTCCAAAGCCACTACGAACCCACCTGGCCAAAATGACAAAACCTGTCTTCACACAACCAGCTACTTAGTGAAAGCGATTGGTCGATGTGTTCGCAGTTTCCGATGGCACGCTTGCATATTGACTTCAAAGTAACAAGACTACTCAGGATTGATGGATTTGTTATCCAACTTTTTATAACAGAAATATTCTGAGAAAACCTTGTAATCTCAGTTGTCTCTCCATCACTTGCGTTTCAACGACTTCTGAGTCAAATGCCGCCACATGATACGACCACGGAAGCTCAAGAGGAACTTTGCACTCAAGAACATCCATCTCTTATTTATAGGTGGCAGTTTCTTGGAATTATCAAATTTCCTGAAAGTACGACTGACACTGAGCATCTAATTCTTAAGTAACTGGCGTTACCATACAGGCGATGGTCCCTATAGTGGTCAGGGAAATTTTGTCCTGTGGCACAACTTAATCCTTGTAGGAGTGCCATAGTAGTATGTATGGCTTTTCATGGGAAATCCAGTTGCCACCGGCGAATCCGTACACCTGATAGCATTGCTGTGTGGCATCTGCTGTTGATTCAGCGGCATAGCAAAATCAGCGTACGAATGGGCTCCAGGATGTCCGTTTTCCAACTTGCAATCGGGAATATTGTAGCTGCCATTAGCGGTTGTCGCACTTACCGGAGTCAAAGTTACCCCGAACATACTTTGCACTCCCTCTTCTCACCACTCTGTTCAGCTACAATGTCGAATTTTTGTGGCTTTTTGTCTATATATATCGGTTATGCGGCAGTTGTTTTTAAAGCCATGGCAGCAAAGATTTAACGGGCACAATCATGCTGGCTACCAGCGCATGTAAGCCGATCATCTCAATCCAGGCCTTTAGCATTCACGCTCCTTGAACGGTTCACCAACCGCTAGACATCTCGTATCTGTTAGCTGTGTTAAAAGCTGAGTGCACCTGAGACAACTAAGGTACCACCGCGTGCAGTTTTTTGAGCTTCTAACCACATAGTATGTTGCAGTTGCTACTCTTGTCATCCAAAGTGAAGTGCGTCAATCAATGTGCTCCATGAAGTTGCAACGACCGAATGAAATGTCTGACGCAACGGACTCAGGGTTATGTGGCTTTCTGGAAGTGGACTTGCGCCAGGTAAGGCAAAGCTTCAGGCCACGATGGCAATCGTCAACAAAGAAGTAGAAATGTTGTCATGAAATTGGATAAGGAGGATTCTCCGGGTGGATAGGATACAAGAGAAGTAAACAGCCATTTGTTCTGATTCTCCTAATGTGATTTACTTGAGAAGTTGGTGGCCACTTGACCGTCTGATGATAGCCCAGCCCTCTGTGAATGGGGCTGCGCTAGAGTGCACCTTGAATTCGAAGACCACTTGTTCATTTGGGAGATTTAATGGTGTGTCACAGCAACAGGGGAAAAATGTAAAATCGATGACATACAACACAGTCTCAGTCGGCATAAAATTTGGTGATCAAAGGTTAGCTAAAATTTAACACGGGTCGCGAGAGTTGTGTGATGCTATTGACCGACTAGATGGCCATAGAGCGTCAGCACCTGCGCAACTCGCTCCTAGACACAACATCCCGGCTACTGAGGGATCTTCGTTCATACTTGTCTTACTTTGTTCGAATCACTGCGAGGTAAAACACAAGCCGTAGGCTGTCGAAGGGTTTTCAGCAACCTTATGAGGAAACACGAGTCCATTTTAGGACACAGCAAAACTATACAAAGTTTCAAGTTCAACAAAAACGTCAAAGTTGAGGCAGCACCATCAATGCCTTGTGAGTGGAAGTGCGTCGAGGCCGGAGGTGACACGAATATTGTCTTCAGTTGCAAGGAATGAAAGATGGCAGGCTATTCCGGAAGTTGCCCACGTCAACACTAACTGTTTGATCATAATACAACCTGCACCAGCTCAAACCGCAAAAACCGTTTTGTTAGAGGGCAGAAATGGATTCGGTTGATCTCAAAATAACTAGTAGATTGGCAGTGAGACCGCCCAGCACCAAACCCTTCTGGGTATCTGGACAATGTTAAAGTCTGACCCATTTTGAAATTCACACAAGAGTCCCAGAATACGATTGACAGATATCCACCTTTAACCAATTTGGCCGATTCAACTGCTAGATGCAAGTGCATACGTGTGACGGAACACAGAGATCCTCAAAAGCAGGGTGGGCAGAGCATCCAACCGGTAGGCGGTCTGACTCCGTTCCAAAGCTTCTTTTCGACCCCAATACGTGTACGTGGACTTCTGTTTATCAAAATTACGGTTTACTTCATAACGGTACTATTTACTTGAAAGCCTCATAGTCATCGGTGTTTACATATGCAACGAGGATCGAGGATATGCCAGGTTAAGTGACGCGAAGCTTATCTAACAAAAGCTTTAGGAACAACTGAGAAGCCGGCGGACTATCTTAAACTCACATGTTCACAAATGAGGTGTTATACGTTCCATAACGCAACCATTAAAAAACCGAAAAAATACTCGAAACCTCGAATATTGGAAACGGGCTGTGAGATACCTACTAAGACTGGAATTACTGATATAGAGCATACGTGATAAAATGCTTGGGGTCAAATCATGAAAGATAATTTTATAGACTCTGGCGAATTGAACATCCCACGCGTTTAACGGTAGCCTAATTCACACCTCCAACCACAGCGACGAATCGTTGAACTGATCATTTGGACGTTCATTTTCTTTATCCCAGCATTCGATCTTATCACCAACTTGCCCTCTCCTCGCGCTGTCACGGAGGAGCGTCGTATGGAAGGTAAGATTTATTGATTGCTGGTGCTTGGTGCATAAGCTTAAAATGGATGTGGATTACCTGAAATTCAGCTCTAAGAAGTTAGGTAACCTGCCATAAAATGAGCTTTTAAAAAACAAAAACTTTTACTGGACCAGAAGAGAGATGTCAGGTTCTGAAAGCTGGTTTTTCTTTCATAACAAACAGTGCAAATATTGAGGATCGTGCCGCGTGGGCAGTTGCGATTCGGGATATTCCTGACACCGACTCCAGAAGAGAGGCACCGTAAAGCAGGTGGCAAAAACCCACAAAAAAGACTTCACTCGAGAGGACCAAAAGGTCCTGGAGTGCTTCTTCTGTATGGGTTTTAGTGGATAAGTGTCCAAATGCACAATAGCGATTGGTGCAGTCATCCTAAGGGCTTTTGATGTGATTAAGCGTAGACATGAAGAACGAATTTAACAACTTTCAAGAAAACAATAAGAGGCACTTCAAAAGTCTTTGAACTTTTGTTTTCCGTTGTGTTCACAAGCTGTCAGCAATAAGTCTGGGTGACATAGCACTACCACACCGAAAAGCTAACAGGTTTTCCAGGTGTTCTTTTGGGCCCTCTAGTCCTTCAACAGAAGAAATGTATTTAAGGTCGTCCGAAAGAATGTACTGATTTTTCCGAATTGTACATATTAGCAGACAAGGGACGCAATTTAAAGAATAGCAATCGTCCTTTCCTCTAACTTTACTCCACCAAGTTGACAGCGAAAGTTAGAACAATAGGTGGATCTTACGAAATTGCCAAAAGCGAATAAAAAATCCGTGTCATATATCGTTTCTTAATCCATTATCCTTCTTCAGTGGAAATGTGTCAGAAGTCGCAGTGTATCTGGCACGGGAAACGAGAAGCTACCTGTAGATATGCGTATCTAGGCTTACGCCTACAACCTCACACATCTAGGAGTGTCCAGGGCTAATTGCGAAGCTCGGCACGTTGTGAACCTGGAATTCAGTAAATGTAAATGTCCTGTACTCACCAAACACTTACTTGTAGTTCGTCGCACAGAAGAAATCACTTTCAGAGTTTATATCCCATAGTCCTCTGAATACGAGACGAGCGGCCGAGCCGCGATCGCTGTTCCCTGCCTCAAGGAATGCTTCACTTTACAACGCTGCGACTACCTCAATGAACA
Organism: Opisthorchis felineus; assembly: GCA_004794785.1. Taxonomy (NCBI): domain Eukaryota; kingdom Metazoa; phylum Platyhelminthes; class Trematoda; order Opisthorchiida; family Opisthorchiidae; genus Opisthorchis; species Opisthorchis felineus. The sequence goes on from SJOL01007263.1 coordinate 542,996, forward strand.
AAACTCCGACATTGCAAGATGGCTGGTTGCAGTTTAAGGGTAGAGTAATAAACGGGGGTCTCCACTTTCAAAGGTCATGTTCAAACAAACCTCTGACAGCTCGAATGTTGGTTCTGGCGGAGAAAGATATACCCACACCCACATTGAAACATAGGTAACGTATATCGGTTAAGTTGATGATCGCTCAAAGAAACAAAATCTGGTGTAGCCACACGACAATAACGAACTGAAACAATGCACACCGATCTGAAGTAGTTATTTGTCTTCACGATTTGTCGTAAAATACAATGCACTAGCACGGTAGCAACCTGAAATCAACCAATCACAAATTCACGGAAAGAAATCAACAAGAGAGAACATTATGGAAAATGCGCACTTGGCAACAGAGTATCCCCTCGATGAGGGCTTTCTGTCTCGTACGATTGTACTTTATGTTCGTTATCCGGTTCAACAAGGAGCTCCATATTTTTTGTCAAATTTCAACAATAGGCCCAAGAGTAACTGAAAAACGTCCCTGAATGCAGGGTGTCCCTTTTTCAACCGACCCATAAATGCAGGGTTGGCTGTATAGAATGGTTCTTGAGAATGAACAGCTGAGGTTAGGTTTACTTGCTGGCAGTACCGTAGATCAGTAAACCAAAGGTACTGTCAAATCACCTTTTGTTCACTCATGTTGCTGTAAGAGGAATCTCAGTGTGGCAAACAGAGATTGTAGAGTTTCCTAGGTTCGTACATTCACCTACGCCAAGTGCCGTAAAAATTGAAGGCTTTGCAGTGCGAATGTCCATTGATAAACGACATCCTGACTCTCAGAGGTGGCTTTTGTGTGCATCAAGAGGAATGAGCAAGCACCCTCAGTGTTAGTCGGCCCGACCTAGCTTGGAAGAGCAGGAATGCAAATGATTACTGTACGATGAAGGCGTATTCCAACATAACACCATGTGATGCAGGATTCCCAACTAGCTCCCTAGAAACCGGGCACCCACCAGCTTATCCAGGTCTCTCAGACTTTACCATCGGATTGACTAGTAAAACACCAACAGTCCAAAACGATTGGAGAATTTCAGCCATACTACACGTACATCTATTTCAAAAGCAGAAAATGCTAACACCACTAAGTATGGCAGGCAATACAGGTCTAGTTATGACACCTTCGGATGGTTATATATCCAAACCAGGTACATCTGCTATGAGGTTTTTCGTCTGGGTGTATAGTTCAGTGGGTGTACCTGATTGTGTACGGTTGATCCCTGAAGGTACGCGTGACGGTCAAGTAGGTCTGGATGAAAAGAAAAGGCTCCACAGATCGCATAAGAGTTGGGTTAAACGACCCCGACGACAGTAACGGATGTGTTCTGTTCTTTAGAAGACCAAATGGTTAACGTCCTTTCAAAAAAAAGACTGGAAAGTGCGAACTCAGATTGCTATTTGAGTGCATCAGATACGAAAGAAACGGAATACTGAATCGAATCTTGAACCCCAAAAGTGGTGCACACGGACAGGGTGAGGAATGAAAGGAAACTAGAAGCATCATTTTCAGTCTGATGGATAGAAAGTGACCTAGACTGGTCATTCCATGAGACGGCCGCCCTGCTGCTTGAAATTATTTTAGCATTAGCCTTCAATCTAATTATAAGTTGAACTGATGGTTGCAGTGCATAAGCAACTCTATACCATTTCAATTCGAAGGTGTGTTCAGCTGAGTCACGGTGATGCGCAGGCTCGAATCGTCTGTCATTAAATTAGGTATGGTTCATCCAATATTAGAACAAACGATGGTGGTCGGTTGTGTTATCCGAATAAGCAGCTGACTGCTCCAAAATCGGTGAACACACAGCCAGAAAGCTCTTTGTTTTCGTTATAGCTCCCACACATTCCATTTAGACGTTCTCAGCTTGATTTAGCGATCTGCTGGTGGATGGTTTGGTTCAGTACTTGATAGAGCAGCCTGTTACGTACATAAGTTAACTGCGCTGTTTCGATTATTTTTTCTTTGTTTTTAGGTACATCCAAGAAGGGAGACTCGATCAACGCTGTCACCGTCCAAATGGCCAATAACTCCATCAATGCCGCCGATAGATGGCCACGATATCACACCGGACGCGGTCGTGGATTATACAGTTCTCAAAGAGGTAATTTCTTTTTGTGATTCTCATGGGGCCAGTGCTTGTTAGCTCAGATGTGGAGAGTAAATAAACTCTGCCGTCACAGGGCCAGGATTCTTGAGCACCTCTCAATCGCACAAGAGCAGAAATGAAACAGTTTCAGCTGCACACTCATCGATTTCAGTACACAAGCCGACTCAAAACTTGAAGCTGTGTATGCATTCTCCTTCAAGACTGTCCTGAGGTTATGTATGAAATGTCTTTAGTATACCAGTAAGAGGTGCTAGTTAGTGCATCTTGCCCTTCCCACCATATATCATGGGAGGTTAACACGAGGTTGATGGAGTATGTATTCAATAGGATAAAAAGCTACTTCGAAGTCAAATTACTAATTTATTGATGCTATCAGCGCCACGTCATGACGTGCAAATATCTACATCGCCAAGGTCCTAACCTCTTCCAAAACGCCGCAAAGCCATTGACAGCCCAGTTGTTCATAGCGTTACCATTCTTGGTAAAATCGTAACGTGCAAACTGAGAGCATGAAATAAGATGGTATAAGTGGCGCGAATGCGTACACGTTGTAGTTTCTACCAAATCTGACCCCAAAACCCTATGTCAAAAACAGCAAAAGTAGTTGGGCTGCCGCTCGTAGTGTCCCAATCCAGCTTGCGACGAGAAAATACTTTCAGGATCTTCAAGACTGCTATTTTGTTCGGGAATAACTTGATCACTCATCCGTACAGTATATCCTACCAATTCTATTCCTAAGACTTAATGATCGACTGGTTGACTCCAAGGCTGTGAACGATTTTTCTTGTACGTGTTCAAGAAAACACCATTATCTAACCAAGCGTTACGGGTCCTACCGGTTATATACCGGTAAGAAGCGGGTTATATCTAACACTCAGCTTCACCTCTCCTGTCCTAGTGAAACAATAGTAGCTGCGACCTGCTCTGCCCTGCTGAACTCTGCTCACCCGTACATGTCGATACTGAAAAATACGTTTCGGTGCGCTTCAGTATACTTTTAATCTTAAATATGTAACGAGACAATGCTGAATGACACGCAGGAGAGAAACAGCTAAGCAACTGTCACCATGAGTAAACTACTACAAATTGGATGAACAGACCAATAAGGAATCCTAGGATACGGTCTGTCGGGATGAGGTGGATCACCCAACTGGAAGTACGACAGTGTAATAGTAAGCAATGTCGTTCAGGTTGTGTAGATTTTCACCTCAATATCCGTCACGGCAAGCCAGGTTGAAGAGTGGAGTAATAGGAAAAGGATTGATGAGACTCACAAGTGACCGAATAACGAAACAAATAACTCTAGCTATACTAGCGAGAATTTCAACTGAAAAGACAGATCCCTTTTGGAGAGAATTCCCTAAATGACAGGACAGTCTTGGTCGGTCGCATGGATGTTATTCCAAGGAGGATCACCATGAACACCGTGAACAGAGTACCAACCAAAAATGACTAACGTGCAGTTCACGTCATTTTATCCCCTGAGATCACTACCCACCATCTGGTAGATGCAGTTCAATAAGAATGGCAGTAAAAAATCTTCCCGCCGTACTCAAATATGAAGGTTACGGTCACATATACTCTGACCCAGGTACCATACGATGAAAGCTGTTCAGCTGTGGCACCCTTTCGGAGCATAGCTGCCGTGCACACTAGGAGGAAACACCACGGCCTAGATACTTCCGGGTTGTCCAAGCCTACACAGCAGCAATAGAAAAGCCAGGATTGGGTTCCAACCATGGATTTACCGATCGGTAGCTGAGCGCCTTAACCGCTGGGTTGTCACGAGCTCAATGAGAAGTAAAATACTACGCTACCACTACTCTGAAGCAAATAGAGAGATAGAGAATCTGCGGTGCAGACAGGAAATGTCCCTACTACCGTCACTTAACAACATCGCTTTATGGAACACAAACGAGAAAAAAAGCAGGAATAATCTCAATGCTCTTTAAGACAGGAGAATGTGGATGACTGATGGAATGACATCCCGCTCCATTGCACGCGAATGTCCTGACTCAGAGGTTGGTTCAGAAAAATTATAGTTCACTCCACTCGAAGTTACTAAGCCTTCAAATAACTCCAGCAAAACTCGTACATCCACCCAGCGAAGCAAACTACGGAAGGTTCAGCAGCTGCAAAACAACCCGTCGCACTACTCTCCCATACAACCAGAAAAGATAACATCTGAACCTCCAGCCAAACTGAACCAGAGGTAAAAATGTGTGCAGCAACACAAAAAGCAGCCCCATAACCTGCGCAAACAGAAAGTAGAAAGCCTTAAGATATCAACTTGCAATCGAGCACAGTGAGTCCTTCTGCAGGAATCTTGAAATTGTCCATTCCGCTGCGAGAAGTTCAATGAGACCAGTTGAAGCAGTCTGTGTGCCAGTGGATGGAAACTGTATGCAAAAGCAACAGATTTAATGTTGAACGAATGTCTCACTCGGAGAGTCACTCACAAACCCATTCAGTAACTTACGACTGTCGTCTACCGTCTGGTAACCCTAACACACCCTTATTTGTTTCTTCAGTGTACCGTAACCCCATCACTGGTGAAGGTATGAAAGAAGAAGACTACTCTGACAGCGTGACGTTTTCCAGGCAGTATGTTCTCAGGAATCGACCAAGACAATTCGGTCACACCCAATCACCACCAAGAGTTCAACAACCAGAAAGCGAAAAGGTGGTCAACAAACCAATCCCTAGAACCCAACAAACCACACGAGGGCCAGAACCGAAAAAACGATTACCTGTGGAACGAACTGACAGAAAACAGAATCCTACAGAAACAAAGGATACAACAGTCGATAAGACTCCAGGTAAGTTGGTATGCTCGCAACAGGTGAAAGAAACGCCAACCAGTCACATCAGTTTTTATTCTCCAGGGAGGTATTTTAGGACAAATGTCCTAAAATGCGATCACCTGAGTTTAACATAAATAAGCGTTATCTAATCATGATTTCCTGTTTCGAACAGCGCAAAATGCAAGCGACTCGCACGATAATCCTTTGTCTTAATCTGAACACCAAAACAATCAATTCAGCCCAACTCTTTCAACATGGTAAGACAGGCAACTGACAGGTGTAGCATTTTATCAGCATCGATCAACTGGTAAGCACTATTCTAACGAGAATTTTCGCTTCCACTTTATTCGAAATAGAGAAGAAAGTAGTTCGACCTAAACGGATGCCAACGCAACCAACGGCAGTGGTCGAAAATGGAGCCAACGAGAATGGAGGACTGATAGTTGAGACACCAAACCAGAGTGCGGTGGAACAAGCGCAGCCGTTTGAAACATCTGAGCCAGTAGGTCTGGTGGAAGAAGTATACAAGCCAGAAATGGTTGGCAACCACGAGGAGCAATCGGTAACACCAGCGCAAAGAGTCACACATGCAGAACACGACGAACCAGATTCCCAACATGATGACGTATTCGACACCGAAAGTAGTTCTTAATGCGATTTATTCTTTATATTCCTACAAAAGGGGAGCATTCTCATACACCTTTCTATGATTTAGAGGATATGCCTAGAAGCCTCTGTTCGCGATTTCGCTGTCCAGTATTGTTCTCCATGGTATCACAGTAACTTGGTGACGGACTGCAAAAAAGCATGAACAATGCTGGGACTTTTGACGTTTTGAAATTTTAAACATGAGAATGGCTTATTTACAAATCGAGTGGTTCTATTCGTTAGTCTTCTATGTAGATTGCTTCGCTGACTAGAGAACCATACAGAATTCCACACTTTGCCTGACCTGAAAACGAGGCTCATAAATAGCACAGGAAACCCATGCTCATTTATTTCGAAAAAACATTCAAACATCAAACTTAATGGATAGATGCTTGCAAGGATTTTTGAATATATTGAACCAGGCAGACTAATGGTGAAATGGCAATAGGTAGCAATGGAACTAGCAAAAAGACAGTTTTGTTACACAATCATGTTCTTCCCATGGTCCTGCGATTCATGATCACTGGGTCTGTTCTCAGGATCGTAGACTGCATGAATTGTATCTAAAACAAAACAACGGGATGAGGATAGACGGAAAACTTAAAGGTGTGCCACTGAGAAACGTCCACACACTCATTACACCTTAGTGTATTGTAAACAAATTGAAGACAGACGCAAAAAATTCTCTCTATAAACGACAGACACTAGAAATCCATGTAACTGTAAACGATTCACAGCAGTTACTGAAATCTTGTCTGTAGTCTGCGACAAGCGGAAAAAGTTCAAAACTACCTTGGATTGTCTTGGTTTCGTTCATGAAACTACCACTTCACTTTAAACATAAGAAAACCATAGAGCAGCATGTGGTTGGAGATGTTCTGTTTTTTTTATTTCGGAGGGATGTAACTGTCCAGACCGCAGACAGGATTTCCATCACGAGATATGACCCTCAGACCATATCAATGTGAAGTCACGGTTACCCCACGCAGAACAACTCTTCGAAAGAGACCACCACAGAGAAGGGAAGCAAAAGTCTTCCCGGGAGATCACATAATGGGTTGCGGTCGACGAAGGAAGCAACCTCTCCGTATATTCACGGAAACCTAGTACAGAGAGACAGATGTTTGTCACAGTTGTGTCAGGAAACAGGGAATGGACCCTTACTTGATACTTTTAGAGGACCCTTATGCTCAGGAACGGTCCCCGGTCAGGAAATCAATATAAGCTGGGAATTTGTATATAAAAAAAGCAGTCAACGAATTTTAGCATGGAAAGCATGAAAATGTTTGGTTTCGCAGTTAAATTCCACAACCTCACATCCTATCAACCAAGCAAGGCTAGCCATGTGGTTTTTGCTGGTTCGGCAAATGCTCCGAAGCTTTCCTGGAATCTAGCTACCAGTAAATTGTCACGACTACTCCTACCTTTTCACAGTCCTCAAAGATAGTGTGGACCTGGAGACTCTAGAAGCGATATCTCGAAGGAGAAGTGGTAGGCCCTGGAAAAGCTTTGTCAGGGCCGATCAGCCCTGTTTCATGTGAAAAATCAAATTATTATTTAGCATCCATGGGGGATCCATCGACATCTTTTCGTCTGAACGTGAATTAAATGGCATAAGCCGGATCCCCACTGTCAAATTATTAGTCCACATGATTTCCTGTGCGTGTGTATGTTTTAATTGTTGGGGCTTGGATTCGAAAAGAGACAAGGGTATTGGTGCTAATAAATCAGCCTCAGGAGCTGTACAGGAGAGCAGTCAGAGCATCCGGTCAAATATTCTGTTCGACAGATATGTTACCGCCGAATAGCAAGCAAATAACAATAAGTGGCGCTACACGGCTGTAGACCAAAACTGCAATGGTCCACGGCAGGAAGCCACGAAACCAGTATGAAATGGTGGAGATACGTTCACGCTTCGTCTTTCCAATGGAAACAGTAGAAAAAAGTGGCTGAAAAATTGAAGATGGGTTAGATAAAACAATCTGGCAAAGGATAAGAGTTGGTGGGCCGAAATAAAGTTGCAAATCGAACTGCGTGTCGCATGGAAATTAATGGTTCGCATTCCCGTGTTTTTTGGCTGGGGAGATGACTGGCTTCCCGACTGAGAGGATGACGGTGGCGAACTACAGACTTCTACAGACTATGGCATCTCTGTCCGCCGCCTGCCTAAACCATTCAAACTGTCAAACGAGTGATACCTTGACCAGTGACTATCTCCTACTAACTGCGAATAGAGAGACCATTAGGTTAAAGACGCACCGCAGTCGTCCACACAGCGAATGACGGGCTATCCGTTCCTCATCCTTCTGCAGGTGACAATCTGACTAAGCCTGTGACGCTAATGGTCGTCCTCATAGCAGGCACAAAGCAAAAAAACAAGTAACCGTGGTTACAAACTCGAGACGAACAACCTATTTCGGCCTATAACATGTGAGTATCGTCACTAAGTTGAAAAACCCTGCGGTTAGACGTCAGTCATGTCAGTGACTGATGATGCGTAGGTTGCTTAGCACCTCAAAAACCCCACAAATAAAAATAATAAATAATCATTCAGCTGTAACACCCTTTCGGTGCCTAGCTGCCATGTCACCCGAAGGAAGCATGAGGGCTGGAATAGTGCCAGGTTGCCCGAGCCTAGACAGGGGAAGTCGAGAGGCAGAGGTCAGGTTCGAACCACGGACCTTCCGGTCAGTAAATTCGCGCTCTAACCACTTGAGCCATCTCGCCCCCCACAGTCCTTATCAGGAGGTGTAGGAAGTTCCCCTCTGGTTTCTATCGCAGGGGCATCAAACACCTACAAAAAACCTACGGAACTGCAGATTGGGCTGAGCATCACTATCAGTGTCTTATAAATTCCTATGGGTGGTAAAGTGATCTTCTCCACCGCGTTTCTATTGCGCTTATGTGTGCGTCATCTGGTTTGATGGACAGCCTATGTGAGTGCAAAAATCGTAGATATCATGCTCGAAATACGCCAAATGGAAAGGCAGACATCACATTCAATGGTGAAGAAAGTTCTCAATATTTCGATTCCATGATGTCAACAGATCTAAAAATTTGCAGAATATATGAAGCGTCTGAGTACACACCGAAGTTCTTTCAATGTTACGTGGCCATTTTGATAAGCCAGACACTGGAGCTGAAAGCAGTAAATCAAGGAAAATGTGACTGAGCAAACAGTGACTAAACCTCACGCTCTGATTAAGTGAATCGCACTTCTATTCGGTATCAATAAAATGTACCAAAACATTAGTGTGCCCACCTAGCGTTATCAGCTCCTAATAGCAAGCGTATGGAACCAGTCCAGTAAAAAGTGACTTGAGAGTGCTGGTAAAGTTAGGGAAATGAACTGAATCGAAAGAAATTTGGAAACGGGATCGAAAGCCGGTTAACTGGTGTTCCAGTGCATTTAATCGAGGCATTCGTTCCCTAGAACCGGTACCAGGCTAAGAACAAAATAGTAAAAAAACTGACGCATGTCCGCAATCAAATAAAATTACAAAGTGTAAACCCCGAAGTCCGATTCCTGGGGAATTTTTTCATTTCTGTTGAAGAACGGGTTTCAAAACTATCGCATGGTATAACTATTATGACAGAACGATCCGTCTGTGCTAGCAAAGAAAAATGGATAGTAAGAATTACGGCAGATCACTCACTCAAGGCTGGCCATGAGATGTTGAGCACCGAAGGCAACAAGGCCGAGAAACATAGGAAGGAGTCCAAGCAAACTGACCCCACCAAGTTTTCGTTTTTCCGGATCTACAAAGTAAATCAAAGTAATCCTCTACAGCCCTGCGAATGTTCAACCAAATCTGCGGCTACCAACAAGATGTATAAAAAACACGATGAACAGTGCTTACTAATGAATGCAATAAAACATTCCAGATAATCGAACACAAGAGCGAAACAAGCGGTGCATGTAGAAAAACAACATAAATGACATTTGGTATCGAATGCTCCACTTTGCACCAACAAACTGTACTGAACGGATCTGATTACATCGGCAATCCACAAGACAAGCCCTCTACTAATCCATGCTAATGCTGAGGTCCTACCGGATAACCTAAATTGGAGTTCTGACATCCAACCTGTTTCAAGGTAACTGGAACGGTTCACTTTTGTCTCTGAACTGAGGACGTGTTCTGTGACTTTGAGACTCTTGTAGGTTTGTTAAAGGGTGACTTGTTCAATCAGACCAACTACTCCATTCTAAATATCATCAACGATGAATTTACAATGGGGTCCCAGAAGGGCTGCAGATGCAGCGGAATCTTAGAGAATCCTCCACTGGTTTCGCGGAATGCTAACACTTAGGGACCGTAAGATTCATCAAGTATCCGAAATTCCACCCAAAAGTTTCTAGCCTCGGGTCACATCAAGTATGTGCCCGCTTTTAATACAAAACAGTGAAAGTCAGGGCTTTCATTTAACGCAATGCTGTGATCGCATGCAAGACTCAGTTAGTGGTCGGTCTAACGCTTCCATCTAGTCTTGGCTCAGCAAGTTGGAGCAGTTTGAAGAACACCTCAAACCGCCTGTGCACCAAGTACTCCGTACAGCAATCCAATCAGAGTCCCCTAGCATGTTAACCTTGTCTCTTCTTCGGTGGTCGGGATTACCCGAGAAATCTGCCCCTGAAATAACATAAACCTTACAGACACAACAATATACATGCAGCCTTTCTTATTCGACCGACTACGCTTGTTCGGAAAACCCGACGCCAGGAGCGGACCCAAATGTTTGCAGTTATGCCACCCTCCTTGCCAAAAAGGATGGTTGCTAATCTGGTACCAATCACTGAGAATTACCTTCGAATGAATAGCTTTCAAACCGTCTGCAGCCACCATTCTTTTCAACTGACCCCACACCAACAGCTACAAATCCATGAAAAGCAGGTGGTTCTATGCAGAGTGAGTGTCAGAAGACTATTTAGTGACTAGTCGCACGAAGCTTTTTGTGGAAACCACGCCATACCCACCATCAGTGGAGCATTATCGTCTTCTTCGATACAAAAGAGATCATTCACCAAGTAGATTGGCTCGATATCTGACTGTCTAATCATGGGCTGCGCACACGATTAGTTCTATATCATGCTGGGGGCGAGATGGCTCAGTGGTTAGAGCGCGAATTTACTGACCGGAAGATCCGTGGTTCGAACCCGACCTCTGCCTCTCGACTTCCCCTGTCTAGGCTCGGGCAACCTGGCAGTATCCCAGCCCTCGTGCTTCCTTTGGGTGGCATGGCAGCTAGGCACCGAAAGGGTGTTACAGCTGGACGACGATACTCCGCCATAGGCGGTCACAGCAACTTTCGCACTCCTTCAGCATCAAGAACTGGATGCGGGAGGACTGTCGACTGGCAACTTTTCCGTTCAACCTCACCATCAACGAAATCTCGGAGGGTATACACCATAGATCCCTTGGAGGTATATAGCTGACATCAGGTAACATATTTGGGGTCTCAACATGTGACAGTCAAAACTGTACAACACCGACCATCTTAGGATCTCGGTCGGGCACCTCAGCATACACTCCGCTCCTTCCAACTGCAAGGTGATTTAACAAGCAGCTCCTTTTCCATTGATGAGAGGTCCATACGCACAGAGAATTTTTTAACATTTGCAGAGGTGCATCATCAACGGTGTTACCTAAGGTTTCGTGTGCGTACCTTTATCAAAAGGCAGCGGGATTCTATGTGCCCATGCTGAAGAAATCCAGAAACTCAGCTTTCCACCGTCAGCGTCAAGGAAACAGTTTGATAAAAAAAGACAGGTACACCCTTTGGTACGGGGAATCTGAGCAACCTATTGAGCGTAAAGACCAAGCGGTATCACCAGACGTAGGATTATTCTGTCCGGAAACAAATCCACCACTTACGCAATGTACTACTCATAAGGTTGCTGAAAATTCTTCGACAGCCCATGACCCGTTTCGCCCTTTTTGGGGCTCATCAGGCAGGCGCAGTCCCCGAGTTTTCGTCAACCTTATGTTCTACTTGAACCCAAATTGGACTGTTTTTGCCCAAAAAGGGCGAAACCGGTTGTTTAGAGTCTCCCGTCAAAACCAAATTGAGATACAAATGAGTGTATTTGTCGAAATCTGTCCAGTTTGGGTTCAAGTAGAACATAAGGTTGACGAAAACTCGGGGACTGCGCCTGCCTGATGAGCCCCAAAAAGGGCGAAACCGGTAGTGGGCTGTCAAAGAATTTTTAGCAACCTTATGAGTAGCACATTGCGCAAAATTACATGCATCGCGATATCTCGAATATCGTAGCAACTGGAACATGAGGCGGCCTGGTGCAGCACATTCAGTAGCATGGAAACATCACAAACGAGAGATTCAGCTGGGTTCCAGGCGAGTCTCTCGTAAAACCAAATTGATTTGCAAATGAGTGTATTTCTTGAAATCCACCACTTGTTTCGACAATGTACTCGCTGGAACGTGATAGAAGAGGGAAACAAAGCCATAAAATGCTATATCGTCCGACCGATTATTGGAAGTGATTTGCGATAGGCCAGCACCAGGGCTCTCTGGAGTTATCGTCATTGATCATGATGGAAATGCCATGGTGCCGAGGAACGAAGACGATGACCCCAAGGTTTGCATCCGTTGATCCACCTTGTCTTCCTGGTCGGAGCCTCAGGAATGAGTGTTTGGGGTACGGCATTTGTAGTTACAAAAGACTGTCCATTTCTACGGCTCATTAAAGTTCGCAGATATCCAAGACCAAATAGCATTCCTCCAAATCTTTGACGAAGTGATGTCAAAACTGAAACCCACTACCACCGGACGCTTCCATTCGCCAATTCAGTTCTCCCCCATTTCGAATTGAGTTCGTGGAGCTCTCTAAATTTCCAAGCGAAGTGGAGCGTCCAATCAAAATGGAAATCATCCTACCCTTCGGCCAAGTGGTGAAAACTGTCGTCCCCGAGCACCCATTGCTAAACCTTGAATTAGACAGACGCCACAACGATTATCCATAAGGATCTCAAAAAATGATGACCTATGTCAAAACTTCGGTCTTCTACTTCAGACTCGTTCAACCAAGCCGAAACCATCCTGAGGGGTGAATCTAGGGCACGATGTTCTCGCCGCTAAACTCCTAGGTTTCGACCAACGGCCGGAACTCAGTAACCGTATTCAGTTGCCCACATGATGGTCAACGCCCACAGGTAGTTATGAGTCAATCTACAACTCTCACAGTGTACCTGCACGTACGCCTCAGCGTCCCTCAACCCCGCTCCCACTTTTGTTAATTATTTGCTTTCTTCCACACCCTCTCTTAACAATGTGTTCGCAGACGAGAGGAGCCTGAGTTAGGAACTTTTCCAGTCTTCACAAAAAAGGTGGGAAATTTCTCTCGAATCCATGCCTCTTAACAAAAATAAGTCAGCTATTCTCTACTACTGGTTTCAACGTCAATTTCAGCGGACGAAACAAACATCAGCCTAAACAAAACCAGCTGTTGCCACACTGTTCCTCAGTAACCAACGCTAATTCAATAGCCTTCATGAAGCCTGTTCATCCTTTGTTTCTACCAGCGCGTTCATTTGTCCGACTACACAAAACTGTAGGCCAGGAAGGGTGCCACAAGTGACTCGCTTTACCATTTCCGAAAAAATTTGACCTCTCTATCGTCCTGCATACATACAACCCTCTCCTGGGAGTCATGTTGATATCATTCTGGACATACAAGAGCCGAATGTACAACGGAGTGTTTGTCGTGTAACTGAACATCTGTCTAGTGAACACATCATTTCTAATTTGTTGATTCCAGCGATCATTCTAAGACAGCAACGACCGAAGATGCCTTATATTCTCCACCCGTAGAAGCTATCTCTCGCAACCGTATAAAACACGCAAGGAAGTATAGCACACATGTCCTTTTTGGACATCATGTCTTTTCTCAACCACAAATAGCGCAAACTGGAAAATGTAAACCTGACCTTTAGCAATCCCGCATTGATCCCAACCGTCATACTACCATCAGAGCTGGTAAAATACGTGAAGCGCCTTTCCTTTAGTTGCAAGAATGTACTGGAACACGACTCCGCATTCTGTGGTCGTTCTAAAGACGTATAGACTTCTTTTTAAAAATTAGGACAACGAAGTCTGTATTCTAGGTTGAGGTCCTCGCTAATATAAAGTAGAACAGCAAGACCCTCTAGCGTCCACCTTATATCCTTTGTCGAACAGAAATGAAGAATGGTCGTCCAAGCCGGACAGTACTGGCAGTAAAGCTTTTAGAAAGCGCTCCGTACATTCTCACATGTCTAAGTAGATAAAGATAACGAATCATTATATTCACGTATTCGTGAAATATACCCTATAGTAAGGGTGTCCAGAAGAGCTAATTGGCTACCATAACTAAGGACGCCCCTAGAATCGAAGAATACGAATTGTGAGTGGTTACAGGAGATGAAAACCAGTAATGAAGGCTGTCTAAACGTATGACATTGTCCCAACACTTGATGAGGCGACTTGTTGCTAACCATGCTCAGTTCAACGATCAAAGCGATCCTCCATGACAGAAGCGACAGTTCCACTGCACGTTTAAGGCGGAAAAGATTGGATCCCTTTTGAGATTTATAAATCCTGCATCTCAGCATTTGTTTAACCCCTCGACAAGCTGTTCTGTCCAGCCTGGGAAACCGAATTCTTTCCGCGAGATCGGGACGCCCCAATGTTACTATCGACCTCCAAAACACACCATACAGCGACGTGCGGTAAATGTCGTGGGATCGGTTTTATTAGTGCTGTTGCGAAAACTTTTCACGTTCCTTCTGCGACGACGTTTTCCCCAAATACGAAACGTATGTTCGAAGCAAAGCCGAAGGGGTGTCCGTCCTGGAAGAGGCTGTGCAGACCAAATATTCTCTTTGCAACGGATATTACATGGCTTCGAACCCATGCAGCCTATCGCAGGATACTTTGCTTAATTTCGAGATGAGTTTGATTCGATTAATCGTGGGCCAGTGTGGACACCCTTTTTGATAATGGTGTCGCCAAGACGCTGGTAGACCTCATTAAAACCTGGTACTCACTGGTGAAAGCTCGGATCCGGGTAGAAGGCGAGGAGACCACCGAGCTCGACAGTGGGTCTGGTGTATGACAAGGCTACCCTATTTCGCCGGTACTCTTTAAACTCGCGGTCGATTGTTCATCCGAACGAACGTTAAACGGGTACTCTGGAGGCCAGTCAGGCCCTCTAACCTGGATAGCTGATTTGGAGTACGCTGATGATATCGTTCTGTTGGGTAGTGGGTAGGAAGAACCACAACGTGTTGAAAAATGTAACTCACTACGCAACAACGGTAGGATTGAAAACCAATACGTCGAAGACCACCTCCACCTGCATTCAGCCCATCCAGCCTCTCGACAAAATAATCCAGCAGGTTGCCGAATTCAAGTATCATCTAACCCGACGGATAGGCCAGAAAAAGAATTTAGAGGAGTATTGACAATGCCAGGCGAAGCTTCATACAGCTGAACTCCGTCCTGTGAAAGAGGTGAGATTAGTTTACGCACGAAAATCCGTATCTTCAACGCAGCCTCCATCCAGTCTTGACTGGTACCTGCGAAACATGACGTCTACGAACAGAAGACATCCGAAAGCTGGAAGTCTTTACTGCTGGTGTATCTGACTTACTGTGAGGGTTCGCCATCCATAAGTATCCAACGAGGTCCGAAAACGTTAGCATGATCTACCACACCCATCTCATCTCCTTCAACCACGGTCTGCATTGGTTTTGAAATCTGCTGCGCAGGAACGATGCCGAAAGCATCGAACAAACCTTGACCCGTACACCATGTCAATAAAGGCTTTTTCGACTCAGAGGACGAGTCTGGCTGAGCAGGGTCAAGAGATATGCAACAGCTCAACCTTCGTGTGATCAATGGAATCCGCCACTGGAGCAGAAATGCCTCACGATTTGTGTAGATCTAGCAGGTGATCTCCGTGCCTGGACAGTGTGCAACTACGAAATTTCCGATGTTGATTAATCTTGAATCAGGAGATGATCACGCGAAAGTAAAAGCAAGCGCGCACCCTGCATAATCATCATTACCGTCAGAGACAGCAGTACCCCCGTACTTATCAAAAGTGGTGAAGCATTGATGAGCGATTTGACAACTTAACTTCAAAGGATTTAAAATGAAAAAAAAATACCGGTAGAAGGAGTGGACCCAGTCTTCGGAAAGGTCACAAAAACGTCATGTGAAAACCACCACGACGTCCATCACCATCATCATCGACAGCATATCCGTATTCAACACTGATGCGTCGCTGCCGCACAACCACAATTCAAGCCTTATTGCGAAGGAAAGGATAAAAATGGATGGAGAAGGGACCTAGTGGTAGTTTACCGCAACTGTTCCGGGATGCCCACAATATCAGCAGCAGCAGCATCATCGACAGCATGACATCAGTGTTCAACACCGATGCTTCGCTGCCGTACAACCATGATTTATTTGGAAGCCTTATTGTGAAGAGAAGAATAAAGGTGGACGGGGAAGGGACTTGGTGCTAGCTTACTACAATCATTCCGAGGTGCCTACACCTCCAGACACTCATTCAGGCAACCTGGATAGAAACTGACAACAAGATCGCCACTGACATCGGTTGGCAGCCATATCTTTCAGCGTCTCCAACCAGGCGCAGTTGGAATCACGCGGTCCCCATCCTGGAAGGCGAGTTGCGCCGACAGCACCCAAGAGTTTCGTAATCTCCTTCATACCCCTCTGCCAGGTCAACGGTTGGCCACCTCTCTGCTTCCGCCACTCTGAATTGGGCATGGAAAACAGCACTCTCTTCGACAAACGATGATTAGGCATACGCAACAC
>SJOL01007263.1:562350-590601 GCA_004794785.1 Opisthorchis felineus
TTTGGAGATACCTGAGGATGTCGGCGCCATGTGACGAGCAGATGCTGCACGCAAAACCGATGCAAGACGAACGGAGCCATCAGTCCTAAGTGCTGGGCCTACAAGGGTAGAGTTATTTATGGACTGGGGAGAGGGGGAAGAAAAAGCATATGAAAGAGAAAGAAGGGAGACGTCAGCAGTAGCCTGTTTTCGCCTACCCGCCCTGCTATATGCAGCGAGTAAGGCGACCCGGCTGATGGCACCACGCGACGGCCGATGTGGCATTAGATTATTGTTAGGCGTAAGTATCATGGTTGTACGTGGGCTGGAATACTGTCAGGGCGCCCACACCTAGATAGGAGGACGATTAGGGTCCTCAACCAAAGCCTTTGGCTCAAAAGCCTAACCGCAAGGCTGCGGTGTTTGGCGGGAAATGCAAATGCATTACCATTTCTACGGAACAAGTCGCCACATGTTCCATGCCCACAACTCCATGTATTCATTCGGACAATTTGGATAAAAACTGACAAGAACGCCATTGATACTGATCAGCAGCGCCTCCAACCATGGACAGAGGGATCACGCAGACCAAATCCTGGAAGGCGTCGCACCTACTCTATCCAGACTTTTCGTGATCTCTTTCATTCCACTCTAACATGTCAAAAGTTGAGCACCTTTCTGCTTGCGCTGGGAGACAACATTCTCTTTGGTGAACCATGATTCGGCATGCGCAGTACATGATCTGACTAACATAGTTCTTGGTGCCAAACACATTATCCTAATGAGGTTGCACAACCGAACACTCGCTTCCTAGTTATCTCGCTGCGAATTCGCCGGCATCAGTCTAGAGGAGTTACGGTTGTCGCAAATCCGAAGCTGTGGACGAGATCACTGGTCAAATTGGGAAGACCAGGGTAGCTTTCACTAACTTATGGTGCCGGTGTGACGTCAGTTTGTCGACGGTAGAGTATACGGTAGTGCTGCTTCAGTGATCAAAAACGTGATCTCTGCGTGCAGATGTATGAAAAACATCGGTATCTCCGAAGCACTGGTCGGGTCCGGTGGGCACACCGGATTTGCAGTAGCAGTACGCCAGATGACTTTATGTAGCAGCACCCCAGCTACTTACGCTGCTTAGGTGAGGTTGGTTAGGATATGCACTTCGCAAGCCAGGGAGCGCCTAACTTCCGAAACTTTTTTTCCCAGCCGTGTGCTGAGTGGAAACGACCGACAGGTGGTTAGTCTGACCTGAAAACTATCTGACCAGTAAACTATCGCTGGATGGGTGGAGATCCCGGAACTCGATTCGTCAATGGTTAATGAAAGCTGATGATCGGTTACTGACAGTCACAAATATGGCTCAGTCACGCGTTCAGCTGCACTTCTGCATCAGAGCCATCGCCTTCAACACCCACTTAGTTATTCGTCTCTTCATACAACTAGAATGATTCAAAAGTAATTAAATGATCATGCTATCACCTACAGGGCCTGGTCGTATCTCTCTCTCCCATTTGTCGGCGACCGAAAATGTTGCAGCCGGAACCAACCCACCTTCAGGATATGGTTCAAAACTTAGCAGTTAAACTGGTCTTCCCCTGAAAAGGCTGTGGAATTACGGTGTTGTCGGTAGTCTGTTGGGCTGGACTCTCAACAACCTAGAGGGCTACCAATTTCTGGTCAAAAATGATGAATTTCCGTCCCATTCTGTAAAGACGACAAAAGACGTACCTCGACGTCCCGTACTAGAAAAAAACTGCTCAAGGTCCTCAGTAATTACCGTCCCGAAAAGCCCAATATGGAATGCTCGTTATTCCGATGACCTAAAATTATGGGGGGACGTCTATTCGTTTGAGTAAGCATCTCGATTGCAGCCAGCACTTAATCGGTCCGGACAGTGGAGATTGCCAACCAACCTGGGGAAGTTGACAGTCTTGCCTTTTGCCATCAGGAACATTTTGGTATTTATCACGTCAGTGTTAATCTACTGAGGTGCTCTCTGAAGCAGAAGGAAATCACTGCCTTGTCCGACCTGAACTTGGTCCCTGACAGTCACAAAATAGTGGGTGCGGCATCCAGGATGATTTTCCCTTTCTAGTTTGACTCCTGCTTGCTTTAGACCATTAGTCTCTTTGGACTAAGCAAACACGAAGTACAACATATAGAGGAGTAAAAGCAGCGGTTCTAAGGCTGTTTCAACTACCTAACCTGTCTTATGAAGCCTGTCTGAAATGGCTCAACATATTAGCCCGGGAACATAGATGGCACCGAGGTGGGCGTGACCTATACTCGTACAATTCTGTAAGATAAATTAGGGAGGAACTGCAAACATTCCCCTGGTTAACCAAAACTAGAGGGCACAATTCAAGGTTAACCAAGCCGAAGATACGAAACCTGTGTCTTTCTGCCACATCACCTAACAGCACGGTAACTGACCGGAATGGCCTTCCGAATGCGGCTATTGACGCCTCCTTTCTTACACTTTCACGTTATCTCTCTTCTACTTTACCCCACCCAAATTCGAATACTCTTCCCGCGGGACTCAGCACTAAGACTGACCGTTTCGCTCGCCTTGCATCACTCAGCTGCAGCTTCCGTACGTAACAGTAACAACCATAAACACTTCTTTGATGTTCGCACACTGAAGCAAGTAGCACAACAGGTGGCTGTTGCTTGTACGCTGGGTTCCCTCTGCATTGATGCATGCTGTCTGAGAGAAACAATAGAACGCAAGTAGAGTAATTAAATTGACTGTCTCCTCGCTCTTTCCCAGGTTCCGGCTGTGCACCTCTGGTGATGCAGGGGCCGCTGCAGCTGGATATGCTGGAGTGGGCATTGTATTGAACGACCAAACGGAAGTGTTTCCACCTAATCGGATACCCCTTGACAGTCGCCTCCGTGCGGCTCGTTTGGCAACGACTGTCAGAGAACATCGAGAAGGCCAGGTCTGTCGCATCCTGCTTATTCTGTTTGCTTACACCACAACCGACTGTAGCTCTGAATATGCCAACGACGATTTCTACGATGCTCTAGGTGCTCTTTTACGGACTAAAAGCTCAGACATCGTTGTGGTTGCTGGTGACATGAACGCCCAGATAGGCGGACTAAGCTTTGTCGAAGCCCGACTGGGTGGTTGTCTTGGATTGGACACGAGACGCACGGACAATGGAGGTCGCCTGCTTCAGCTGTGGGCCGATCACAGATTGTTTATTTGTAGTACCGATTTCAGAAACAGCGGTAATTGCTTGACAACATGCCCACCAACGAACCAGCCCCGAATCCGAACACACCACATCACCGTCACTTACGGTTGGCGAGGGTCGATTACTGCCTGCCGCTTCTTCAGGAACTGGACTGAGACCATGCACTTGTACGCTGCTGTTTTTCATTTTGCTTTTCAGGTGTACTCAAAACGCGCACACCTCGCTTAGCCATTGAGAAGCTAGTGGACCCAGAAGTCAAACGAAGTTATCAGAACCAGCTCCTCGAACGCCCACCGCACGGTACGATGTCGGACATAAACAGCCACTGGGAAAAGATATCCAAAGCGCTACTCAAAGGCGGAACGTCTGTTTGCGGCACAACCCAGCCCACCTCATCCAAACATTGGATCTCTGATAGGACCGTGTCTTTGCTGGAGACCCGGCGACAGCTCCCTCCTGGCTGCAATCACAGCTCAACCAGACGCATCATCCGACGCCAGGTGAAACTGAGTATCCGTGCAGACCGAGAAGCTTGGTGGACCCGAAAGGCCGAAGAAATGGAAGATGCAAAGAGTACTGGAAACGTCCGCAAGTTGTTCGTCCGACTGGTCCTCGAAAACCTGTTGTCAGCGAAATAATCAGAGACCAAAATGGCTCCCTGATATGCAGCAAAGCAGAACGTTTGGACTGGTGGGCACAATACTTCGAGCAGCAATTCAGCTGGCCACCTGCCACCCCCATTCCGGAATCCTGGCATTCAACAGAAAGGTAGACTGTGAATATGTAGCCTCCTTCAACCTCAGAAGTGTCCGAGTGTATTTCTCTACTCAAGCGTCATCGTACTGGTGGTCCTGGCGAACTTCCACCTCCTCTATTCAAGGATGACAGTGAATTCTTCTGTCAGTGCCTGTCTAGCCTATTTGTCTATATGAGGAAAAGAGACCGTCCCGGATAACTGGGGTGAGTCGATAATAGTGCCCATTTTCAAAACGGCTCCTCGGAACCGGGTAACCACAGAGGTGTTAATTTGGCCTCCATTGTAACAAGGTTTTTGGCATCACTGATTCTTCGTGGTCGGCACGCGAATCCTCGACCGGGTAAGCCTGCATCGACCACATCCTCACAATCAGTTGTTAGGGCAACGCCATATGTACAGACGACCCATAATATTCTTGCTCCTTGACTTCAATTCGACTTCGATTTTGTCGATCGGCCAGTGCTGTTAACCACACCAGATAGGCCCCAGAAGTTTGTGAACACAATTAGATCCCTATATTCACATACTTCGGGGCGTGCGAAAGTGTACGGTGAGCTCCCCAAAAGCTTCCCTACAAAAAGCGGTGTCCAACAAGGATGTCCACTCCTTCAGTTCTTGTTCAACTTCACCGTCAACGAAATAATGAGGCAAAAGCTGGGAACTCATCAAAACCTCGATGTTCAAATCGCTGCTGGTGAGAATCTTGTCGAGCTGAAGTACGCGGACGACGTCATCCCAGGAGAAGCACAAGTCCTGTTTAATAGACTGACCACCTGCAAACCATATTACGGCATGGGCCTAGCGCCCTCAAAGTGCAAATTCATGCTACAGAACGTACAGTCTCTGAACCTTACTATTCAAGGAGAATCACTGGAGGTTGTGAAGAGTTTTACACACCTCGGTAGATTTGACGGGTGTGTCTGATATAGTCAGAGTGGTGTCAGAAAGGCATATCAATGGGTCTCAAGGGTCGCGCGTACGTGCTAAGGGCTGTGACGTTGTGCGGGTGCGAGACGTGGCCTCTGTAGACAAATGACTTGAGATATCTTCAGGTTTTTGACCACCGATGCCTCAGAAGCGTTGCTGATCAAAAAATCACTCAGCTGTAGCACTCTTTCGGTGCCCAACTGCCATGCCATCCGAAGGAGGCACGAGGGCTGGGGAACTGCCAAGTTGCCCAAGCCTAGACAGGGGGAGTCAAGAGGCAGAGATCGGGTTCGATTCACGGACCTTCCGGTCTGTAAATTCGCGCTCTAACCACTGAGCCATCTCTTGCTAGTCCGCGAATCCGTAAAGAGGTAACTAGAAAAAGGGTATCTGCTTGTGCAGCAGGTACTTCAATCGCGGAAAACATACAGCGTCAACAACTGCGGTAGCTCGGCCATGTGCAAAGCATGCCGAAACACCGCCTACCGAGACGAATATCGTTCTCCGTGCCTTCTTCAAAATGGCAGAAACCACGAGGCGGACAACGTATGACTTGGCAGGATATAAAAGAGGTTACGAAGAGTTTGGGTGTTGTACGTATTCCAGGAATGGGTCCCCGTGACCTCTCCAGAGCTTGGCTGGAGACATTGTAAGAAATGGCAGCTGACTGGTGTCAGTGGCATTCGTGTTGTCAGTATCTTTTCAGATTGTCTGACTGAGAGCTTGGAGGTGTAAACACATCAGAATGCAGGCCAGAGGCCAACATCAGGCTCCCACCCTCAGCCACTCTTTACTTTTCATTCCAAGTCTTTAGAAATAATTAGGTAAACTATGTGGTTGTACGCGCCCTGTTCATACATGCATACCTCAGCACGCTTTGCTGGCGGGGTAGGATGCTGTAGGTTTAGTTTTGTTATCTTGCATTACAATCCGTTCTGCCTAACCATTTGCCGCATTACCCAACGATCTCCCGTTTTACTCAGCAGGTTGCACACAGTACATGCAGTGTTCTTACATTACAATTCTGAACGACGGGCCCGGAAGGACAAAAGTATTACAGCTGGAACCACTGCACAACTTGTACACGGCTTTGAGCCGGTGGAGAAGGCAAGACGACTGAAAACAAGACCCTAGGAAATGCTTACCACCAGTTGAGTATCCTCTGAAGTACAGTATTCGTCCAAGTAGGTAGACGACACCACAGACTGCAAAGGATCGCTAACACAGCTGGGATTATGTAAAATGCAATTACCGGATACCGCAAGCCACCGATGAATAGAGTCATTAAGAATGACGGCAACATTTCAAGGCTAAGAATGAGGTCACAAAAAACAACCTACTAATTCTGATGTGCACGTTGAATGCAATTAAACAGATTGTTCGTGGGGTGGTAGAGCATTGGGTACTACACTATAGTTAGCTGTCTAATGAGTAGATACTTGAACGTTGTGCTCCTTGCGGGCTTTCATAACTCGCATGGTGAAGTACGCATTCAAAGCCAGGGAACCAGCTCCAACTAGAACAACCCCGCCATAATAACGTGGAATGCATATAGGCAAGCTGGAAAGTGGCGGTGCCAAAACTCGAGACAACGTCATTTTCAGGCGTGACGGTGTGGAACCAGCGCCCAGCTCGCTGCACAAGTGCACAGCGCTCTAAATGTTGAACCCTCATTGGTCAAAAGTTCCGTCATTGAAGTGAGGTAAGCAAGCGTTCTCGACCCAGTCCCTATGAACAAAATGACATTTTAGGATAGAATATATATGCAGGATGGCTGAAGGTTGACCTTAGGGAGCCGCAAGAGAAAGCTCGAGGGCTATACTAGAGTTCCTATTGGACTGGTATTAGGTGCCTTTCCCATTTAAGCGATAAACATCAAGGGAAAGCTAAATCTCAGAGTGGGAATGGTATTCGCCCATCAATCCAAATTGTCCTGTCGGGAAAATGAAAAAGTCGAATGCTGTCATACAACTCTGTAAGACGAGGACCGCGCAGGCGAGAACACTTGAAAATCGGTCGGTCAGAAAGCCTATTGAGACGGAAGAATTCAGGCTGATTTAGAAAGACAAGCTTGCATATTGCACGGTGTTTCAAGCGTCCATGACATGAAATTATATACTACAACCTCGGCGATTCGACGCCATGGTGCGACAATAGTAATAATTACCGTGCTTGTGTAAGCTCAGCAGGCAGTGGTGTGCAGAATGCACATTTACGGAGCACTTTATTAAAAACCTGGTCAAAGCCGGCCAGTCATCCTGGAGTCGGCCAACACCTACAATTAAAGAGACTACTGACAATGGAGGTAATAAAGGTCCTTGGTGAATTCTTCCATATTATGCCATTCGATGTTCTTCTAATTTGTTCTTCTTACCAAAGTGTCCTAATCGACTATCAGTTAAGTCATCCGAGGAACCCTAACGATAGTTGCACTAGGTTTGTTGTCTCCCACCGCACTTCCGCGTGAAAAGTAATCCTCTGTGTAGCATTGAACTTAGTTCCAGCAGTAACCAATTGTACTCTTGTGCAAGCCGTAATTTTATCAATAAGTCTAGTCATTCGTGGTTTTTCAAAATTCTTACAGGACACCTGTACGCCGGCCATCAATGTAAATAGCTACGGGTGCATGAAGTCGTTTCGCAACGTTGCAGGCATGGAGCTCCACTGATTGTTTAGCTTTTGTTTACCGTCGCGTGAATTTGTTAGACCAACCCCTCTTCCAGATCTGCAGGTAAACGTGTCAGATCGGTAGACAAAATTTAATCCAGTGCGGTTCGTACTGAAGGTGTCGTTATGCGCATGCGGATATTTCATCGCATCAGAGCCTGTCGTTGGCTTAGATGTCAACTGCTAGAAATATTCTTGCCTTCAAAACGCGAGAAACTATCCCCGCGTGCAATACGCATTAGGAAAATGCACCCACGTAGGGACTAGGTGTTATCTCAGTAATCTATATTTTATTAAACTGACTTGGAACAGCATTCACCTCAAAGTTCAGCCCTGTCGATGAAATATCAAGCTCATCCTTATTTACAGGCAGCCCTTTTGCAGGTGACAGGTTGTTATGTGTAATCGATATTGTTCATAGGCATATAGCTGCATGCATCATATGTCTCCAGCTCTATCGGACGATTCGCTGTGAAATTCAAACGGCTGGAGATGTCACATTCGAAGGCATTACACCAGACCTGTACTGTCTCACAAATAAACTGCCTTTGAACAAGCACACTGTGCATCACTCCTCCATCTTCCCTGAAGCAAGAATTGTAAAATGGTTGCTGTGTCCATGGTTTCCTGGCTTCTTATCCTCAGCTGCTTTACATCAGCGGCAATTCTCACAGACTTAAGATATGCTTACACTGTAGTTGAAAATTTATAGACTGCAAATGCATTAGAAGCCAGGACCAGATTTGTAGCCCCCACTAAATACTGTCAGTCGTTGGATGCTATTTGTAACCGTGGTTAACCAAAGCCGGTGAATCACTAACCCCGGAAACTTGTAGGAGTGATGGCAGCCTATGACTAACGGGACCGGGTTTCCACAAGAAAACTTCACCCTGAAGGGCGATCTTTGGTGCGCGGTATGCGGTAGTGTCGATAAACTTACGTGTTGCGGATAATGGTGATGGTGGCCGCCAAGTTGAGCCAACAATGCTAGTCGGGTCGCATACTGATAGGGTTTATGGGGCTTCAACTTGACCCAGCTGAATGATTCGACCTGCACACTCATTTGCATACCAATTCGGTTTTGATTGTGGACCCACCTAAAATCTGGCTGGGTCCGTCTTCTGATGAGACAACCCGGTGTCTCGCATGAATTTTTCACAAAAGCGTTGGCCTTCCCAATGTACTGGCGAAGGTTCAGTGTGTTAGTAACCCTACCCCGTTGCACACTCGACTTTTGTTCCATTTTTGTTTATGTATTTTGACAACCAGTGTTTCCTCGTGCCGCTGAGTTAACGCGTGTCATTTGGCTCAGTGGAAGTAACCTTTTACCCGGTTTCACCTAATCACCACATATCAGTAATAGATAGTAGGACCATAATTGGTTTTCCCCGCTTCAGAGAACAAGGGCAGTGGATGAACAGGTTGTCAACCGAATTTAAAATATGGAGTACCATGTAACATTTGCGTTGCTTATTGTAATACTGGTGCATGGGTTTAACGGATGACCGGACAGAAGAAACATCTAGCTGTCCTAACAGGGCCGTATGCACTAGATCTCCCATCCTCGAGCTTATGAAGGAGCACACACGCGGCAAACCAAACTCCCAATTCGACATCTGGAATACCGATACATTTATTAACCTTTTAGTCGCAGCCGTGTAAGCAATGATCGCATTTCCATCGAAGAATCTTGAGGATGAAGACAAAGAAGCCAATGCGAAAGCCAATAAAAAATTTCACTCGTTAAAGAGTGCCCCTAAGTATTCGCCGAATGGAATCGATTTCTCGAGAACGACGGCGTTTTAAAGCTTGCCAATGCATAGTTAGGAAAGTGAATGTCTAATACGTTATCCTAAAACTACACAGTCTGGAGCATTTGTTTACGTCAGCAAATCTTCACGGTCATATGTTACGTCGAATTGGCAAAAAACTGTTTTGCGTTACGAATGAGTGTACAAGAATTGCAGCAAACGCCTGCAAGACAAGCGGAAATTCGAGGAATCCGAAGAAGCTAGTAAGCTCAGCGTGTTTTTTAAATACGAACAGTGCGCAAAGCAACGGCTGTGCGGTGCGTTTTTGTCTAAGGAGGCAGAGGAACTCTCTCGTAGTCACCGCCTATCATCTTGAACACAACCATAAGGTTTTTAAGTTTTTGTAGGCCCGGATTTTGGTAAATCGACGGCTAACCAAAGAGGAGTTGGGCACCCGCAGGTCCCTGCGGAAGTATGAAACCCCGTCGTGCGAAGTGCGACAGCTTGCGGCTGAAGAATTCGGCAAGGTCCTTACCATTCTGGACATATACAACTACCGCAGGAAGCTTCCGCCATCTTTGTTGAGTAAGTGACGCATTGTAGGGCTTTATTGTTGCAGACGATACGCCTATTGTACTGGCAAAACTTTGTGAGACCGGACGCGTGCTTGTGCTGCAGCCAGGGGAAGGTCATTCTAGCCACATACGCTTCTTCAGATGTCAGCAGATAGCGCTATTCCAACGCTTCCCAGATGTAGTAATGGTTGACGGAACGCACGCGACAAACCGTTTTTGGTAAGTTCTTTTGAAGTAACTAATATCTGGCCTGTAGTTACAAGCATATACCTCCCTGATCACGGATGGCATGGGTACGGGGCGTCCGGTTATGTATGCCTTCATGGAAAGCAACCGGTTTGCTCCCATGCGCAAACTGTTCGGCTTATTCAGGGAAATGATGAGCGAACAGTATCGAGTGGAGACTTTTGTCATGAGCAATTTGACGGCACAAATGCGGACAGCGAGATTAGTGTTCGGCTACTTTCATATCAGAAAAACTGTCAGAGAGCACGTATGTATCGAATAAAATCTACGTATTTTTGGTAACAGACACTCTGCAAAGAGCCGGCACATATTCCACCGCCTGGCTTGCATGAACAATGCCGCACAGTGGGTTTTTTTGGTTATCGTAATACCAGCACACAGATTCCAGCAACATCTGCAACTGTACCGCCACACGGGTCCACAATTTGTCTCTTAAGTTACGGCCCACTGGTTGTACATCACCCGCAAGTGGGCTGTGAACGCACAATCCGAGATGATTCGCTCTGGTGATGTAACAAACAACCGTCCGGGGAACGCATACGGCCACCTGAAAAACTGGTTCCCACACTCAGACAAACTGAAGAATGTCACATTGAAGGTGTCCCGGCACGCCGGGTGGCTCATGCGGGAATATGGATGCATACGCCATACCGTTGCGACTGACGGGAAACCACGGAGAGTGATGACTACGCTCTGAACGTTGTCTGAATTACTACGTATGCATGTTCCCTCGTTTTTAGGAACTTGAGACCCTGACACCCAAGGCTGCACTATTGCAGCGTTGGAATAAACACAAGGAGGTCAACCTACGTTGACTAACTTATATTTCCTGGTACAAACACCCAGGTGCTCCCGTATGGTTGACGCCTGTGCTGGAAAATTCCCACGCCCCTTCCATTAGGCGACGTGGATCCCCCTTAATCCATTTGTTCTCTGTAGTTAAATACCCTTCGGTCTCAAGCAGTAGTGACCATTCTTCGTAGATATTATCTTATATTATTATATTATATTATTACCCCCCTCAAACGACGGTGGCTGTCGGATTACAACCTACCGGAACACTGTGCACCCCTTACACTTGATGCCAAGCCTGCACCAACAGCTTTCGACAGCCTAGAAAGCAACTGGGGAAAGTGGTGGATAGGCATCAGGGGCTGGATGTCCACAGCCGTCACTAAGCAGTTGATGGTTCAGGGGCAACTTCTGCTGCGCCAAGCATCGACGTCTGCAGCTGACGACATGCCGTCGGTGGTAGATGATACTTCACCTCAATTCAGGCGGCGGTCTAGGGACACAGACCTGAGCTTTTGTGTGCTTTGTGACCGGCTGACCAGTACCATTGACCGGTGGTGTGCAACGGGTCACGTCGACCGGTGTGAAGGTGAACCTTGCCCACTGTGCGATGACGCTCTTCAGGCTTGCTCCAAAAATGAGTCCGCAGTTAAATAATTTATTTTGGTGCCCAGCCCCAGGCTCGGCGAAAAAATGCAAAAGTGCGCTTGTTAACCGATCTGCAAAGAAGGCGTCTTATGATGGTGGGCTGTGCCGAAGCACAGAATTCTAGCACGGCGTCCCGGAAGTCTTTGAGCGTTCAAGTGGGAGCTAAAAGACAGCCATTGGTTAATGTCTTGCTACTAGGACTGACTCTGTGGAGTGCCAGCTAGAGGAAGGAGGCGACGATGACTTCGTGTGACTCACGCGAAACTCACCAGCTCCAGACCGTTCATCTGTTAGCGGGACTTCATGCAATTCACGTCTTGTCTTTTTTGAGGACTTACCGTCGGTAGGCACCAAGCTACAAGAAATTACGCAATGCGAATCAGCTGATGAAGATGATGTTGTTTAAACAGGCCTCTACGAGATTGTCACCGCTAAAGTGCTCCCTTTATAAGGTATATGATGCTCCCTGTTGATCAGCCGCTTTCTCATAGTGATATTTCGATAAACTAATTTATATCTTCTCGTTTTTGGAAGTCATTAGCCCAGTGATCGTTGCACACCAAGAAGGCTGTACGCCTCCCACCAGGACATATGTACCGATCGAAACGGCAAATAAAATTTGACCTTTCACCTTGTACAATTTGGACATCTGACTTTTCATGGTAGATATTGGTTGGCGCGCGCCTGCCAGGTTATTACGCGTCGTGGACCCCCAGCCACATGTTAGTCGTGTGCATCCTCATAGCTGTCCGCTATGATCGACGTAGTTTCCATGTGGCTAGTTGATCGTGGGCCCCTAACCGCGTATTGATCGTGTGCGTCTGCTGCGTTCGTTCAGCTGTCCGCTACGATCGACGTAGGTTCCATGTAACTAGTCCATTATAAACGATTCATGGGTTACCGCAATTCGCAATATCTTATTACATTAAGTACCGTTTTCACAGTCCATGGTGCTTGGTGGCCTTGAAAATTCGCTCACTTAAAATAATCACCCATGCAGATAATTTTGCAGAGCAATTCATCATACATAGACATTCTAAACTATGAAGTAGTAACCTCGGAAACGTCGTAATTTTCACGAATTCAATTCCATTGTGCGAATACTGAGCGACAGCTTGCCACTACCTAAATCGAATTAACAGAAAATGCCACCACTCCCATCTTACCCTAAGCCGTTTTTAGACTGTGATTCCCCATCACCCCCCGCTTCATTGTGTCCAAAGAAACGCCTCGCAGCCAAAAGACCCAGCACTCAACCTTATCACTTCTCAGGGCTGGTCTATAGAGCTCCTTAGGTAATTTCAGGTTGCTCGGTGGTACTAACCGACATTTTCCTTCCTGTCACACTCAGCAGCCCTCTTTCCTCTTCGTTCCTGAAAGAATTCCCGGCTATTCCCGCGAAACTAAAACTTCAGAGTCAGGTGTTGTAGAAACGTTTTTGTATTCTAGACCATCCATAGGGCGTTAAACATTTTTTATACTAGATTACTATCTATTTACGGTGGTCCCCCAATGAGCTGTGATCACAAAGGCCAACAGGTATCCCTTCTTCAGTAGGCCTAATCTTGTCAGTGTTAGCACCCATTTCGTCCAGCAGGTTAGTCCTCATCTACATAATCGTCCCTGTTGACGTGCTGCCACTATCCCACGCTTCCACAGTCCTATCTAAACTACCAGCTCACATAGGTGGCTAAGATGGACTGTGACCCTAGCAATATAATCTAGAGTTTTCCTACTACCATAGAGCTCTCTCAACCGTGTCCCCCCAAATCAATTATTCCTCAACCTGCTCCGAGTATCTCATTGTGATACCGCTCCCGTCTTCCTCTTCAAAGCGGTTGCTAGGTCCTGAATCCCTATCATCTATCTCCCCAGTACGTTCAAAGAAGCGCCTCACAGCCAGAAGACCCAGCTCCAACCCCCTCACCGTTCGAGGCCGGGAAAGACGGTACTCCAAGCAACCCCAGATTGTTCAGTAGTACTAACTGACATATCTTTGCCTCCTCAACCTGGCAACACTCTCCTCTCACAGCTGCCAGTAGGATCTCAGGTCCTGAAAGACCTAGAAAATCTCAGAACACGTCCGCACACGATAGAAAATGAAATGTCCTCCGAACCATGCGGTCTATCGCATGTCTGCTAAATCCTGAGGCAACATGCGATCAAACGAATCTAGAAAAAGCGTCAATTCTTATTGACACAATTGCGTCTGAGACTTGTCAACGCGTCTAATGCCGGCAGCGGGCCCTAATATTCAACGCGTCTGATCGAATTCCGCTTGAACATACCAAAACTGCCATCCTGACCGCATGTGGCATGCTGGACACCATGTGCACAGCTCGACGGCTCCGAAAGCTGAAACCATCCGTGCGCTGTCCAATAATAATGCAATTCCGGGATTAAAAGGATGCCGCGAGTCTGCTAACATCCCAGGCTCTTCTCTTATCTACCAAAAAACTCAAACCATAAAAATTAAAGCTGCCCGTACTCGAACGCAAAGACAGCTTAACAAAAAGTTACCTGAACCTTGTGCATCATCCACCAGCAGTACTCGCGTTGACGCTCCCATGGTACCCTTAGACTCTCAGTGTACTGTGATTACTCCCAGCACTGAACCCGCACTACACTATTCAGCAGCATCTAGCTTCACAGCCTCGCAAAACCCTGAGCCCCCCATCGCTCCTACAAATGGACGTTTTGCTTTACCACCCATGAAAACTGCAAATATCTCCATCAGCCCAGTAGAACTCTCTCCAGATCCTGAAACGACTGATGCGGTACGTCTCCCAACCAGATCACTAACTAAACCAGTTGTTGACACCACTCGTTCTCGTCACAGACCCCCTGACCTGCTGTCTCTCCACGTTCCACCTCCGCCAAAGTGCGCCTTCGGTCTCAAACATTTATTGTTAAGGCCACGATACGTAACGCACCCTCAACTGCATCCCCGAAAATCTGACCTTTCGTATGCTGTCGTACCTAAACCCGTTGCGCCATCAAATACCAGCATGTACTTTGGCACCCGCACGGAACCCTTATACTCTCAGTGCTCTGTGATTGCTCCCAGAACTTGACCCACACCAAACTACCCAGCAGCTTCTTGCTTCATAGCCTTACAAGACCCTGAGCCATCCATCGCTCCTGCGAATGGACTTTCTGCTTCACCATCCGCGAAGACTGCAAATACCCCCATCAGCCCAGTGAAGCTCTCTCCTGGTGCTGACGCGGCGGGCGCAGTGCTGACGACTGACGCGGCACGCCTCCCAGCAAGAGCAATGACTACACCAGACAATGACAGCACTTGGGCTCGTCACAGACCCCCTAACCTGCTGTCTCTCCGCGTTCCACCTCCGCCAAAATACGCCTTCGGACTGAAACACTTATCGTCAAGGCCGCGATACGTAAGGCAGCCTCAACTACACCCTAGAGATTCTGTCCCTTATTCTTCACAAGATAACTGGACTTTGCTTCGGCCTCTCCACAATTACATGGGGAGTACATCAAACCACACTCCCCGCGAGCTTGGCAAAACCTAACATCCGCAAATACCGAGGGCCAGCTCAGACCCTTATGCGCTTCCACCACCCTAATCACCCACTTCCGTCCCAACTGTAGACCATTTTCGGATACAACCCATCCCCCCACACCCACCGCCTCTTTCTGCACCCTAGCACCTTACACACTTCCTGCCGATGCGATTGATTTCATGTCCCAAAACCCGTCCCAACTCCCAAACCCTTCTAACAGCACGCTAGCATTCCAGAGATCTTCCTTACCCCCTAATGAACCTCATACTCCACCGTCTGCCGTGGATCCAAACCTACTTCACCCACCAATCACCCCCTACCCCCAGTGGTGGATGCACTTCGACCTAGTCCTGACACACGCCTCGTCAACTCTACTTCATATACCCTTACCTCCCCCACCCATTTCCCCCTAGTACAAAAATCCACCGTAAACGGGGTTGGTAAATTCCTAATTAGTATGATGTGCCCGCCAATGGACCTATCAATGATGCTGTTCAACGCTCGCTCACTTCTGCCAAAAGTCCACACTGTCCGTGCCATTATCGCCGTTGCACAACCAAGCCTGATTTGTGTGACTGAAACATGGCTTTCAGTTGAAATTCCAGACACGGCTGTTTCAATCCCTGGTTATAATGTCCACCGCTCCGACAGGAGGAACTCAAGGGGGCTGTACCACCTATTCTAAATCGGAACTTCGTGCAAACCCCGTTGATGATTACAGCCTAGAAGGGATTCCAGAGGCCATCTGGATCTCCATGGAACAGACCAAACGACCCGTACAAGTACGTTGTATCCATCTGCCACAGGCCCTATTTCCCGCTTCGATAACTGACTTGACCCGTACTGTCTCCACTGTACATACCCTTCCCCATTCGTTTAATAATAATAATAATACTAACGCTTATTCCCAACTAGTGGGTGGCACACCTTCAGGCATGATCATAAATTTACAGTCAGAATAAGAGCATGACTGGTGGGGTTTGTGGGTACTGGGAATTCCGTGGAAAAGGGACGGCGACATAAAGAGTGGGCATTATCCGAAGTAGACTTGGTCACGCCTGAGGCGGTGTGGGTAGGGAACCAAAATTACACGGGCTCTTTCTTTCTTATAGGGAACATATCAGATGAGACAAGGTACGATCGTTAGTATTTGAAAGTGGCGGGCAAAAACAATACGAGGGAGGGCATAGCAAGAGGCTTCCTGCCTGGTACGTGATAAAAATAACAAAAGAAAAACTTCAACCTGCAGGAAAAGTGGAACCAGAATAACGGATCAGGAGAGGCAGCAGAACTGGCACGATCTGACCGGCCGATTTGAACTAGAGCCTTAAACCGTTACTGAGGCATCCTAGCCTTGGTCTGTTGGGCGTATGACCAAAGTTGTAGACTGGCACTTGAAATCGTCCAACGCTTATTAACAAGAAAGATGTTTCAACAGTCTAAGCCTTTCCCTCACCGCTCTGCTATCAAATTTTAGGCCTTGAACCTCTAAGCTAAATCCAACCCTCTTAAGCTGTCTGCCGCACAAAAATGCCTTTATGTCAGAGGCTAGGCCAAACGTTAATTCACGTCCCCGCTACAGACCACGTGATTCCAGCAACTTTTTAGTGTGCCATCCAGCTTGTAAAAACCTACGCCACTACTTCTTTCTAGTTTACTGCGCTCGCGTTTGGAATAGTCCTATAGAACCACTGCGAAATAACACACGCCATCATACATTTTTGCAGTCCGCGGACAAATTCCTTACTTGGGAAACTGCTGCTGTCTCACTTAATACCCAGTTACCCAAGATCTCCTCTGCGAATCGGGTCTAATGCACACTTGACTTTAGCGACGATACAGTTAGTGGGTGAGTAAAAGATCTCGCTATTATATCCTGCTATCCTCCTAACTTGGTCTAAGTCACTGTAGGTTGTTAAATGACTGCTTGACCTGAGGGTGTTGTGTTACTGGCCTGGTTGTTTTCTTTCGCCAGACAATTTCTATTTCGTTCTAACCAAGTCCCTGCCCTGGATTCCCCCATCAGATCTGTCCAATGACTGACGCCCACTAGAGCCTAGCTCAAACTAACACAAACCAAACCGGAGTAAGCGTTTTTTCACCAATACAGCGAATTATACGCCAATACATATAGTCCATCTGGCGATGTGCGATGAAAAATTATTGTATGGCTCCAAAGCCTATTAAACACTTACACATACAACAGCACGGTACGCCTCTGCTTGACATGGTAGCTCACATTAACGCTCCGTCGCCGTTTAGCGATAGTGCAATTGCTCTGAATATCACCATTCCATTCCCATTGTCCCAGTGGTACCTGCCACATCAATT
The DNA here is from genome assembly GCA_004794785.1 of Opisthorchis felineus. Classification (NCBI taxonomy): domain Eukaryota; kingdom Metazoa; phylum Platyhelminthes; class Trematoda; order Opisthorchiida; family Opisthorchiidae; genus Opisthorchis; species Opisthorchis felineus. The sequence goes on from SJOL01007263.1 coordinate 579,751, forward strand.
TCTTCCTCAACGACCTGCATTCACTACCGTCTGTCTGCTGTTTGCTTGTCCAAACTGACCGAGCTGTTTTACTGGCACAGCTTTCCCCTCGACCGGAATAAAACATCTGGTAGTTGGAGTATTTTACAATGCACAGGTCGCATTTTTGACTGTCTGGGGGTTTCCAAACCTGCAGGTCTAGTACAGTGCATGAGGGACGAAAACCTCGTGTGGTGGTCGGAAACGCCCTGCAGGGAGGGTCCCCCCGTTACGTTGCACCATGGGGCGCTCGTATAGCCGCCACCCCTTTAAGAGCACGGGTGTATCGCCCATCGCCGGTGGTTCTGAGTCTGGCTTTTATTTCAGGAAATACGCAAACGCGCACTGTTGTTTGTTTGTGGCTGCCCGTTTGCGTCACCTATCTGGCAACCATATACACTACAACTGCTGAAAAACTGACCTTTCGGCTGTTAAAAATCCAAAAGAATACATCAGAAAGCCTGAAGTCACTCTGCAATGCCCACAGCTTACATCAACGTGCAAAGCTGCAGCTGCATCAGTCACAATTAGGGTTGCATCACGCCAAAGCTCACTTCGTCAACCAAACAAAACATAGTTCTTCGGGGGCCGGTGACCGCTTCTCCTACATTCAGTTTCCCTCCTAGATTATGGCGTTGTCCAACTCACGTAATGACTTCCAGAAAATCTGGTCCACCACCTCAGAACTTCTACTCCCGTCAGTCATTGTGTTCGACTTCCCTTACCACACTACCTCTCTGCGTACATACGCCCATTTGTTCTGTGTCTCTGACAATATAATAGGATAGTTTGGCAAGGTAGGAAGGTCTTTGATTGCTGGGCCACTATGTACAAATCTACCCCTATCTTGTCTCACCTACTTATTTGTTGTCACCACCATAATTGTCTGAAATGTTCAGTTTTTTCTCTATTTATGGACTTTATCCTATCTGATGCCTCCTAAAACTCACTGATATCATCCCATTTCCTCTTCTTCCAAAACTTCGACCTTTGGCAATACCTGCTTTGGACGCCCTGTTTGGCCGTTATCCACTTCAAGTGAACTGTGCTCTACACCTGAAGGGACCCCCATCCGGAATAAAAAGTACCTGTGATCTTACATCGGCTTTGCTCTACCCCTGCGGATCCCGTTGGCCAAATTAAAAAATCCCTCTGCTCACACCCCAGTCCAATCACCACAAACATAACGTCCGTCACCTGGGCTGTCCACAAGCCGAAATATGTCAGTGCAATTGTGGTACTGCACCGCCAAACCCAGTTTGATAGCATACCCGCAACTATTCACTTCCTACTTTTGACCGTGCCTTCTCGTCCAGTCGTTACCTTACCTGAAACTACGGACAAACTCTTCACCTTACACTATCCGCCTCCGACACACGTGCATTCTAATGTGCTGAATATTCCGTTCACAGCTAAACGCCTCGGTGACTATCGTTTTGTGCTCCCCATAAAGTCAGTCATTTTCTTCGCAGTTCGCGGTCCGTCTTGTGCGTTAGTATTAACTTTCTCTCAAGGAACTTTTACGCCCGACTCCACTCCAACAGCGATATCAGTGAGTCCCTACATTTTCACCGTCAACCGTGATTCTGAGTTTCTTGCTACCATTTATCTGCATTGCTAATTCCCCCGCTTCATCATCCCTACCTACGCGTTTTGTGACCTTGTCCATGACCTCAACAGTCCAGGGCTACAAGGCATTGGTGGCCTAGGTTTTCGTTCAACTTGACCACTGGTTCGTGGCAATTCTGCTGCCCCACCAGATTTTTTGTTTCGGTTCCCCATTTTCCGCAACTTGAGGTTTTCTTGACACGTGCCAGGCAAGATGCCTCTTGTTTTGCTCTCCGTCATTTTGTTTTGGCCCTCTGCTTTCAAACCCTAATGATCTGATCTTGTCTCAGCCTGATATGATCCTCAAAAGAAAGAAAAAGTCCTAGTAACGCTGGTCCTCTTCCCATGCCGGTTTAGGCGTGACCAAGTATACATCGGATAATTCCCAATGTTTTCCACACTGTCCCTTTTCCGCGCAATCCTCAGTACCCACAAATTCCGCCAGTTGTGCTTTAATTTTGACCGTAACAGTATGGTCATGTCTGAAGGTATGCCATCACTAGTTGGGAATATATATTATTATTTATTATTTAAAGCCAGCGAATGCTCTGCAGTTGCCTATTACAACCTCCGGTGTCGAATTTCAAGTTCCAACAGCCAATTCTAGTAACACATCAGGGGTTTTGAAAACCTCTTGATCCTTTGTGCCGAAGTCAGCAGAAAGCGTTCAGATCATGATTAACAAACTACCTTGGACATTTAAACCGCCGTTCCGATACACAAAATTGCATCCGTGTCATTTGACCCTCTTTTTATGGCTCTCTATCGTTGACCCTGGAGTCTGCCGAAATGCAAGTGTTTCCTCATAAAAATATATGAGCAACTAAAAACTAGCTACCGCGGTACACCGCAATCCCTGGTGGAATACCATCCATTAGGGTCTCCTGGATTGAACTGAAACTTTGTTACCGGTAGCCCAATTGAACGAAAATGGAAGAAAGCGACAGTCAAGGATATGTGGACGAACTCCGTTAGTTGTGAAAGAGCTTTTGAGCAGTGCATCGCGAAGCCAAACACGACCAGAAATTTTGGATTGCAGGGCGCGTAATATATAGCAAAAGCCTTGATGGTATTTCTCAATATCTCAGGGTGGGATCACTGCAGTCCTTGATGCCGAGTGGGTCCAAAGTAAAACACATAGTTGCCGCTGAACGTGAATAATGTTGACGGAAGTTCGTTTCGACCGGAAGCAGCGTTAACGCCTCCTAAACTGAGGCAATAGCTTAATGGATGGACCATTTCCCCATTACGCCTCACTGTGGGTAGCTTTGGTAAGCTTGAGGCAAACTTTGAGAGTGTGCCTACCCTATGGGCCTTGACAAGATAAAAACTGTCCATGGGCCTTCAAAAAGTTTTCGCCAACTTTTCAGGTAGTGAGTTAGGCCTACATTATGTGTTCCGATGCTGATGTATCTAACCAACTTAAACATGATGTGCTTGGTTGAGCAAATTCGGTTGAATAAGAAAAGCATAAACGACAATTTTATTGGGTCTACCTTGAAAATCAAATTGGTATGCAATTGACTGCACTTCGCTAGTTTCGTGCAATCAGGGTTTCAGTGGAACAAAGGCTGACGGAGACTCTGGGACCTACCTGATGAGCTCCAGCGAATGCGAAACCGGTCATGGACTGTCGAAAACTTTTTCGTCAAACTTACTCTTACCTTTAGGTTCAGTTCACGCAGTCATTTTCAGTTAAACCACAGTCGCTTTCCATCATCTTGGAAGCTCTCGCTTAAGCTATTATTATCTGTCTGCTGTTCTTCTTCACAATACCCCACACATATAATTTGCACAACGGAGCCGTTCTGATTGGATTTTGTGGTTGGGCTAAAAACTAATCACCCCGTCGTCGCCCGTGCCAACTAGCCCAACCGCCTAGCCCCCTTGCCCGCCACCTTCGAATCTGAGTCTCAACCTTCTCAAAACTCCACAAACCACTCTTTTTCTAACCCTACTCCTTCTGATCGGCTGACAATCAGAGCAAACAAAAGGCACAACTGTTACCACCAATGATAGTCTCTTGCATCGCTATTTGGAGGTACTGCATACAGGCCCAGCAGTAACCTACAAATAATGACTTGTTGCGTCCCTTGACCAAATCGACAACCTCAGGTAGTCCTTGGTTGCTGGGCCGGCCAACAAATATCCACTCTTTTGTAGGTTCAGTTAACGAGCTGACCTCCCCCATTAAATTATTCTTCTTTCTATTAGATACCGCTTTGTCTGATGCCTCTAGGCACACAGCAGACGCTACTGTTCTCATCCCACTCCTACTTTATTCGCCACTTTGCTAAATTTTCAATCTTCGGCAGATGCTGCTTCGAACTCCTCACATGGCAGTCGTCCATTATGCATGGTCCCGATGTACACCCACATGTACTTAAAACTGAACCAAAACTACGTGTGACTCTACATCCTCCTGCTCTACCTGTGTCAATACCCTCGTCCAACACAGATCCAGCCACCACGGGATCCCGGATTCCCGCAACCTTGACGTCCGTTACGGGGCTGTCGAAAAACCCAAGTATGTCACTGAAATGATGGTACGACGCTGCCATACTCAACTTGATGACACTCCCGCAACAATTCTCTTTCTTCTACCAGCTGTAGTTTCTCGTACACTAGGACCCTCAACAACAGCTACGAGCAAACTTTTCACTCGGCCAAAACCACCCCAGGGACGATTCCGTCCTAATCCGATGAACTCTTCGTTCCGATCTAACTACCCCGGTTTTGCGCTGCAATTCTATATTTCTCCTTTCAAAAATTCGATGATTTTATTTATGTTGCTCGTTTGGACCTGTGCATAATCACTACTTCTTTGCAATTAACTTTTACGCCGGACTTTTCTCCAACAGCGACATTGGTGAGTCAACTCAGTTTAAATTTGAACGATAGTACTGAGACAAAATTTGCTATTTAACTCCACTCTGAATTTTTCCTTCTCTACATCTCTATTTATGCTTTTCAACACTTTAGCCATTTATTCAACCATTCACGCTCACTCACTACCAGCAATGACTTTTCAGTTTTAGTTCAAGTCACCTGATTTTATCACTGAACTAATCGTACCTCATGCCCCATTTTTCTAGCTTATTTGTTTTTCACGATGATAATAAAAGGTTAATTTCCAACTTGTGGAGAACGCGCAAAGTGAGGTATGATCGTTACAACTTAATCTCGGTGAGCAACAACAAAACGGGTAGAAGGAGCAATCAACGAGACGAACTTATCACGCGGAAAGTCACCGTAGTTGTGGGAACAAAAAAACTGGAAAAATGAGGTAAGACTAGTTCAGTAGCAAGGCCGGGGATTTGAACTGAAACTAAAAAATCGTTGCTGGCCATGAGTGACCTTAAGCGTTTGAATAAGTGGCCAAGGTCACAAAAACAACAATGGATATGGTGACGGAAGAATTCTACGTGGAGACAAGCGGCATTTTTTTCAAAAATATGGTTTACCTTCAACCTGAGAGGATTCACCGGTGTCGCTTTTGTGGGGAAGTCAGATATAAAGGATTTTTGGGAGATAATGCCAATACATAGGGCCAAGCGAACACCGTAAATGGGGGCGAATTTGTGAAAGGGGTAAACCGAAATTGCAGCGGAAAATCAGTTTGGTTAAGTACGAAGAAAAGGTTCGGCGGGTTGGAGCGAACTCGTCTCAGAAGTGGTTGTGGCAGGGTGAACAATTTGTTCGTAGTTGCAATTGCAGGTCCACGTGGCGAGCGGTGACGGTTGAGTGTATGAAGAAAATAGGTGCGGGAGTGCCCCCAGACTGGGTGTGGCATTGCCGAACCATCACTGCACTGACATACTTGGGTTCCTAGACAGCCCTGTAACGGACGTCAAGGTTGCGGGAATCAGACGGTGGATGCGTATTCCTGTGGCGGCTGGGTCTGTGTTAGACGAGGAGATTGACACAGGCAGAGCAAGCCGATGTAGAGTCACGAGTAATTTTGATTCCGTTAGAGATCCGTGTTGGTGTAAACTGCAGACCAGCCAGATTGGATGAATGACGGCCAAAAGGCGCGTTTTCAGAAGTTTCTTCGGTCGTAGTTGCTCCGAGCTCCCTTCATTGTCGTCATCCTCTCACCTGATCTCTGTTTCACACCTACGTAGATCTCCAAATAACCTCGATCGAACAACTACTTTATTCCACCTGTGTGGTTCCCCGTGGTTCACCCAAAATCCCGCTGCACACAGAATTGTACATCCCCGGTCTGTTCACCTTAACCGTGACGTCCGTTGCGATTCTCTTCAGAAACCGAATTTTGCCAATGCAATCATGGCACGGTAATGCCAAACTGTCTAATGGCACAGCCGCCACGAAGACCCATACTCTGGACCATCTTCTCCCGCCCTCTCGTAACCACAACCGCAAATACGAACAAGCCGCTTACTTGGCCCCAACCGCACCTGAGGCGAGTTCGTTCTAATTCATTCAACCCTTCCTTCGTATTTTACTACCTCGGTGAATTTTTCGTTTGTCCTCGAAACATTTATATTATTTTATTTATTTCACTTTCTGTCCCATGCGTCAGCACTACCTCAACCTCTCAAGGAACTTTTATGCCTGATACTGCTCTAGCAACGTCACCAGCGGGCTATTCAGTTTCATTTTACACCGTGATTATGTGATGCAAGCTACCATTTATCAATACTGAGAATTCCTCCACTTCAGCATCCACACTTGCGCTTTTCACGACCCTGGCCAATAACTGCCGAACGCAGTTTCAGCAATGGTTTCAAATTTTGCTTATAATAACATGTATTCCCAGGTAATTGGTGGCATACCGTCAGGAACGGTCATATTAGTACAATCAACTAGGCCGGCTGGGTCACTGATATACTCCCATTTCTCAGATTTCCTTTCCCGGATTTTCATATTCCTCGATTTGCAGTTTCTCTACACATGCCCAATAGGACCCATAGTTTTGTCTTGCTCTCGTTGTGCTGCCTCCCACCATCTATGAATTTCAAAGGTCCGGTCTTGCATTAATTAGGTACGTTTCCAAAAATCTTGTAAAACCTAATAACTATTTCTCTGTCCCCATTGTCCCTGAATTTATACCACACAAGTTTTGCATCACCTCATTCGTTTCGGATAATGCCCATTATTTGTGTGACTGCCCTGCTTCCACGCAATGCTGACACCAACAAATGACGTCAAATTTTATTGCCCACTGGCTGTGCTTCGATCAAAAGTGAGAGCGAGTGTAGCTCATGCGCGAGTATGAGATTCACACCACTTATCACCGCGACAACTGTAACAGTCAAGAGGAAGACACCTGTGTCCTCCGTGCACTTTACAGAACGAAAGCATGCCGCTGAACAGGAACTCGGATATACTGGTATCCGCACACCAAAACGTAAATACCATCAAGTTAATCTTGCTTCAAGGTGGGCGAGCGTTATTAGTAACAGTTATTATTTTGATGCAAACCCCTAGATGTTCCCAGATGGTCAATACCTCGGCTGGCATCTTTACGTGCACCTCCTATCGGCCCCTGGTTTAACTCGTGTACGCGTGTTTCCAGCATCCAGACGCCAATCCCTCCCAAAAAGTGGGAAAGGTGCTAAACTATGCATTGCTTAGGTCGATTTAAAATTCATCAAAGTTGGCCAACCGAGTGAAACGTACCAGAGGAGGGTATACCTCTAACTCTGGTTCTGAAGCGACATTCGCCACTTTTAGAGAATCTTCAACGCTTGGTCTTCAAGGTGAGGTCTTTGGGCACACACAAAGCCATAAAGTGCATGAAGCACAAAACTGCGCAAACACAGGTGACGTAACGCCACCATTTGACCACTACTCTGGACAGCTTTTTCTAGTGTTAATCGCCATCAGCATAGATTGGGGCCACTATCAATGGAGGATATCGCCTGTGGTTTCCACGGTCAACCGACTGATCCTGTTGATCTCTGGAGTCTGTGGTACTGATTATAATACTACGGATGCTGTTATGGTAACGTGCTCTGTTCGCTTTGTGGGGATGTGCGGGCGCGTCCATCAAGTGCGTGCGCACATAACTCTCAAACCATTTTTATTCACTGGTCCGCTCCGTAGCACTACGCCTTTTGCTGTCAGGCGGTCAGCCAAGGTCAAACACAATCATCTAAAATGCGGAATCAAACAGGTCCATGGGAGGCCACTCATGCGCCCTCAGTGAGTCTTTTGCGAATAAAAAAGTTTCCAAAATTTAGCAGCAGATTGAGATTAACAGTAATGTCTATTCCCAACTAGCGGGTGGCACACCTTCAGGCATGATCATAAATTTACAGTTAGAATAAGAGCATGACTGGTGGGGTTTGTGGGTACTGGGAATTCCGTGGAAAAGGGACGGCGACATAAAGAGTGGGCATTATCCGAAGTAGACTTGGTCACGCCTGAGGCGGTGTGGGTAGGGAACCAAAATTACACGGGCTCTTTCTTTCTTATAGGGAACATATCAGATGAGACAAGGTACGATCGTTAGTATTTGAAAGTGGCGGGCAAAAACAATACGAGGGAGGGCATAGCAAGAGGCTTCCTGCCTGGTACGTGATAAAAATAACAAAAGAAAAACTTCAACCTGCAGGAAAAGTGGAACCAGAATAACGGATCAGGAGAGGCAGCAGAACTGGCACGATCTGACCGGCCGATTTGAACTAGAGCCTTAAACCGTTACTGAGGCATCCTAGCCTTGGTCTGTTGGGCGTATGACCAGAGTCACGAAAAGCGTAAGTAAGGGAATATGCGGTACGGATAAATGGAAGTATGAAATTCAGAATCACAGTGTGCAGTGAAACTGGAGAGGTTCACCAGCGTTGCTGCTGGAGCGGGGTCGGGTCTAAAAGTTAATTGGGTGAAGGAGTTCACGAAAACGCACAAGAAGGAACGCGAACTGCACGAGAAATGACTGACTTGGTGAGGAGTACAAAGTAAAAGACACCGAGATGTTCAGCTTCGATGGAAGGTCCAGCAAATTGGAATGAACGCCTCCCGGAGGCGACTTTGATTGTGGTTGTAGGTAAGGGGACGGGTGGGCAAGTGGGCGCAGACAAAGTAGGGAGTGAACAGTTACGGATATGCTGTTAAACTGGGTATAACTGTGCCGTGCCGTCACTGCACTAAGACACTTCAATTTCTGGACAGCCCCGTGACGGACGTCGTGCTTGGGGTAGTTGGGCTGGGATGCGCAATTTTGTGAGCTGCGGGATGTTGTGGGTTTTCCAGGGGATTCCGCAGGGAGAGCAAGAGCAGTGTAATATCGCGGGTAGTATTTTTTCCGGTCGGGGACCCCTTCAGATGTAATGCACAGATCGAGTGGAGTGGATAATGGCCAAACAGAACATCCACAGCACATATTACCACAGGTCGAAGCTTGGGAAGATGCGATGGGATGAGATCAATAAGGCCTGGACAGTTATGGGAGTCATCAGACAGGATGTAATCCTTTGGGAAGAAAAAACTGAACCTTTACCACAATTAGGATTGATCCACACTCAGTAGTCTAGTCATCAAAGTCATGCCAAGATTGCCAATATATGCTATTACACTACCTGAAGTAGAGGACAGTTCGATGTAGTAGGCAGAGAGACGGCGTGGTAAGGGAAACCTAACACGTAAGGACTGGTTGAGGTGGAACGTCTGAGATGGTGAACTAAATTTCCTGGAGGTTATTAGTGAGTTGGACAGTACTAGGACAAGCTAGGGGGGAAGGCGAACGTAAGGAGAACGGTCACCAGTCCCCGAGGCACTACTATCAGCTTCAGTCCATAACTGGTGCATGGCGAAAAAGACTTTCAACGCTAGCCCCGCATGCTGATAGTGGAGGGATTGGAGTCTCACTATATATATATATATACATATATGTATATTGTATGTCTCCATTCCTGGGAGCAGCAGGTAGATGTTTTTTGTTGGGTTGACGAGGTGGGTTTTGGTGCGGTGTAGCCTCGATTCTGACGAAGGCAGTTACAACTATGCACGTCGATGTAGGCCATGTGCATCCCTGGAAGGCCTGTTTTTTTCTCGTCTGTAGTTTATGGCTTTGCCAGATAAATAACTCACCGAGGCGAGCCCAACACAAGCAGCAGCAAACGGAAGACAGCAGTGCCCTTTTTTAATTTCCTGAGTTTAAAGGCCAGGCTCAGGACCACCGGCAATGGGCGATGCACCCGTGCTACTGGAGAGGTGGCGGGTAAACGAACGCATTATGGTGCGACGTAACAGGGCGACCCTTCCTGCGGAGCGTTCCCGACCACCACACGAGGTTTTCGTCCCTCTTGCACGCTAATGGATCTGCAGGTTTGGAAACCCCCAGGCAGTTAAAACTGCGACCTGTGCATTGGAAAATACTCCAGCTACCAGATGTTTTATTCCTGTCGGGGGGAAAGCTGGGCCAGTAAAACAGCTCGGTCAGTTTGGACAAGCAAACAGCGGACGGACGGTAGTGAATGCAGGTCGTTGAGGAAGAAATTGATGTGGCAGGTACCACTGGGACAATGGGAATGGAATGTTGATATTCAGGGCGAATGCACCATGGCTAAACGGCGACTGAGCATTGGTGGGCTGCCATGTCAAGCAGAGGCATACCGCGATGTTGTGTGCGTGAGTGTTTAGTGAGCTGTGGAGCAAATCGTCAAATGGACATGATATATATACATTAGCATATAGTAGCGAAGAAAAAAAGCTGAATTTTTTGTCAGTTAGAGTAAGGCCGAGAGCACCAATCGCTAGACAGAGCTGATAGAATAATCCGGGGTAGTGACTTGACTAGAACGGGGTATAAGTTGGCTGGGGAAAAACAAGAAAAACAACCAGGCCAGTATCACAATATATTTAGGTTAAGTAAGCGTTTAAGTCCTACGGTGGCTTGCAGCAAGTCTAGATGATAGGAAGATATGATAGCAGGATATTTTTCTTGCCCACCAACTGTATCGTTCCTAAACTCAAATGCGCATTGGACCCGATTCATAGATGAGGTCGGGGGGTAGTTGGGTATTAAGTAAGGCGGCAGCAGGTTCACAGGTAAGGAATTTGCCAACGGACTGAGAAAAAGTATAATGATGCGTGATGTTTCGCAGCCGCCCAGGAAGGCTGTTCCAGATGCGAGCATAGTAGACTAGAAAGAAGTAGTGGCGTAGGTTTGTACGAGCTGGAGGACACACTAAGAGGTTGCAGGAGTTACGGAATCTGTAGCGAGGACGAGGGTGTACGTTTGGTCTAGCCTCTGCT
>SJOL01007263.1:595472-621463 GCA_004794785.1 Opisthorchis felineus
TATCGTCCGCGAAGAGGAAGACCTTACCGTGGGATATGGCGCCGAAGGCGTCGTTCATGTACAGTAAGAAGAGGATGGGGCCTAGCACACTTCCTTGAATGAATCCACTGGTGATCGATAGTGGAGATGATTGTATGCCCCCGATTTGTCATTTGTGTCCTGTCCAATAGGTAGGAGGCGAACCACTTAAATAAGGTTCCAGTGATACCGACGGTACTAAGTTTATTTAGGAGGGATGCATGGGGGACCTTATCAAAGGCTTTTTGAATGTTCAGGTAAACTGTTACAGTGGAGTAACCGGCGTCGTAGTCTGCGGTGATGGCCTCAAAGAAGTGAAGCTGGCAGCCACTAACGGGTCTTTGAGACATAAATCCGTATTGCCGGTCATCTATGGTATTAGTAGCCAAGAGGAACTTGGTTAATGGCCCTTTGACCAGACGTTCAAGGGTTCGTATTAGGAGGGCGGTATGGTGGATTCCCCTGTAGTTGGAAGGAGTTTGTCTAGATCCTGATTTGAAGCGCGGATGGATTATAGATTTCTTCCACTGGGAGGGGACGATTATTTGGCTTATAGAGTGGGTAAAAAGACTTAATACAAGGATTCCAATATCTTGGCCGCCTTGTCTCAGAACACGGGGTGGAAGGCCGTCAGCCCCTGGCACAACAGGGTCCTTAATCTTTAGAAGAAGGGAAGAAACGTCAGCTAAGGAGATGGCTACGTTACTGACAGTCGGGTGGTTACCCTGACCGTTAAGGGTTTGGAGATATGCAGCAGTGGGTATGGGTTTGGAGTTGCAAGGAATGGGTAGGTAGCAGCTGGCGAAGTAAGCGTTTAGAAGGTCTGCTATCCTGACAGGATCAGTGAAGGGGCCACTATCTGTGAAATGCAAACAAGCTTTTGAGTAGCTGTTTGAGGTGCAACGCCTACGGAACAGTCGGCCGAGTAATTTGGTATAGAAAGGAGCTCTGAGGACGGCGTTTTCTTCCTGGCGTTCGAGAGATACCCGCAAGGATTCTCGGTCAGTGGAGAGTTTATTGATGAGAATTTGTAATGAGAAGTCCTGAGATTTCCGACATTCTCGGCTAGCCCGATGTATTTCGGCATCCAAGGTTTTTAATAACTTATCGTGGCCGTAGTTACTGGAGTGAAAACGTTTTACAGGAGAAACAAGGTGAAGAGCGGTCAATAGGTTTTGGTAAAAGATGTTCGAGAGGAAGAAGTCGTCCTAATTCTGAGAAGCCAGACGAAAAGGCTTGTAGAAAATCCAGAGAGAGGAGGTGAAACAGGGAGGGATTCAGAGGAACAGTTTGTCCGCAACTGACCGCGTTGCTAGAAACGACGCAGTGATCACTTCCTGGGAAGCGCGGGCCAACTGCAGCTGTAGCCAAATGGCCATCGTTGGACAATATTAGGTCCAGGGTATGTAAACCACGAGTGGGGCTACGTACAATTTGGGACCTGCCCTCCACACTAAGTTGGGCAAGCGGTGCGGAGTAACGGGTGGGGCCCGTAGTGGGAAACCAGGAGATATCCGGCAGGCTGAAGTCACCCAGCAGAAAGCTAGACGAATGAGGAAGGGCATGTGCAGTGGAAAGGTCAGCAATGGAGGCGGGGGAGGGGATCGGTGGTAGATAGATACGGTCTACTAGTGTAGGTCGTTTGGTCTGTTCTGTAGATATCCAAATGGTCTCCAGAATCCCTTCCAGGGAAGCATCATCAAAGGAGGTTGCACGAAGTTCTGATGTGGAATAGATGGCACAGCCGCCGCCCCTTGAGTTTTTCCTATCAGAGCGGTGAATATCACAGCCAGGGATTGAGATGGCCGTGTCTGGAGTTTCATCTGTGAGCCATGTTTCGGTCAAGCAGATCATACTTGGTCGTGCAGTGGCGCTAATTGCTCGGAGATTATGGATTTTGGGCAATAACGAGCGGGCATTGAACAACATTATTGACAAGCTCATTGGTGAGCAAACGGTACTAAGTAGGAACTTTGTAACCTCACTCACGGTAAGGTTTAGTACTGGGAGAACTTGGTAGCTAGAGGTGGGGTAGTATGAAGCAGGGTTCGGTGTCCACGAAGGAGTATTCAATACTGGTAGTGGATGGGTAAATAGTCGGGGAAATATCTCTGAGCCCACGGCAGGAGGTACTGTATCAGGCTCAGTATAGGGTATGGACTGACTTTGGGAGCAGGGCGTGCAGTTGAATGCAGAGTTGTCGGCCGTGTCGTCTTCTGCACTGTCAGGTGTGGAGGGAGATAGGATGCTAAAAGGGGTGGTGGTTGTTGAGCGATGGGTGGCTGCCGAAAATGGTGTTCAGGTGGGACGAAAGTTGGTGGGTTGGGTAGCGGGAACGGATGATGGTCGCAGCTTGTCACCGGTCGTTGTGGATGCGAGTTTCTTCCAGGCTCGTGGTGCGTATAGCTTGATGTGCTTTTTAAAGGTAGCAAAGGTGGAGCTACCCGTGGCTTCGGAGGAGGCGGGGTAGGTAGCTGCCGAATAGGGATCTCAGGTAGGTAGCTTGCAGGTGGCCAGGTTGGCAGGGCTTGATAAGGACTAAAGTTAGGTAATGGTGTTTGTAGGTTGGGGGTTCTGCCAGGGACAAGGCTAGCATGGGGTGGGGGGCCACTGGTGTATTTATGCACCATGCGGGGTATGGTCGGGTTTGTAGACGAAGGGCCAAGCGTGGGAATTCTGGGAGTATGCACGGGCGGGGGTCTTGCAATACCAGGCTTTGATAGTAGGTGTTTGAGCCCGAGAAAGCGCTTTGGTGGGGAGGGGCGAAGTGACATTAGGTCAGGGGGTCTGGAGCGAGAGATTGTATTCTCATCTTCAATTGTAGCACCTGGTAGGGGCTGGCGAGATACTGCATAAGTCATCGCAGCGGTGAATTTTGTTGGTGCGATTGAGGTTAGAGGTGGCATATGCAGGCGTCCAAGGGTAGAAGTGGAGGGATCATTGTCATGAGCGGGAGATGCCGGGCTGAAGGCCACCATGCCGGTTTGTGTGACATCAGGCCACAAGTTGGCATCACGGTATGGCGAGCTTGGGCGTGGAGCGGTTACAGGATAATGAACATCAAGGAGAGGATCAGTGATGAAGCATCGAGCTTTAGGGGATAACTCGTCAGCTCCAGCATTTGGAAGGGCAGCTGTTAGTCCGACCGGTTTAGAACAAGCTATATTGATTTCAGGGACAGGTGGCTGCCCGACGGAACTAGAGGGGGTTGTAGGAGTAGCCGGGACAGTTGGCTGATTCGATAAGCTGTTGTTTGATTCGGGGGTTCTCCGGGAACTGTGTGCACCTGTGTCATCGGTGATAAGACTTGCGCAGCCTTCCAAGGGGCTGGTTGCATGGGAAGTCAGCGATTGAGTCACACCGAGAGTATCTACTGGTACGGATTGCTGAGGGGAAGATGGATCCTTTTGATAGCTATCAGTAGATGCCTCTAGATATTTGAAGTGTGAATCCCTTGTGAGCTGTCTTTGTAGTCGAGTGCGGGCGGCTTTGACCTTTACGGTCTGGAATGATTGGGTGGAGGACAGAAGGGCCTGGGATGTTAACATGCGCGTTGCATCGTTTTCATCTCTAAATTGCAGTAGCATTGAGCAACGCAAGGGGAGTTTCGACTTTCGCAGCCGTCGAGCAGTACAGACGGTGTCATGCATGTTACATGCTGTCAGGATGGCAACTTTCGTGCGTTCCACCGGGATGCGATCGGGAGCATTGTATAGTAAGACCTGTTTACGGCATTGCATACGCCGACTAATCTCGGAGGCGAGTGTGTCAATAAAGACTGACGCTTTTGCAAGATCTGATGGATCACACATTGCATCAGTAGTTAGAAGGCAGGCTAGTGGTTGCATGCTACGGTAGGATATAGTTCGCTCTCCATCTTATGCACACGAGCGCTGAGATTTGCCAGGTCAGCATAGTGCTGAGATTTCTTTGGTAAAGAGGAGGAAAGACAGCTACTGGGTGGGGCAGGAAGGGAAATGTCGGTTAGTACAACTGAGCAGTCTCAACTCAACTGGGGTACTCTATCGACTAGCCTTGAGGAATGAGGGTTTGAGTGTTGGGCCTTTTGCATGCAAGGCGCTTTTTTGGACACAATGAGGGGAAGGATGGTGGGAAATCAGGGTCCAGCAGCCGCTTGGAGGAAGATGGGAGTGGTGACATTTTTCGATTCGATTTAGGTAATAGTTAGCCTCGCTGGAATGGTGCTGCAAAGCTTATTACTCAGGAAAGCCTGATCAAGTGGGAAAGGGTTGGAGCGATAGTTGAGTGCGATTAAAGATGAGGTGTGCTGAAAGGTAGCTAAATGCTATACTATAAGTAGGTAAAACGCTACGGTCGGGCTAGGGTCCAAAATAAATATTTTTACAACACCTGGCCTTGAGATTCAAGGGGCGCGGCGCGGCGCGGCGCTGTCCTCACTGTCATCACTGTTTGGTAAAAGTTACTTGGGAAAGAAGAGCAGTGCTACTGCAAAGCGCTAAATGACTAATGTATCGTACAGTTGTGGAAAAGACGCCTAAACTTACAGCGGAACACCGAGATAACTGAGTCCGGAAAAGCGTTTGGAGAAATAGAACAACCTTGTTTTAGAGGCGAATGGGGCTAGGTAAGCATTACCTCTGTAGTTGCAAGTAAGTGCCAGGGGGACGAGAGTGGGAAGTTGATAGTATGAGGAGATTAGTTGTGGTGGGCCATTAGAGTTAGTGCGATAGTGCCGCGGCATCACTACTCTGACACACTTTGGTTTTCGGACAGCCCCGTAATGCACGCCAAGGTTGAAGTGGCCGCAAAAGTAATCCGCACTTCTGTGGTCAGCGGGATTCTGGCTAGCCAAGATACTCAAGATACATGGAATGAAACGTTTAGAAGCGGTAGGTAGTATTGGTTCATTTGGAAGTTAAGCGGGGACCAGACAGAATGGGTTACGACCGTACAGGACACTCGGAGAAGCTAGTGCTGGAGATCGAACCTTGGGAGGAGGAAGAGGAGGGAAAGAGATTGGGTCGGTAGAGCCTGGTGAGTGTAAGAAAGTATCAGATAACACGTAGTTCATTATTAAAAAAGTCCTGAAGGAAGATAACATCAGTTCCTTAAATGAGCCAAATAGCGGTAGATATACGTTGATTGACCTAGCAATCCAGGTCTGGATGAGCTTGACGTCATAGTATATGTAAATCGAGCATGCGTTATTTCGTTACACTGCACTCGTCCATGCCGGGAGAGCTAGCAGATATCACACAGACCAATCAAAGCAAGCTATGAGAGTTTCTAATGCACCATTTTTGTGGGATTATTTACTGAAAAACAGTACTTATAAAGCGCAACACAGATGTCGTACAAAAATCAGGCATGTAAATTAGGAACGCTGAAATAAACTAAGAATCACTCAGCTAAGTCTTTCAGGCATTCCGTAGTTTGATTTTTGCTCTAACAAAGCAGACTTCACAGCAAGTACCTGCATATTCCCCAAACCGTCGCCAGGTCGGTTTCGGTTTCCCCAGGTCGACAATCGGCGTTACACGTTTAAAAACACTAGAAGCCCTGAAGTCCTTGGCACCGAGCCCCAACCAGAGAGTAATACGGCTCTCACGACTACCCTACATACACATCTCTTTGACGTCAACTTCAGTTGCGTGCAGTAAAGCGCATGGTAACTGAATCTTGATATCGCCACATCAGTTCAAATACCGATTTGTCGTGGTCAACAATCGGACTAACTGAGCAGGCGGCACGTGTGCCGATCGCGTCAGAAAACAGGTGGGACCACGTTAATCTGACCAAGGCCGACTGGATTACGCTAAAAGACCAAAAAAGGGGGTATCAGAGAGATCAGATGTCTAAAAATAACCTCAGAATGCCCGAAGCTTACTGAGGTCCTCAGGCTTCACCAAAATTACAGCAGAAAAGCCGTCGAACATCTGGGCCAGAAAAGCAAGCTGCCGATTAGACGCTCAAGCAGTCAATAATTTCACTTGAAGTTATTTTGAAACATTACGTGTGCAGTAAATATGTCGTCTTTGCGACGCAATTTCAGAATGGAACAGCAGCGCGCGAAATCTGTATAAAAAACTCTTGATCGTTGCAGCAGTCCTCTAGATAGACAAAGCTTAGAAATTTGTCGCAGCTAGTAAGTTTCATGGTTTTATTGTAGGAGTCAGCACAAGATGTATCGGGGACTCTGGCGACGCCCCATCTTCACCGGTATACTGACGCCTTCATAGTGTCACTGAAAGAACTGGTGAGTTTGTGAGCAGGAAAATTACAGTGTGCAATAGCATGGCTGGTATTTTGGAGTTTTGCACAAATTCAGCAATTCGAGATGGCCCTTGGTGCGCCTGTGACATGCCGGGTGTGGAAGAAATAGAAATACGGTGAATCACGGACAAGCCGTCAGACTAGGTATGGTGGTCGCAGAGCCGTCATCGCGACGTCGTGCTTGGGCTTATGGGAAGCCCCGTAAATGAGAGCCTTGAGTGAGTCAGGGTTTTTAAGACAGTTGAGAGTCACAAGGGAATGGTGGCAAAGCAAGGCAGTATGGAGTGAGAATATTTTAGGTTCATCAAAGGCATAGCGTGGTTCATTGCTGCCACTCGGACCAGTCAATAAGATAGCCGTATCTAGATTGAGAACCCGAAATCTGGAAAAGGGTCAAAAATGTCTATTAGGGGGCTCCAGGTTATAGGCTAGGCTTAATCCCGAAATAGAAGGCAGAAAATAGTGATTATAACTTCTGGCTACTGCATTGAGGCAACACTACTCGGTTTAAAAAACCAGCACCGACATTCAGGTGGAGATTGCATGGAATGGCAGTGCGTTCGATGTGGATGGGTGTGAACATATGTGAATACGATGGACGTGCATTAGCTAAATTGTGCACCACTAAGATCATACCTGGTCATGTAATCATTCATGAATCTGGGTAAAAAGGGTAGAGGGGTGAGTAGACGATTTAAAATTGATGTTGAAGCGTACGTGCCTTCGTAGATAGCTCGCGTGACAGAGCAGCTAGCTGCCAAGCCTTTGGTGAGCTAGGACTGTAATGCATGGAGTATGCAAGAGCAACAAGCGGTTAGGAAAGCCATCACAGACAATTTAGGGAACAGCTTAGTAACGCTCACTCAGAAAGCGGTTAAGTGCGCTGCAGGGGCTACGGTTAGGGGCTACGATGAACAGTAACATACCAAATAGCATGCAGCGTGTTGCGAAGAAAGAGGTGTTATTTGGTAATTTGTTGGAATATTGGTAGCTCGGGTGCATTAGTTCGTAATTGATCAGGTGGCTGTTGATCTGTTCGCCGAGCTTGGCAATTGATTTGCAAACGTTTCGTCACCATTCGAGGAGACATCTTCAGTCCGCTGTTGGGTGAGTAGTCCCTCTCCTTGTGCTTGCGTTTATATAGTTTACAAAGAGCGGCTTCTTCTTCTTTTTTTTTTTGCGCTGTGACCTGATTGGCCATTGGCAATCATCGCACTTGGATTCTGGTTGGTCCGATCAGAATCTGTGTTGCGTTGTGGTTTGTATTTCTTGCTTCCTACGGCCACGCTACTGTCGAAGTTGCCGTCCATTGTTGTCTCTTCCGGTTGGTCCGTTCGTGATCTGTGTTGCGTCGTGGTCGGCTTCTCTGTAGTTTGATTGGTTGGCGGTGTACCTTCTATTTTTAGTAGTCTGTGGTCTCATTGATTTCTTCATTGAATCCTTGATCGGCTCCGGGTTCTATGGTTCTGGATTTCCTTTGTCCTCAGAGGTTGATAAACAGGGTCGATCTCAATGTGTCTGTTTATTGCTCCATCAGTGGAGTACCACGCCTCCATGAACTCGCGTTCTTTCTTTGTTCTTGCCTGGTCCAGTATGCTGACGTTATTCCAATCGAATTTGTGTCCTTCTCCATCTTCGTGTGTAGAGATGAGCGAGAGTTGGTCGTGTCTCCTGGTAGCGAGCTTGTGTTCGTTGACTCTGGTTGACAGTTTCCTCCCTGTTTGTCCCACATAGTGTTTCTCACAATCCTTGCATTGAATTTTGTAGATTACATTTGTCTTCTCCATCGCATTAGTTATCCCCTTTGGTTTTGATAGTGCCCTTCGCAGCGTGTCCGTCGGTCTGTGGGCAACTCTTATGGCATGCTGTCGTAGTATCCTTGCGGTCATCTCCGAAATGTTTTTGATGTACGGCAGTGTGATTGTTTTGCTTGTGCTTCCGGTTGTCGAGTTGGTTGAATTGCATTTCCTCAGCGATCTCCAGACGAAATTCCTTGGGTAACCGTTCCTTTGAAAGATTTTGTATAGGCGTTTCTCTTCTTTTACCTTGGATTCTACTGTGTTGCAGTGTGTTTCAATTCGCTTGAATAGTGTCCGAATGCAGCTCTGTTTGTGACAGTTCGGATGGTTGCTGTGGTAGTTCAGAATTTGATCCGTGTGCGTAGCCTTTCTGTAGACTTCTGTCTGCATTTGTCCATTTGGTAACCTTGTGACGAGGACATCTAAAACCGCCAGCTTGTTGTTGTTTTCCTCTTCCATCGTGAACTTGATGTCATCGGAGACACTGTTTATCAATTGGATTGCTCGTTGTAGTTCACTCTTTTTGATGATGACAAAGGTATCGTCTACATAACGTATCCACAGTTTTGGGTTGATATCTGGTAACACGATCCTCTCCAGTTTCTGCATTGCAATCTCGGCGATGAACCCTGAAATTGGGGAACCCATTGGTGCTCCTTTCAGTTGTTCGTAGTATTCACCGTTGAATTCGAAGTACGTGGTCAAACAGAGGTTGAGCAGTTCACAGATGTCTTCTTTTCTTAGAGATCTGCTGGGAAGTCCATGACTGTCCAGTAGTTCAGCGACTGTTGTCTTTGCGGAATGGAGGTCCACTGATGTGAACAGTGAGCTGACATCAAATGAGACCATTGTTTCGTCCTCTTCTATTGTCACGTTCTTTAGGTTATCCAAGAATTGTTGTGCGTTTTTTATTGAGTGTTACGATCCATTGATGAAATATGAGCTATGGAGAAGGGTTAAGTATCTCATCAAATTCGCGGGTAGTTCTGTGGCTGTAATAGGTTGTGGAACTTGCTAGATCCTACAGTGTACTCGCTCACGCAGAGTATGCGGGAGCATCACTCCTGTAACTAAGTAGTTTCTAGTGTAATCTGTTCAGATAGGCGGACGCTGAATCCTGCATCCTCGTAACCCCAGATTTTCTATTCCGAATAATCACCGCGATGGAAACATTCGTTAAGTTCAAACAACTTGTACGAGGATGGAAGAACGGAAGGCCTGCAGTTGATGATGACATAGGCCCGTACATCGAGTTTTCTGGAACATTGCTTGATATCACCATGTATTAAGTTCCTGTTTAATTGTAGCAGAGTTCTCTATTTCAAATGGCGCAACACAACAGGCTTTACGTAGCCGGCCAAGGGAGATGCAGATAGATTGCGGTCAGAGTTGTACATACGCAGAACTCATTATAAGGCCAAGTATTGAGTCACCCTAACGGGAGGGATTGTCGTTGCTTGGGCAATGTGGCATTGATAACCTGACCAACGCTCCCGACTCACATGCGGCCAGAGTTCCACCATGCCTAATCAACTGGCTAGATATAATTCAAGTAAATCATAGCGGAAAGTTGAGCAAGTCTAGCAGACTAACACAACTAGCGCGCCCATCCATCTCGACTAGGAAGAGTCAATGGTCCAACTTGGACGAGAAGATACGTTGAATTTTATTGGGTGTTACGAGTAGTACATATGTCTGGGGAAGAGCGCGGTCTTTTTGCTGCACAGAGTTCATCCAGCTTTTGAAACCCCGAAAGCTGAGAAAGGCATGAATTAGTTTATCGAAAGATGAATATGAGGCAGGCCGCCGATTAACTGAAAGCAATGCTTACTCCAAAAGCGATACATTATTGGCGATAATCTCAGAGAACCATTTTTGCACGGCACCATCTTCAAGTGCCGTATTGCATCATGCTTGCGTACTGCATTATATCTTCTAGCCGACGCCTGCTGAGTACAAAGCGTGAATAAATCCAAGACATACGTAAAATGCATGATTCCTCAGTGACCGGCAAAAAGACTGGAAGCAAATGATCAGTGAAGCTTGAAGCGGATGAAGTTATCGTCAAGCTAGGTAAGAGAAATTTGCCTTCTTGGCCAAAACTAGGGCCTGGCTAAGCTAGCACTTCAAGTTGGTAGCGCTATTTGGGTGGGTGGCCCGTACAAATAATTATTCTAGTCTCTTTCCTTCACGCCGCCCACCAGTTGGGAATAACCATTATTATTATTGTTATTATTATTAAATGGCACGCTGTAACCGGTATTATGCTATTAACTAATGGCCGTATATTCGCTCCTCCCTGGAGCCAAAAATGAGGACGAACACAGACTTCCCAGGCAAACTGTGCTAAACTTTTCTTCTTCGGTCCAAGTGAACATCATGACGAGCTGTCTTTGCGGGCCGTTTAGCAAGCATAACTGTGAGCTTTCTGAACGGGTCCGGGGCTAGGTATCAGAAATAGTTTCAATCATATGTGCACAACAGCTGCCAATGCGACCAGTCAGCAGGTTACGAAGCACACAAAAGCCCAATTCTGTGTCTACGGACCTTAATCTCGGTTGAAACGTAGTACTCTCTCAAAGGCGGGTCGCCCGTCACGGACGTCAAGCTATGGCGCTGCGGGATCTGCCCCTGAACAGTCCACTGTTTCATGGTTCCGTGGCCTTCGTTGGTTCCGGCGCCTGGAGTATATCGACCACACGCCTAAGCTGTTTACGCATTCCATTGAAAGCTGATGGCGGTGGCTTGGGAAAAATGTAAACGGTACACATTACTGCGGTAGGTTGCAACCAACCACCGCTAAAGGTCAAGCAAGCAACTTAAGAAAATATCTATGAATAACATTTCTTACAGCTTGTAATGGACTGGTGTCTGACTACGGCGAATAAACGGATAGAGAGAAGTCACGTCACTTGTTGGAATATGTATGCGCATTTAACTGCAAAGGTTACAGCCGTCTTGGAGAACTTAGGAGCTTGCACCAGGAACTATAATTTAGGCAACGTAGATTCACCTAACCTTGTAGGTTCCAACCAAACGGTAATGCAGCCTTGGGGTCGGGGCCCAAAGTGCCGCAGAACAAGCAAAGACGCATACGTGGTCATTTGATGGATCAAAGTGAGAACGTGGCCGTCACTTTTCAAGATTCCCCTTCAGCCATGGTAGCACGACGTATGAATCTCACATTCCTGAATGTGCTACGCAGCTGCTGGTATACCTTCTGCACGGCATGTTCAAAAGTGTCTGAGTGGTGCATCCGCCTTTTCGTCAGCCGTTGGCGTTCTCCTGACGATTGTTGTTCGCACTGCCAAAATGGACCACCCCGGGCTGTGCATGCGCCGCATATTTACAGATGACATACAGTCAGGGAAATGTGAGGTAAGGGGTAAATCCAGGGGCTGTGCCACCCAGCATTTGCGGGTGTTGCAAGAATCTGTCTTCCAATAATAAGGTCAAAAGAAAACTCACTGTACGGATTTGTCTAGGCAAACCATATAGTGGAATGTGTCAGATTCCACAGAGGATGTTTATGACCAAAATAAACGCATATTTTATGATGCGTACGTGCTTGCTGACTGCTTTGCGAGTATGGAAATAACAAAACATAACATCGCGCCTAAGCACTACGCTCGCTTGTCCATGAAGAACCACGTTACCTGATGTTGCTCGTCCATCATGTCGCTGAACAAGCCAAAGAGTTTACGCATGGGAGCAAACTGTTCGCTTAACACAACGCATACATAAGCGGACGCCTGGTACTCATGCCCTCTGTGATCAGAAACGTGTACAGCTTGTCAGAATGCGACAAATTAGTTGCTTTAAAAAGACTCGCCCAAAAAGTCTCGTAGCGTGTTTACCATCGGCATTAATCACATCTGGGAAGCGTCGAAGCAGCGCTATATGCGGAAATCTGTCGAAGTATAGGTGGCCGCAGCAACCTTCCTCCGACTGCAACACAAGCACACGTCCGGACTAGCGCAGCTTCGTCAAGACTGAAAGCATATCCTCTACCACAAAAAACCCAAACATCCGTCATCTACTCAACAAAGGTTCTCGACACTTCTGGCGATAGATGTATATGTCCAGAGCGGTACTGACCCTGACAAATTCATCAGCTAAGAACTGCCACACTTCACACGACGGTGTTTTATAATTCAACAGGGCCCTGTGGGTTCCGAACTCTTCTTCTGTTAGGCCTTGATTTGCCGAAGCTCGATCGAACAAAAGCTTGGGAAGCTCATGATTCGGTCCAGAATTATAAGAGGTGACCAAGAGATCGTTCCCCTGTCTCCTTGGACAAAAACCTGCTGGACAGCCGGTGCAACTTCCTATCTTCTTCCGATTCCTCGGCTTTCTGTTGGTTTTGCTGGCTGCCTGCTGCAATTGTAGTGCACCCGTTCATTACGTACAACAGAGTTGGTGCTTTGGTTGCCCGCCGCACGCACGAACATCACCTATTTATCCTTCATGTATTCACTTAACGCCCTGTCAAATGACATGAAAGGTGAAAACCGGACAGCCGCCAAGTTCTCAATAAACATACCTGAAGCGATAGCACTGCAGCTTTCAAACTGAATCCGCGCCAACAATTAGGAACGGAAAATGATTAAAACAAATTTCAACAAAATCAACGCATATTATGGTGGTTTTTTGGTTGAGCGTACACAAAGTAAAATGCAACATTTTTACGTACGTTTGTTTATTCGAACCAAAAAGGTTTTGGAGAAAAGAGCATTTGCCTGCTAAGGAGCAGCGTTCAAGTCAGGTCCAAGGCTTGGGTGGGTCACGCGAATCAAGTTCAAGCAGAATGTATGGGTCCCAAAGCGGAGCCACCGGAGTTTATGCCTCACAAGCGATACCGGACAAATTCGCTATAACTCTGAGGAGGAGTGCAAAACCGGAGTCAAGGGAAATGGATCTTATTTTAACATCCTCATCACCTCGGGATAGACCGGCAAAATGCAGAGACCTCTGAGTCACTGCAGTTGAAGTCTAAGGTGAAGTCGGACAAAAGGGATCCCGCAGATAAGGCGCCCTAAACCGTACATCATTTCGACGAGATGGATACGTCGTCGACTTGCTGCGGAGCAAAGGGAGGCATATTTTCTTTGGTCAGAACATGGGCCATTTGGGTTCAAGCATTTTGGCTCGACCATTGTCCCATCATGACAATTCTAGCTTGACTCCAAAGAGCTCTGACAAATCTATAAAAGCGGTGGTCGCAGACGACTGACTCAAGCTACTATACCCTTGGATATAATATAGTGGGCGGAACAGCAAGCCCAGGATCAGCATGGGTGCTGTGATCCACATCGTTTTAACCGTAAATTGAACTTACCAAGAATCGGACATGGATGCAAACATATGTGCTGTGCTGTAACATGTACGCCGTGCTGCCTGCGCCCTTGGGCTGAACCAGTCACGCGCTACCCGTCGGCTCGTTTACTGTTGCCCTTGGGTCCGCCGGAAGACGAGTTGTTTTGCATACAAACTCCTGAACAACTCTTCTCAAGCTAACACTTCGCATCCCTTTTGCTGGCAGGTGAGTGACGCTCTGGAAGTCTCTTGGATAGTGTTCCGGCATGTCCGATCTAGCAGACATTTTGCATCAGTGCTGACTCAAATCGTGCAACACAGCGCCGGGACTCAGCATGCCAACGCATTCCCAAGACCTCGCGCAGGCCAGCTACCATCCGTCCTGAGTGATCACTAGCGAGAGACACTTCGTCGACCAAGTGACCATGTAATCTGGGGCATGGGGACCACAGTGTGCTGACTTTCGGCTTTCTCTGTTTGCGGGCCAGAAGCCCTGAACTTTAAACGTTCATTCGAATATTCCCCGGCGTAAATTTCTCAAGAACGTATTTTCTTTAGCTTGGACTTGGTACAATTTCAGTTGGAGTAGAAATTCACGGTCATTGACCGGAAAATCCGCGAAGCTGATGCAGTTTCGTTCCAAAGAAACCAGCTCACAACCGGACAAACCAAAACTACCTGAGAAATTTCGGCGTCTTCTGGAAACGAGGTTCAAAAAGACCGTTACAAAGGATCTGGTAGGACACTGAATTGCCGCAAGTCAGAGATCACACAACTGATCTTGCAAAAGGGGGCCACGATGATTGGTCTCGCCCAAAAAGGCAAACATTTTCTGTTTAAGTGCCGAAGAACCAAACCAGAAACATTTTCCTTGAGGGGCGGAGACGTAGAACCCTACAATTGTAACTGAAGCCTTAAGAAATATTATGCGGGTTCGTATCCTGTCTCAACAAGGTGGAACTACAAACAGCATTTAACGAACTTGTTCCTAACTTAGGAGGATGCTCATGAGCTATTGCACAAGACAAGTCTAATATTCTTTGTGAAGCCAGCTAAATGGCATCCAAGGATCCGGAAGAGAAAATCACTTAGCTTGACTAGACACGGATATTTGATCGGTCGCTCAACGGGGACAGCCTTCAGCCAGGAAGAAAGCGATTGTCAAACAAATTTACAAGTCTGATGACCGCTTATCGCCCAGCCCTTGTTGACGGACGGCACAACCTATCCAAAGACGAAGAACTTTATTGAACCCCGTAGTTTTCGGTTTCTCAAAAGCATTCTATTGAGCTCCACACGTTTCCACAAACGGGAATCAAGGAGGAATTCTACGCTAGATTAGGCCTTTTTTCAAGTATAAAGCTCAGAGTAAAAGTAATATTAACGTACCATTCCGCAACGGTCTTCACCGGAGTTCCTGAATACTCCTTTTTAGGATCAGTCTGATTGACGCTAGCAACCTCAATGTGCTCTCAAGTCCAGATCTGCATTGTGCGGACCATATAATATCTTGGGGTTCCAAGTCCAGCTCAATTCAAATGAGTACCGACGCTGCAAAGCAGCAGTTGCTGGACTGGCACCTTCTTCTGAATCACGGAGAATTCTCAGTAAGTGCTTTTGTCGTGCATGGAAAGAATAGATCAAGCTTCCAGGATTGGGGCGCCAACCTTTATTATAAACAGGCTTCTCGTTCCGGGCAGTTCGCACCTGGAATAGCCTTCCTCCGGCGGCTGTACACGCTGGACTCAGTTAAAATCACCTTTGACGCTTTTTTATTTGGATCCACGCTTTAAAAACTTACTACTCAGTGCTAAAAACTTGGGGGGGGAGCGGTGCTATGCACATTTTTCCCGGGGCTTAGGTGAACGGAGACCACCGAACGACAGGAGCGAACTGCACCTGGAACGCTTGGGCAAAGCCTGCATCCTGCATATCGGTCCGCGTAATGGGTTAAAAGGTCAAGACATGATAGCTCAGAAAATATCATAGTCATTGACAGCAATACATCAGTGATATACATTGACGCTTAATTACCTTTGCCGGTTCATACCCTCTTTGTTATCTTTGCTACAGCACAGTCGTAGTATTTGGATTGAAGTAAACTCGAGATGACTAAGTGGTTAAGGCGCGAACTCACTGACCGGTAGATCCGTTATCCAAACCCAACCCCAGTATCTCGACGGCCCCTGTCTAGGCCTGGGCAACCCGGCAGTGCCCTCACGCCTTGTTAGGGTAGCATGGCAACTAGGCGCCCAATAGGTTGCAGTTGAATGGTGCCGCGAGCTCAGTTGTACTTGGACTCTATATTCTGTTTTCGGAAATAAGACGGACGTAAATCGATGAAGTGCATGCCGATCAATCCACACGGTAAAGGCAGCGAGATAAGAAAGTGCAATCTGAAAAGGGGATGCTAAGTGGCTAGTGTGAACCATAGTTTCACAATCGGTCATTTTCCTGGCTGAATTGCCTAAGGATGGGACCGTAGATCAGTAGTTCAAAGGTGGAACAGGAGAGAAGTTGAAAATTAACAATGAGCTAAACGAACAGACATCAGCGGTTGCATCCTTTTGCCTATAGGCGTTGCTGTCCACGAAGAATGAAGCCGCCCGAGTGATGTGGCGAGTACGGCGACATTGTTATGTTACACACCGATCATGCACCTTCACAAACCGCTCTAAACGGATCGTCAGAAGTGATCTAGTACTTCATGCGTTTTCGCCTTCGAATTTGTCCTTCAGGATTCCCGTCGCTATTAAATCCACTGTTTTGGCATTTGACTACTCATGGCATGCGATTCATGCACAAGCGAGCATTCTGATTGGTTAGTTGTGCACAAGCCAGGAAGCACGCGCGTTCAAACTGCATTTGTGCACAAGCCAAGAAAAAAAACGAGTTAAATGGTTAAAGCGTATAAACCAAGGAAAGATGGGCTGTCAGTGCAGGCGAGGAAATGGCATTAAACAATTTAAAGAATTTATTGCAGGAGATCTCTGCTTCTCCGCGTGAAAGGTGTACAATTTGACGTCTGTAAAATGAATAAGTAAACTTAACATCACAAAACGTATCCACGTACCTTAAAATGCCCCCCATCGACCTGCCTTTCTTCACACAATCTGTTTCTGTCTACACACATAACTTCTTCCAATAAAAGTTTAGCAGGAACTTGACATTTGTGTGTTCGGAAATCTCGGTTGAAGCTTAACTATCGTCTTGGATATGTATACATATCCAAGACTTTTCGCACTCCGAACTTTAAGCTGCTTTCACCTTAGTTAATCGTCAAAAGCAGTAGTGTCCTGTGAAAAAATGTGCTAGCGGGGAAAGTCGGAAAGAAGTCGGACGACGTCTCTCGGATTTGAACCGCGAACACGCCCGCTGCTGTGCCAAGCTTATCCCACCAGGCCGCCAAGATACGAAAGGCCGTCGGTGGAAACATATGTTAAGCAGCTAAGCCGTCGGCTAAGGTCGTATGTTCGAGTTTGGATCACGTGACTCGGTCCAGCCAATCATTTGCTTGGGTTTGGCTTGCGCATGAATCGACTACCACTACACTACTCATTGACCGTACTGTCAGTGAAGTCGATTCACGCATCATCAGAGCTCGAGCAGTACCCGCCATCACACACCATTCTTAGCGTGAGAAACCAATTTCCTGAGGTTAAAGGACAGCGTTGTATACAAAACGACTGCGAGTTCCATAATAATTGGCCTGTTCTAGACACATCGAGGGATTTCAGACATTTGCGCGCTGATATCCGCGCGGATAAGTGTACCAAGTAATGAATCCGAATCCCTTGAGCGGGAGGTAAGACCCGTTGGATTAAGATGATTGGAAATGTACATTTTTGCCCCACTCCATCTGTTATCGTCATTATCGAGGGCACAACACCATTGTTCAAACTTGATGCATCGCTGCCTTACAACCATAATTTATTTGAAAGCTGTATTGTGAAGAAAATGATAAAGGTGCTTGGAGAAAGGATAAGCATCCTGTCCAGAGGTCATTGCCCATAATAACAAACCACCAAGTCAATTGGAAGAATTTGTCACGTGTGGGCCACAGACCAAACGAAACCATGCCTTGATTGGTCAGAACGTCAGTCAATCTGGATCGAGCATCTTTAGCTCGACGCCTCTCGCCTCCTCACGGGAAATGTTGCATGATCATGTGGAGCATTCTGTGATAACCCTATAAATACGGTTGTGAAAATCTTGCTTTGTCTCCATAAAAGAGCTTATAAAGCTGCCGTGCCTTTCGATGTACCATAGTGGGTTGAGCAGGAAGCCAACGACCGACACAGAGTTGCACGACCGTCCAGAATGCACAACAACTGGCGACAACCCGAACCCACGACGTCAATTTCGGCAGAGCACTTCCGAGTAATTCCACTGCAGCAACAGAGGCAGTTCGAAGAAGCACAGATCAGGTTTGTTGAACCTCTGATGCATTCAGGACGAAATCACCCAGTAAATTCGTCACAGTATGCATCAATGGCACGCCGGTTACCCTCCAACTTGACACAGGTTCTGACCACACTCTGATCCCAAAGCGAACCTGGGACGTAATTGGAAGGCCACCAGTGGAACACACAAAATGCACCGTTCGTAATGCGTCTGGTGGAAGCCTTAAACTGACCTGGAAGCTGAATTGTTCCGTAACGTTCAAGAGGATTCGATTCAATGGTACTTGCTACCTCACGAACTATACGGTCCTTGGTCTCTTGGGTCTGGATTGGATTAATGAGCTTCGACTCTTGGACCAACCCCTCAATACCTTTTGTAACGAAACAAATACAGGTGGCTGTAATACGTTCACGAGAACACCACATCCTGACGATTTTGTGGCCGCCACAGCTACAGCCAAACCAGAGACCAGTGGGAGCATAAGTGACGCAGCGGCTTTTCAGCTCCTGGCGTCGACAGCGGTAGCCCTCTCACTTCAAACCATTTTGGCGAATCTTGCCAGCAGCCTGCAACGTTGTACCCGCGGTCTGAGCCCTTCGGTCTACAGTCCAATGTTTATGCCGGTCGTTCCACTGCTACCCGGAAAGTCAAGTCAAGGGACTCCACAACAGTCACACAGAGGCTAGATACTGATTTGAGGATATGGGGAATGCTCTCCACGGTGGACGCAGGGTCCACTGCTACGTCAAGCACGAGGCAAAAATAAGATCATAGGCACGGCCACGTCAGGTGAGTCAACTTCAGACAGGTTGCGGCTCCGTAAGGGAACTACGTCGCATGGGACACCAGACTGCCGTGGCATACCTCCAAAATTGAGGCTTCTCGCCTTCTCACGGAGCTTCTAGCATTACCTTATGGGACATTCTGTGATAACCTTATAAATACGGTTAAAAAAATCTTCCTTTGTCTCCATAAAATGGCTGTCCGAAGCTGCCGTGCCTTTTGATATACCATAGTGGGCGGAGCAGGAAGCCAAGCAGCTGGCTTTTCGTTAAATGCGGAACCGCTGTAAATCATAAATCTGCCAACGGAACACACGAAAACAAGCCATGTGTTATTAAAGTACATGAGAGAATCAAGCGAACCGTCTTCTCCTTGAGAGACAGAAACGGGGAACCCACAAGTGACCCAATAGTGGTATATGATATCTACAGAGAACACTGTGCAGGCTTGTATTCTGTCCCAGTGACCTCGTCACATCCAATCTTTTCAAGACGTAACTACGAACTGCCTCTAAACAACATGGTCTTCACTGAGGGGGACATTCACCAACTTTTGCACAAGGCAACCCCCTTCAGTGCGTTGGGGCCAGACGAGGTCCATCCAGGGATCGTGGAGGAAACGTCGCTCACATCGGCGAAGCATTTCACCTGGTTCTTCGTCAGCCGCTTGACGAAGGAAACCTTCCCTCTACTTGGAAAGAAGCGGTTGTCACGCCGATCTACAAAACTGGTGACCGACTATCGCCCTGAAGCTACAGGCCTATTAGCCTCACTAGCGTACCGTGCAAGGTGATGGGACGCATTCTCAAGTGAGCCATCTTAAATCGCCTCACCCTCAACAACTTGATATCCCTAGTGCAACACGGATCCCCCCAAACCGTTCTTGCTTAACTAACATGCTCGTATTTATGGACAGCTTAACCCGAGCTAAGGACGAAGGACTCATAACGGATGCCATATTTTTCGACTTCTCAAAGGCATTCGATCGAGTCCCACACGTCCCGCTGCTCCACAAACTCGAGTCTTACGGGATTCAAGGGGAAATTTTACGCTGCTTTAAGGCAGTCTTATCAGGCGACATTCCGAGTGAAAGTAGACTCGACCTACTCTTCTTCGGCACCGGTCTCCATTGGAGCTCTTCAAGTCTCTGTTTTGGGACCACTTGTGTTTATGATCTACGTCAATGACCTTCCAGATGTTCTTTCAAGTCCATGTCTACTTTTTGCGGACAACTTGAAATCCAGGTGCCGGCCTTAAATCGTTGATTATGAAACGCATCTCGCGGTGCTCGACCTATTTTCCCTGGAGTATCGTCGCCTCCGGGGAGACCTAATATTTACTTACATCCTGTTTGAACAAGGTTTGGCCAACAGGATTTTCACCGTTGACCTAATTAACACACGACGGGGGCATGGTAAGCAGATTTTCAAGCTGAGAGCGCACACTTTTATTAGGCAACAATTTTTCTCATTTCGGGTAGTTGGTGTGTGGAATGACCTTCCTCTGACGGTTGTTCACGCTGCATCTAGTACCCAGTTCAAAGCACTTTTAGGTGCCTCTTTAGTTGAGTCCTCGCGCTGGCAAGATTACTGCCTCGCGCCGAGGAATTAAAGAGCAGTGCTACACTTTTTTCGCTTGTGCCTTTCAGGTGAATTGAAGCCGCTGAAAGACAAGAACAAACCCGATCCGGGAAGTTTGGGCGAAAGCCCCGATCCTGTGTATCAATCCGTAAATTCGTGACACAGAGTTGCACGACCGTTTAGAAGGCACAACACATTCCGAGGTGTTTAAATCTTCGGACAATCTGGGTAGAAACCAACTACAAGAACGCCATTGACATCGGCTAGCAGGCATATCATACAGCGTCTCCAACTATGTACAGTGGCTCACACAAACCTAACCGTGGAGGACGAGTCACACCGATAGTACCTAAACATTTCCTAATCGCTTTGATAGCCCTCTGCTTGCACTACCCTAAATTGGGTACAGAAAACAAAACTTTCAGGCAAACGATAACTTTGCATGGGTGACGCATTACCCGACCATCGTAGCTTTTGGCGCTGGACACATTCTTCGAATTAAATCCCCGCTGCACAACCGAACACTCGCTTCCTGATTTTCCCGGTATGAATTCGCCGACACCAACCCACACGAGCTATGATTCTGGGACAACCGTCATCGAGGACCTTAAGACTTAGTTCTGCTGTACGCTGAGGTCACGTCTCACAGCAATACAACAAAACAGCTTGTACTGTAGCCTAATACACACATCCCTTGCGAATCAGGGATATGCCGCCACAAGTGTCTCGCGACCCGAGCCTTGGAGATTCGTACAATAACCTCATCGTCCACACTACATCCACTATTCATGCGACCTCCAAGGCACGTAAAACTCCCCGGCAGTTGGTGTTTCTTTCCTTGGATTGTTATTGGCATGTAAAGAGGCATGATTTTGATCTGTCGATGCGAAGCGCCATGCCAAAAGACGATAACTTTGCTCAGTTGACCCATAAACCCATGCGCCTTATTTTCCACATCGAAGACGAGATGGATGTCATCTGCACATTCCAGGTCGACAAGGCTTTTGTCAGTGGCTGTTTGAGCATCAGCGTTTTGAAGACCTTCCAGCGTTCGTCTCACTATCTCATAGATCACGAATTTAAGTAGGAATGGAGTGGGGGGGGGGCATCCCCGACGGACACCACTTTGTGTACGGAAACTTGGAGAGCTCTCCAAATACTCTCACACGGCTGAAAGTCTGAGAATACAAAGAACTTATGCTCACAAACTTTCGGGGCATTGATGGGCAAGCGTGTCGAGAAGAACAGACCGGTCAACCGGGTCGAATGCGCCTTGGAAATCCAGGAGTACTAAAATTGTATGTATGACGCTCTAGCACGTGACAAAGTGTGATGATTTGGTCGACGCAACCCCTACCACGCCGGAATCCTGCTTGCTGCTCTCGAGTCAGTGTTCCACGAGCTATCTGTAACTGCCTCATTCGGTAGGGGTCCTTTTTTGAAAACCGACACTCACCGGTCATCCTCAGTTGTCCGGGACGGTTTTCTTCTCCCAAATAGAGGTAAACAGATCAGACAAACGTTGACTTAGGGCTTCACTCCCATCCCGTCATCCGGATCAGGAGCCCGGTGGTGCATGAGATAGGCTATTCAGCCATAGACCTCCGAGGCCGTAGTGTGTCCAGGTTCACCGTCCAAGATTCTAGTGCAGTTCGAATATCCGGCTGAATGCCAGCAGATGGTCACTATTTCTTCAAAGTGCTTGACTCAGCTGTTGGGGCATTGTTCTTTGTTAGAGATGGTGGTCTCAGTTTTATCCTTGATAGTTTCATTCTTAGGCGGTTTTTGGGGATCGGTCGCGTGGATCAACCGAAATAATCTAGACCATTTCCAGGATTCTTCGCCTCTCCCATTTTCTAGGCCTTCAGTGTTTGCCAGGCTTCACGGTCGGTGTGTACGCTAAATTTCACGTAGCGTGTGATAATCCACTGGGTTGGTTGTGTTGGGGGCCGGCGGGAACATTTCTACGAGTTTCAAAACTCCATCTACTAGTAAGAGCCGCGTTTTCCACTCCAAATCAAAACGTTCGCTTGGGGCAGAAGATGCCGTCACTACCCGAACTGAAAGCGACGATTCTCATGTTCAATGTCGTGGGATTTATGTGCTGTCCTGGATTAGCTGTAAGCGCTTTTGCCCCACAAAAAAATCACTCAGCTGTAGCACCCTTTCCGCACCTAACTGCCATGCCACCAGAAGGAAGCACGAGGGCTGGGATACTGTCAGGTTGCCCAAGTCTAGACAGGGGAAGTCGAGAGGTTGAGGTCGGGTTCGAACCACGGACCTCCCGGTCAGTAAATTTGAGCTCTAACCACTGAGCCATATATCTCCCTTGCTCCACAGAATACGGCGTACAAGTGGTTTCAGTGGATAGTGTGCAATTTGGTCTCTTAGCCCGTCTGTCTAGCTAAAGCTTGTCCTCCGAGCTTGTATTTTGTGAGGTCCACAAGAGATATCGGATAAATTATGTAGATGGTGCCTTATTTTATCCTTACCGGGGTGTTTGTCTGGGATGATTTCGAAGGTACAGACACCTTTCTAACGACTGATCCCTAAAGATGTAGGATTTTGCAACGTATGACCATTGTTGTTTACAGCAACGTATGTGTTGACACTAGTGCTTCACTGCTGCACAGCCGCAGTCTTTTTAATTAAACTTCAAAATGAAAAAGAAGAGTCCGTTGTGGAGGGGATTGGTCGTGGCCTACTGGAAGCTTATGTTCTGTTCCTCAACCAGGCTGTCTGGACAGAATCTGATAGCACGAACCCCGGTGATACCAATTGGCCGCTGTATCGTGCAACTCTAGCCAAGTGCAGAGAAGGTCACGGAACCCGTGTCCTGAAAGATGGACCACACAAACAACACCCAGGATTCCGTAGTCTTTTTCATGCCCTTCTACTGATTCACACGTTGTCCACTCCAAAATAGCACCGCCCTTAAGAAAGTCCGTGAAACAATGCTCATCTTGGTAAACAATTATATGGCGTGCGCAGCATATGCCCTAGTCACCGCAGGCGGTGGTAATGGACATTTTCCTGAGTTCTTTGCGGCTTAAAGTGCATTTTACTCCATATGTTGTCACCTGGAGAACTGGAGTGTTTGGATCGCTTAATTCCCATATTCTTACTCGGACAGACGGAAAGAATGGGTCGAGAATTCGGATATTACGCTGATATACCGTTTAGTCCTTGCCGTATACACTCAGTACCAACGACGCAGGTGATTTTTTTCAAAATTCTCGCAAATTCGCCCCTAGTCCTGGATATCCGTGAGCTCAACTTATCATTCGTTTGGTCGGTAGTCAGAGTACTGTCGAGATAGCGGAAAACCGAACAACATTCTAGCAACTACGATTCACCTGCATGCTCTGTGGGTTTCCGTGCATGCAGGAACGGGTTGGAACCAGCGTTCTGGGTATATGTATACTTAGGCCATAATAAGATGCTATAGACGGAAATGATATTGAACTCCACATTTTCGCGGTTATATCATGGAACTATCATCCTCGGTCTCAAACGAACTCTTAGAAGCTAGTGGATTCTGATGTGAATCAATAAAATAAAAACAGCCACAGACCGAAGACCATACTTTCCAGAAAAGCGCGTGAAATGTTGACTCATTCGAAGTTTGTAATCGGTGACCGCGTCGATCAACCGACTAGATTGAATTGGCTTGAGGTTGAAACTGGGTTACACTCATTGCCTGTCAGTGACGCTTCGTCCTGTGACCGTTTCCAAGACAAGTTGGTAAGGCCCAGAAAACATCCTTATTCTGCTGATTACAATAGCCTTGTCTCTTAGCGATATAACCGTATACAGCCTATTACTGTAGGTGTGATTAGTAACAACCCTTTTTCTATGGACGTTACCCCTAGCTCTTGTCTTCTTTTCAGTGATTAGGCGTCGCCAAACGAGTTCGTGGTGTGATGACCTTACTGGGTGGCTTTGGATGTGCCCTTATTGGCCTTGGCCCCTGTGTATCGCTATTTATTTTAACGGTGGCCTGCAATCCACTCAAAGTGATTGTTCTCACTGCAGGGTGAGTCTTTGGTCACATGGTAGCCCCTATGTCTGGTTTGCTGTTTTTCCTTACAGCTTTCTATTCGCCTTATTTACAGGCTCGAAGCGCATGAAAACTAACAGTCAACTTGATTTGTTTGAAATAGCCTTACGGTCGATACTTTTACTTCCAGTGGATAACAGTCGCATCTAGAAACTGACTGAAATCAGCTGAGTGGAAGCGACCCAAAGGCGAAAGTCTACGGTCGGTGACGAAATGCAAAAATGCTATCCAGCAAACTCAGTCGGGACCTCCAGACTCGACTCGCCAATTGTTAATAACACTGGCCCCTCACGAAGAGACGGGACCTTACCTTGGTGTGACGGTTTGTGCGTGTCTCCTGGCCCTCCACGTTGGGGGTTAGAAAATGTGTGGCGACTTAATCCATAAAAATGGTAATGCACTTGCATTTGCCGCTAAACACCGCTGCCTTGCGATTAGGCCTTTGAGCCAAAGGCTTTGGTTGAGGACCCTAATCGTCCTCCTGTATAGCTGTGGGCGCCCTGACAGTATCCCAGCCCACGTACAACGATGACACTTACAACTAACAAAACTCTCATACCACATCGACCATCACGTGGTGCTATCAGCCGGGTCGTCTTGCTGCATATAGCAGGGTGGGCAAACGAAAACATGCTACTGCTGACGCCTCCCGTCTTATACTTTCACGTTACCCCTCTTCTACTTTACCCCACCCAAATTTGAAGACCCTCCCCGCGGGACCCAGCACTAAGACTGACCGTTTTGCTCGCCCTGCGTCACACTCAGCTGCAGCTTCTGTACGTGACAGTAACAGTAAAAACCATAAACACTTCGGAGTCTGTTTTCAAACACCGAAAGCCGACCCACTTAGCTCTCCTTGACGTTCGCACACTGAAGCAAGTAGGACAGGTGCCTGTTGCTCGTACGCTAGATTCCCTCTGCAATGATGTATGCTGTCTGTCAGAAACAGGGATACAGGACGCAAGTACTGTGATTGAACCGACTGCCCCCTCGCTCTCTTCCAGGTTTCGGCTGCGCACCTCTGGTGATGTAGAGGCCGCTGCAGCTGGATATGCTGGGGTGGGTATAGTATTGAGCGACCGAGCGGAAGCGTCTCTCCTTGATTGGATACCCGTTGATAATCGCCTCTGTGCGGTTCGTTTGGCAACATCTGTGAGAGAATTTAGAGGAAGTGAGGTCCATCGTTCAGCTGTGGCACTTTCGGTGCCTAACTGCCATGCAACCAGAAAGAAGCACGAGGGCTGGGATACTGTCAGGTTACCCAAGTCTAGACAGGGGAAGTCGAGATGCAGAGGTCGGGTTCGAACCACGGACCTCTCGGTCAGTAAATTCGCGCTCTTACCACTGAGCTATCTCGCCCTGAGGTCCATCGCACCTTGTTTATTGTGTCTGCTTACGCCCCAACCGACTGTAGTTCTGAATCTGCCAACGACAGTTTATATGACGCTCTAGGTGCCCTTCTGCAGCAGGCTAAAAGCTCAGATATCGTTGTGGTTGCTGGTGACATGAACGCCCAGGTAGGTAGACTAAGCGCTGCTGAGACCCGAGTGGGTGGTCGTCTTGGATTGGACACGAGACGCGATAACAACGGGGATCGCTTACTTCAAATGTGTGCCGATCACAGACTGTTCGTTTGCAGTACGAATTTCCGGAACAGCGGAAATCGCTTGACAACGTGGTGCCCACCAACAAACCAGCCCCGAATCCAAATAGACCACATCGCCGTCAGTTATCGGTGGCGAGGGTCGATCACCGCCTGCCGCTCCTTCTGGAACAC
>SJOL01007263.1:622389-669083 GCA_004794785.1 Opisthorchis felineus
CCAGACAACTGGGGTGAATCGATAGTAGTGCCCATTTTCAAAAAGGGTACTCGCAGTGAATGTAGCAACCACAGAGGTGTTAGTTTGACTCCTGTTGTGACAAGACTTCTGGCGTCACTGATTCTTCGTCGTCTTACGGTGGCACGCGAAACCTTGACTCGTGAGAATCAAGTGGGATTTTGACCGGGTAGAGGCTGCGTTGACCATACCTTCACACTCCGTCAGGTGTTAGAGCAACGCCATATGTACAGACGACCCACAATCTTGGTATTCCTTGACTTCAAGGGTGCGTTCGATTCTGTCGATCGGTCAGTGCTGTTAATTGCACTTGCTCAAAAGGATATGCCCCAGGAGTTTGTAAACATAATCCGATCCCTATATTCGCATACTTCTGGGTGGGTGAGAGTATACGGTGAGCTCTCCAAAAGCTTCGCTACCAAAAGTGGTGTCCGACAAGGATGTCCACTCTCTCCATTCTTGTTCAAGTTCATCATTGATGAAATAATGAGCTGAACGCTGGACGGTCTTCAAAACCCCGGTGTTCAAATTGTTGCTGGTGAGAATCTTGTCGATTCGGAGTACGCAGACGACATTGCCCTCATCTTCGAAGACAAAGAGGAAGCACAAGCCCTGTTTAATAGACTGACCACCGTTATACCATATTTCGGCATGCACCTAGCACCTTCAAAGTGCAAGGTCATGCTTCAGAGAGTACAGTCTCTGGGCCTACCCCTTACAATTCAAGGAGAATCACTGGAGATTGTGGAGACTCTTACATACCTCGATAGTTGTATTAGCTGTGACGGAAATGTGCCTGATGGTCAGTGTATGAATCTCAAAGGCTCGAATCACGTTTGCTAATTTGCGTCACTTGTGGCGTCAAAACGGCATGCCATTGGGTCTTAAGGGTCGCGCCTGCGTGCCAAAGTAAAGGCTGTGATGTTGCATGGGTGCGAGACGTGGCCTCTGCGGACA
This sequence comes from Opisthorchis felineus, assembly GCA_004794785.1. NCBI lineage: Eukaryota > Metazoa > Platyhelminthes > Trematoda > Opisthorchiida > Opisthorchiidae > Opisthorchis > Opisthorchis felineus. The sequence goes on from SJOL01007263.1 coordinate 623,365, forward strand.
GGTGATGTGATGTGCCTGTAGAACGCACGTTCTTTGCAACCGGCTTCTTACCTTTGGCTTCAGGTTTCATATTCCAACAAGAACACTAATCCTTACCCGCAGTTTCTGTTAAATGTTTCTAGTAAGCTCATAGAATTCTTTGATGTTCTCATCAATACAGTCCAGACTGCTCAAAGGCTTCTCGCCATAGACCCCGATTATTCTACAGAGTTGCGATGTCGCTTCACTTTGGGTCGCATTCTAAGGTACCGGCTTGCAAATTTCCTAGCGGATGAAATCTATGATATAAAGAAATATCCGCCGGGCGATTTCTCTCATGCACCTAGTGGGCTGTTGCATTTATACCCATATCAGTATGTTGTAATCGGCAACTGAATGACCGCAGAGCTTGACATGCTGTTATCTGTCAAGCTTCGTTTTCTAAGCCACTAGGCATATTTTCGAGTGAAATCTCTCACATCTATGGTTGCAGTCTGCGACATTCTAGTTTTGATATTTGCAACCAGTGAACTGAAAAACACTAGACTCAGACGTGATGTCCGATCATGTTCAGTTTGTTGAATTCAACACACGGAAATCGGGGCTTGATGTTAGATTACCGATTTACGGGTGCCTGAAAATACCGATTGAAATCATCTCAACAGATCTGAGCAAAACATCTGTTCGTCATCCACTGTCATCTTAATTACAGTTCGAAACAGTTGTGTTCCCATGACAAGGCTGTGCAAGGCATCAATGCTGAACACTGGTGTTATGCTGTCGATGGTGATGATGATAACCTTGCATAGTGGATCCCGCGGGCGAAAAGAAAACTTTCATTATCTGAAAGTATTATTCACGGCAGAGAGACAGTGATTCACTCCATTCCTGGACTAACTAACAAGAACCACGTGCGTTCGTCACAATAAGCCATTACAGTTTCTCATAAAGCCACTTCACAGTCGCTGGTGTGGTTTAAAAAGCATGACGATAGACTAAGTATACCGTACTTTTTGGTGGCACAATAGTCTCCACTGGCGCTGTAATTTTGCAAGTCTGTGTTTGTTTGATCAATGGTAGATCTGAATCCCGTCTCAATGGCGAAACCAGCCTCGTATGAGTCTTACATAAGTGGGGCCTCCCCGCGCGGCAAAACGATCCCGCAAATCATGTTTCTGATGGTGTGGACAAGTTGAGTTAACATCTAGTCAATCGAATGATATCATAACTGGACGGACATTTAAGTGACCTGAGGTATGACCAAGATGAGTTACCGGAACTGTACATACCACCAAAAGGTTTGTAACGGTTTTACGTTTGCTGGAATGAAATTTCCCTTTACTGGTCCACAGTGCTCTTTTCTTAAGCGGAGTGTGGCATAGCGTAACGATTCCATGCTGTTCGAAGTCAGCTTGCAGTCCCCGTTCTCCCGCTCACAGTCAGGGCGTCTGTAGGGAACGGCTGTTCACGAGAAAACTGGAGGTACTGTTGGCACGAGTACACACTGAATAATCTCAGTCATCACATCCCTCGAATCTACTAACCAAAAGTGAACAAATTACCTGCGGTGTGCAGACTAGCTGTGTATCCTCCTCCGTCCTGTAAAGTCAGTAGGCACACTCCATTTGGACCTTCTTAGTGAACGTGAAGACGCCCTCTAATCAATTTCAAGCTATAATCACCCCCTCCATTAGCTTAGGTAAGTGTGATCATTTACTTGGATGCTGTGTCATACTCGATCCTCCCTGAAGACGGTCTGCATAAGAAAGTGAGAGAACAATTGAAATTCAACGCCGTCCCCTGCGCTAGGGGCTGTTTCCTCGTGAACGAGCCTAACCAACCATGGTCACTACGGCAATCACAGAGCCCTGAAACACTAACGATGCCATACAAAAACAGAAAAATAATAATAACAGGTACTATACGCCAGTTATACTGTGGGTCGATTTGTAACGCCACGATATTCACGTCTGGGTCAACTGCATATGTCAATTGTAGCCACGAAGAACAAAATGGGAAATTTCATACACCTAGCTCTTTTTACTGTATAGGAATTTGGTGTACATGAAAAGGAAACTGATCTTTGTCAGCGAACTCAGTACCAAGCAAACCAAACAGGTCACGGTAATGCACAACTACAGCGTTATTGAATCGGTCTTCATTGAACACGTGGTCTTTTGGACAAAGAGCTGATCAGCCCAAGTGCTGAGACTGGTGAGTTGACTAGAACGTGTATACAAAATCCACTGGCATGATCTTGTGAGAGCGTGAGTATCTTCAGTTGTCCCAACGTAACATTTAATGGGCATTCATCGACAATGAAGACGCGTTCAGGTTGCCCAGTTTTCCTGTGTAGATCTTGGTCAACCTCTTACTCTTCCTGCCGTCCAGCACTAAGGGAGAATAAACAACCTGATCAACCCTAGTGACAGCCTGTGGTTCAAATCAAGACTAGTCAGCCTAACATATCTCTACCGTTTATTACCGAAAAAGTGTTACCCAGATGTGGTTCGGGGTGGGGTGGGAGGTACATCAATTATGTGTCATAACAGATTGGATGGTCCTTCGTTCAGATGGAGAACTCTGTACGGCGCTACTAGACGCAGTCGGTTGTGATAAAGATGAAAATAGTTCTGGATGAGAGTTCAGTGACTGCGTTGAATTCCAGTCAAAATACAGATTTTTAGCAAATTAAGAGGTAAGTTAACGAAATTCACTTAACTCATTTAGAGGCCGAAAAAGTGAAAGGTTCACAAAGTATCTTGAGCAACAACAGATTCTTCTCTATTCGACAGCAACAGCCCTCTCCTTCAAGAGAATCTGGTAATAAGAGTTCTGTCGTTTTCATTTTCCTTGGTCGTGGCAATAATGGCACAGAGGTTACTCTTTGAAAGGAAGAGAATTCGCTATTCTGTGCCGGAACTTCTGTTTAAGGGAAAATCTGTTTTACAGCTTTCCTGTCCGATGTACAATCCGTCGGTTGTTTTGAAGCGATTTCTCGATCCAATCCAACCACTGTCCAGCCTACTCAGGTTCAGTGAATCTCTCCACCGTTTCCGTTGTTTCTGTCCCGCCCAGTCTCAAGTAGACTGACTGGATGAGCAGTGTAAAAGGAAAATAAAGGTAAATATTCTAGGATAAACAGCTTTGGAGAGTCAATCTTGCGTGGCTATTGACGGTAGTTTGGAGGGAACATCTGGACTATGTGACCGGTCCTCTCCCCTTCTTCATAGTTTCGATGTTTGTTTTCATCTCAGCCCTCCAAACTATTTGGAAACACCAGACCGGCTTGCAGCGCATAAAGTGGGGTCCAGAATGCAAAGAACACTTTTGTATACTCGCATTACACGACGTACATATCTCGTGTTCTTCTTTATTCCAACTCTTATAATTCTAGCTGGTTTTTTGCAGACTCTCGAACCTAGGCCCTTTTTATTGCCCCCACATTTTTTGCTGATCAAAACTCTTCACTTTACCATTTTTTCCAGGGGATTCTTCTGGTTGTTATCACTCCTCCTGACCTCGCTTTTTTGGCTCGCCTTCAGTTCGGTACTCAGTAATCTCGCCCTCAGTCTGTTTGTGGCCGTCGCATCCCAAGAGCTTCTGCGTTTCGCTTTCTTCAAACTGATCGTGTAAGTGCACTCTTTCTCTCCACGGTATTCGACTAGCGATTTCTTATTCCGTATTTGTTTTTTTATAAAAAACTTAAACCCAGCCACCTAATGCCCTTTGAATGGATGGCTGTTTTGTCCGTTTGTTTCCGGTGGAATATCGCATCTCTTTACTATGTACTGTAATTTGCTCCATTGTATTTCATCGTATTTTGTTCTTTTCTACATTACCAAGTTTTATATCTGTTTCTTGCGTGCACATACAAGGGCCCACCTAAACTCCGCGGTTTTAGCTTTAGAATAGCGCTAGAAACGAATCTCGGTGAGTATCGCTGAATAATGACTAGCACTAACTAGCCATATATATGCCTCGGGTGCGTCTCGTGAATGCTGCTTGCATTGTGGGTCTCAGCTGTCCAGCTGTACTGACTGGAGTCATCAATTCTGGGCTACCATCCAGGAGTACTGATGGCTCTAGAACTGTCCCCTCCTGTTCACCCTCAAGTCTTATTCCCTCGGGTTTACACCGGGTGCAGGGTGTTCATTTGGATTAACTCGCGGCTAAATGCAAACTATAAACCAAATCGCACGTTGTGCTCAGATGTCTATCGGCCTTGTTCGATGTGACAGGCCAATCTTGATACGGATGTCGGCCCATCATTAGCTAAAGTCGCACCAGCTCACTCGACAACTATGACCACAAATTTAAGTGCCCTCGAATGCCGTCATTGTAACACCCTTCTCATGTGGGATTAATAGGTGTCTTGTCTAAGTTAGAGCTAATCACACTGCTGATCAGCCGCTCGTGTCCGGCGACTGACCGGAGGGTCGCGCGTTCGAAACTGCGAGTTTCGTGAGTTGCGCACTGCTGTACAATTCTTCTAGGCTTTTCAGTATAGATTGTTTTCATTGACAAGATGTAATCTCTTGATAGTAAGTGTCCGTCAAGATCGTTCTTGCGATTAATTGGGATTGCTGGCTAATACCGCCTTAAATCGGAGTGGTGACCCTCACATTTTTACGAAGGTACAAGTTGCTTTCAGGAAATTTCCATTGCGACCGCACGTTTGCGCATAGTCGTTCGTCTTCTAGTTCCAATCTGTCAATGTTCATACAACAGTTCCTTCGAAAGGAACGTCGAAGACAAATGATTTCCAGTAGGGATGAAACAGCTGTGCAATGCTCGGGTTTCCTGTATAGATTGACTTCACTAACAGGACGAAATATTGATGGACAATTTCCCAAATCTCCTCAAAATGAGCAAATAGCTAGGTGACCCTACAGAACATTCACAGGGAATCTATAGAGGAAAATGTTGGTAGCTCAGGTAGCGTAGACGGTCGTTGGTTTGTTCGCTGAGCTGGGCAATTTGATTGCAAACGTTTCATTACCAATCGAGGTGACATTATCAGTGCGTTGTTGGGGAGCGTAGTGGTGCGTAGCGATGGGTGATCGAAGGTCAGCCCCGGCTAGCAGCACGTATACTAACGCACACGCAACACTACTCAACGCACAACCACCAACCCATCGCTATGCATCACTACGCTCCCTAGCAACGCACTGATGGTGTCACCTCGATTGGTGATGAAACGTTTGCAATAAAATTGCCCAACTCAGCGAACAAACCAACGACCATTCACAGGAAATGCCTGTTACAGACCTTCGGCGGTCTTCATTTTCCCTAAACTAGGTGTTTGGATGGAGACAAGCCATAAAGTAACGTCAGAATGAAATCCACGTAAAAGCAGATAGTCCACAACGCGACGAGGTGAACAGGTGCGTTGTTCGGGGTTCATATGACTAGACGAATGTTGGCTTGCACTTGTGAGGATGTAAGCCACAGAAAGTCTACACTGTATGCCAGTTGCCGAATACCGGAAATGGTAGGCAGAACGTCAGCCATCGGTTCCGTGCTTGATTCGATTGAAAAGGACAGTATTATCATATCGATGGTCGGTACCCCAACACGGGACAAAACTGAAGAATTGGACACATGTTTCATCACTTTTATATTCAGAAACAACATGAAATTTCACATCAATATGTACGTATTTCCACCTGCGTGGCCAGTGGCACGCCGTCCATTCACTGCTTTACATACTGACGGCGTTTTTACCTCCCTTCACATCATGTATTCTTCGGCTTCTCATCCAAATTCCCTTATGCTCTGTATCGAAATGGAAAGTCCTAAATTAGGAGGGATCTATGTGTTTTCTAGTTTGGGTTGTCAGAGTCTGGCGTCGAAATCTTACAAAATAGAACAGTGGTCTTTCGCCTTGACACGCCACAATCCAAGACTGGCGTTCTTTCTGGGGCACACAACTGGATTCCTATCACGCCATGGCGCACGCCTGACAGTTCGTTTCCCTTCGGGCCCTCGCAAGTCAGCAAGACGCCTACCAATCTACCGTCTTCGAATAACTACGGTAGCTCAACAGTATCGATCTGAGTTAGCTCAGCAACTCTTCACAGTAGACCACTACTGCACTGGTAGTGAGCACGTGGATGAAACATGGCAAAATGTGAAATGAGCTATGTTAGCGGCGTTCGGTGCTGTCTGCCCGACTTCTTTGATACAATCAAATGACCAGTGGATATCGTCGAGATCGCTAGTCCTGATTGATGCCGGGAAATCCGCACCAGCAGGCAACGAGTACGACAGCGCAGGCAAATACCTCAAACGCCGAATAGTGAAGAGTCTAAGGAAAGAGCGAGAGCTTTGGTGGACACCGAAAGCTCGTGAGAATGATTTTACTACCGGAAACAGCAGTGCCCCATACCAACTGATACGATCGACTGGCCGTAGGAGAGCAACGTTCAGTGAAACGATAAGTGAAAAAGGCGGCTCATTAATTCGCTCGCAAAAATATCGACTGGAATGATGGGCCGGATACTTCGAAAAACAGTTTGGCTGGTCTCCTGCAACACAGTCTCTGGAGACAGTGCATACGGATGAATGTAATTCGAACCTTAATTGCACGTCAGAAGAAGAAATAAGGTACGAAATATTCTTACGGAAACGTGAGAAGACACCAGGACAGGACGGTCTGTATCCAGCCCTTTTCAACGAAGGCGGAGAATCCATGATGACCCATCTAACGAAGCTCATTGGTGCGCTATAGAGTGAAGAGAAAGTGCCTGCAGAATGGGGCATCTCGACAGTTACTCCTACCTTCAAAAAGGGTAGGCTGACTATGTGTGAAAAGCACCGTGGCATTAACCACGGATCCTATTTCCCTCATTAGTTAAGGGGAGAAAATGCGGGGTAGGGGGTATCTCAATTGTACCATAAACTGTAAGGCTCAGTTTGAAATGCCGCTTATTTCGCATACTAATCACACCGCAGTCTGCTTGAACCCAAATTGCACGTAATTTGACTTACACTCTCATCTGTATACCAATTTGGTTTGACGGGAGACTCGTCTGGAACTCTACTGATGGGGCGAGATGGCTCAGTGGTTGGAGCGCGGATTTACTGACCGGAAGGTCCGTGGTTCGAACCCGACCACTGCATCTCGACTTCCCCTGTCTACGCTTGGGCAACCTGGCAGTATCCCAGCCCTTGTGTTTTCGTCGGGTGGCATTGCAGTTACAGCTGAACGACCAATGGCGAACGAACGAATGAACGAAGTGGAATTACGGAACATATTGTAGAGTTGTGTGGCTGAACCATGAATGTACTTATTCATCAACTGACGTTTCAAAGACAAGTTGTGTCGGTCGCGGAAATTCTATTAAATTAATAACAATTCGATAACGGAATTCATTCGTGTTGATGGAGGCTCGCATGCATCATGGTAGACTTCATTGGCTTGGCCATATTTTGCACATATTGAGAACCCAGTTCTTACTAGCGACAACGCCAGAGCAGCACAAACACCGATGAACAAACGAAACCAAAGTATCAGACCGAGTCGTTAGTTTCCACGTCTCCAGTTTTCTGACTCGCCTTCCAGGACGTGGTTTTCATCAATCTCCCAGCACCTCATTGAATATGGCAGTGCGGCCATAGCAGCCAGCTCGTGTTCAGACCATTTGTTCCACTGTTGCTAGTTACAAACTAGCACTAGGGTGTCTCTGTTGTTATCCGTAGCAGGGTATTTTTAACGTGGCAATCAACTACTGTTCTTTAGTACTTTAGGAAGAATGATGTAACTCGAGGTTCATAAGTACGCAGCTGTTTCTTCTTCCCATATGGTCTGGAATAATTCTCTCACATCGATCAATCAATGCTGGGAATCTTCCAGGGGGACCAAAAAAGACTCGTCACATTTTACAGAAAGCATTTTTGTGTGCGTCCGATGAACATCGTCCGTTCAAGCTCCAAACGTAGTATGTTTAAAGTTTGTGAATAGTTTTTTTCCAAATATTTCGTTTGTTGCCGTTGGCAACGTCCCGCCTAAACAGTGCCTTTGTCTTTTTTCTCTGGACATTGTTTTCTTTCTGATCCGGGCTTTAATCTGTGGCTCTGTTTCTCATGTTTCCGATGCCCACAAATGTTCTTGATAGTCCAGTAAACAACCCCATTCTAGCTTTGATGGATCGGCTTGATCTCTGGTTTGTCTATTTAGGTCAATAAGCGTACCCGATGCCTGTGACATCCAATGTATATATGAGTCCAGTCAGATGGGTTTGGGAGTCGCGTATGTGCTGTTCTCCCATTCTGCTTTGCCTCCCAATCAACCACATTCGGTGGTGTCGTGCCGTCGTACCTACTGAGGCAGTTGACTTGTCTAGATAGGCGAACCCAGGTTCACTCCACCTGTTAAGGTCTTTATGTCCACGGCTCTTTTACCGTATCGCTGTATTGTCAATTTTTTTTTACTGGATGAAGTTACACTGAACCTCTTGGAACACATCGTCTCCGTTTCGTTGGTGCTACTGGTGCATTTTTGTGTGTGAATGGTTTTTATTGACCCTCTTAAAATCCTCGTCAGTCACCATCTATCTAATCTTAGCGCTGTTCCTTTTAGGTTGATATTCTCAGGCAAAATACTTCTGGATCCTTAAATACGCATACTTATAGTTTGTTTGTTAGCGAGGCAAAATCTTTTTTACCACCAGTGGTTGCTGTTTGTGTTGCTTTCTGTTTGACATATTTGCTCCATATTGTTCGTAGTAATTGACTGAGACAGCTGCTACTCTTGTTCGGTTTGGGTGGTATTTCTCTTCGTCCTACTTCAATTTATTCTTTCATGACTGTTTACATACTTGCGGAACCATTTTTGTTGTATGCCTTTTTAGACTTGCAGACAATGGCCTTCGTGTCATCGCAATCAGTGCGCAGACGTCCGTTGCGCCAGTTGTCGTCCCACGCCCCCCAACAAGACAGCCAACCGAGGGATTGTCCAACACAACAGCTTTAAGAGGTGCATCAAATCAGGAGGGTGCGGTACCTCCTTCCAAAACCCTGGGCAATGACGGGCTTTTGGATCATCGGATTGTTGCCTATGTTTCTGGTCTGGGCTTCGGATTGATGACTTGCATATTTGAATTATTGCGCATCCTGATTGACGCTTGGGGACCTGGTATAGGCTTCGAAGTATGGGAAGCAAAAACCTTCTACCCGGTAGCAGGTTCGTGGATGTTTTTCTTTTGTTACTTAGTTACAGCAGATAGCGCCGCCCGACGTCCGGCTGATTCGCTAATCCGCGCCCAAGCTTATCCGTTAAGGCCAGTGACATCGATTACCCTTTAATTCCCTATAGCACCGCGTATGTTTCGTGTCAACCGCTGTTTCTTTCACTGATAAGCTCGTGTTATCAACAAAACTAGTGGTCGCCTTAGAAGTGAAAACATTCAGTGTGGAGATGGGAGCCGGTTTCTGACGGGTTGCCCCTCGAGGAGTTGGTCAGCGCCAGGGCATAGCGTGCTCGTGGTTGGATGGCACCAGTCCATGAATATTGGTGCAGGTCAACTATGCTACTAACCAGTCAACAGTAGTATGGTAGAAATCTTCAACGCCTTTGTCGAGGGTTTCAGATGATTCGCCATCTCGGACTTGTGAGTTGTGCATTGATAATTCTGAAGGAACACAAGGCCGATATAACTTGCGGTCAAAAAGTCTTATCAACATCGATGTTCTAGGTAGCGCTTGCATTAACGAATAAATTGTCTTGTCACAGGTGTTGATAAACTCGACTCTCAGGTTATCTTCTCGTTCTTGTATGCAACGGTTCATCTAGTTTAAAATTCTAGTGATGTATCACCTGAATACACTATACGGCAATTATTTAATGCATTTTCTCAGCTATCGAATAGCTTAAATCCGCTTTACAGATTTTTCTACTTCACTTATCCAGCTCGAAGGCTAGTCTTGTTACAAACATGTTCTGAATTTGAACTGCTAACCGTTTGCTCCCATTTCACGGACTATTCGACATAGATCGACATTCATTGTAAAATTCTGTGTTTTCTGTCCAGGCCCACTACTTTACGCATGCCGCAGCTCCCTTGCTTCCCAGTGTGGTGGTGGTGGTTCATCGAAACAACACCAAAACCGAACGCTTCTAACATTTCTACCACCAGACTTTTCTGTTTACATTAGTACAGCTAAGAGACAGAGCATTTTATTTGTTTTCGTCACTTGTGTGTACAAAACATGTGACATTCATAAGTCGTTGAAGCACTCTACAGGGTCACTTCCGAGTAAGTCCCAATAGTTTCCGTACACAAAGCCATCCGCCCAGTATCAGTCAATACGGCTGCAGCAAACAGTAAGTCTCGGGGTACTATTCCTAAATAAACTGAGAGTGAATTGCATTTTCCACGCTTCGTGTTATCGGAGCTTTTGTAGCAAAAGTCATCCGAAATTGCTTCCACATAACCAGAAGCCAGTTGAGGTAGCCGGGACGTTTTTCTCTTTCTCACCCACAGCATTCCAAGTGATGTGCACGTCCTTGATGCACATTTTCTGGTCCGTTATTCTCTTCGCTGCATTTGAACGTCGCGATTACGTTCTTATGGTCCTGGTTTATGCAACACATCTCGCGGTTCCATATCTAGTGAGTACTATTATCTGTTTTAGGCTGTACAACCGGTTATGTGCAAACGGGATCTTGGTAGTTTTACTCGCTATACATCTGCCTCAAGATTTCATTCAGGATTTTTTTCATATCTACTTATGCTCCCTGTGAACTTGCATTGTGAACCTTCGGGCACCTGGATGATTTCACTTATAGGAGTTCGGTGCGGGATTTACGACACGCCAGCTGTGAATCCATTAAGCAGACGTATCGTATACCACACGTAAGCTCAAGTGTGTAAGTCTTGCGTGGAGGGGTGTTCTTATCAGAGCACCCAAACCACAAAGAAAGGGTTGCAGTTTAATTCCACATTTAGTGTCATACTGCATATACTCTGACTTTTCATTTCAAAATCCATCGATCGTCCCAAAGATGCGCGAACACAGCGTGAAAGGCACTGTGGCATTAGTCTGGTAGCTGTGGCATTCGAGGTGTCCTCTGGTCTTCCGGTCGACTCTGAAACATCGAAACTTCTTCCAGCAATCAGCGAGCGTGGCCTTCCTTGACGTGAAAACTACCGTTGATTCTGTCAGCTGTCGATCACGATGGCAGTCTGCGGAACGAAGGTGTCTGTCCATCACGAAGGGACTGGACCTTACCTTGATGTGACGGTTTGTGTACCTCCGCGACCCACTGATCAATACTGGGGGTGTTCGCGACACTTGCAGTCTCTCATACCAGCTTAGTCAATGGATAGAGGCCTGGCCAGCACAGTCTCCTGGGGGTTGGAACATGTACGGCAAAATGTTCTGTAAAAATTGAAATGCACTTGCATTTCCCGCCAAACACCGTCGCCTTGCGGCCAGGCTTTGGTTTAGGACCCTAATCGTCTTCCTCTCTAGGTGTGGGCGCCCTGGCAGTATCCCAACCCATGTGCAAGTTACAAGTAACGATACTCTCATGCCACCGGCAGTCGCGTGGTGCCTTCAGCCGGGTCGCCTTACCTGCTCCATACAGCACGCGGGTAATCGAAAACATGCTTGGAACTCCCCGGAAGTTTCTGAACATAATACGTTCTTTGTATTCTCAGACTTCCGGGCGTGAGACTATATGGAGAGCTCTCCAAAAGCTTCCGCACACAAAGCGGTGTCCGTCAGGGGTGCCCAGTCTCTCCATTCCTATTTAATTTCGTGATCGATGAGATAATGAGACGAACGCTGAAAGGTCTTCAAAACCCCGGTGTTCAAACGGCCTGTGAAGAAGTCCTTGCCGATTTAGAATATGCAGATGACATCATTCTCGTCTTCGAAGAGAAGGAGAAGGCGTAGGTGTTTTTGAATGAACTAACCAAAGTCATTCCGTCCTTTGATATGAACTTTGCACCCACAAAGTGTAAGGTCATGCTCCCGGACATGCAGTTACTAAACAAGCCACTTACAATCCAGGGAGAGGCAGTGGCTGTTGCGAAGCTTTTACGTATCTCAGAGGTTGTATTGGTTCTGATTGTAGTGTGACAGATGAGGACTATGCACGAGTCTGCAAGACCTGGGTCGTGATTGCTAATTTGAGACACCTATGGCGTCAAAGCGGTATATCTCTGAATCTCAAGGGACGTGTCTCTCGGGCTACAGTGAAAGCTATTTTGTCGTGTGGCTGTGAGACTTGGCCTGTTCGACCAGCAGAACTGAGACGTCTTCATGTGTTCGACAATCTTTGTCTCACCAACTCGTGTGGGTTGGTGTGGGAGAATCCGCAACGATGCAATTAGAAAGCGAGTTTTCGGTTGTGCAACGGGAACTTCAATTAAGAATGTGTCCAGCACCAGCAGCTGCGTTGCTTAGGCCATGTATTGCGCATGCCGAAGAGTGCTGTTTTCTGTACCCATTTCACAGTGACGGAAGCAGAGAGGTGCCCAACCCTTGACCTGGTAGAGGGGTATGAAAGAGATGACGAAACGTTTGAGTGCTATCGGTGTTACTCGCCTACCAGGACGGGGAGCGCGTGATCCCCACTGCGTCTGGTTGGAGACGCTGCAAAAGGTGGCTGCTAATCGATGTCAATGGCGTTCGTGTTGTCAGTTTCTATCGAGGTTGCCTGAATGTGTCTGGAGGTGTAGGCACCTCGGAATGATTGTATAAGTTGGCACTAAGTTCCTTCCCCGTCCACTTTGATTCTTTTCTTCACAATACGGCTTTCAAATAAATCATGGTTGTACGGCAGCCAAGTATCGGTGTTGAACATTGATGTGAGGCTGTCGATGATGTCCCATGTAAATTTTCGACCCTCCTTAAGACGCCAACCACCGTGGACGTGTAAGAGTCCTTGCTAATCCCCTGTGTGCGTTCACTATTTCAAGTGGTGTCAGATAAGACTAATGTCTGTTGCTTTTTCTCTTCAAGTTTGTCGTCGGTGTGGTCGTAAAGAGTCGTCTCCAGACTCGGAAGCTGGTGGGGGTATAGTTCTTAAATCCGGTTGTGTCGAAATGCAAGCAATATTAAATACCTTATATAATTCCGCCGTATGGTATGCGCTTCACGTTTGTTAAGCGAAGAACGATATCGTAAGACCGAATAAGGTCAAACCCGAAACACATGCTTGCGAGTGAACCGATCGACGTTTACATGCAAATTTACATACCTGTGCAACTGCATCAATCGCGGTGGTCTAAGGAGAGACTGTAGTTCCATCCCGATGTGAGAAGCGGGAGCGGCTTCTACCAGACTACTACATATGTAGTGTAGACATGACCACCTGATCTGTCATGAGTTGAACATACAATGCTGTAGTGCATTCCATTTTAAGTGGATCAAAAAGAGTCACCGATGCCTTCGAAGCATTTTCCGAGTCCGGTACGAACATCGAATCAGTAATGTACACTGAGTGGCTTTCGGAGCAAGTAACTCACACACGATTGATGTGTGGATGACACTTCAAGGATTACGTGGTTTTGGCGGCGTGCTTCACCATAATCAGAGGCAGCAACATCCGTATTGACACTGATGCTTCAATACCGTACAACCACAATGTTTATTTCGTTTTGTTCAAAGCCTTAAAGGGGAAAAAAGGAGAAAAGAATGGATGAAGGAGGAACCTGACGAATCATCATCATTATCAAAGACAGCAACATCAGTGTTGACACTGATGCTTCACCTGATGCTAGTGTTCCGCAAGGATTCTGAGGTGCCCACCCTTCCAATCGTTTAATCAGACAACCTAAAAAGAAGCCGACATGACAAGCGCCACTGACGTCGATTAGCCGCCTTTCTTTGCAATGTCTGCAACCACTTGCAGGTGAATCACGGGGATCCCATCCGCACCATCTAAACTCGTAGTCCCACTCTCCTGCCGGATCACCAGTTATCCAACTCGCATTTTGCGCCATACTAAAATAGGTACAGGGGACAACAACGCCATTGGAAGTAAGATTGTGGGTCTTCTGTACCCATGGCGTTGCTTTAATAGCTGGTGGAGCGTGAAGATGTGGCAGTTTCTACCCGGTCGCAATCCCGCCTGACGCTCATGGCCTGGGTTTCACGTGCCATCGCAAGACGACCAAGAATATGTCACGCCAGAAGCCACGTTGCAACAGGAGTCAAACTGAAGCCCCTGTGCTGACTACATCCGCTCTGTGTACCCTTTTTGAAGATGGGTACTACTATCGAATCACCCCAGTTGCCCGGGATGGTCTCCTTCTTCCAGATGGACGCGGTAGGCTAGGCAGGCATTAGCTGAGGAATTCACTGCCTTCCCTAAATAAAGCAAGTGGAAGGTCTTCAGGATCAGGAGTACGATGATGCTTGAGTGGAGCCATATGTTGGGACACTTCTGAGGCTGAGGAGGCACAGTGTTCACAGTCCGTGTTTCTGTTGAAGGCCGACAGTCTAGATTGGAGGTGGTCAACTGAATCGTTCGAAGTATTGTGTCCAACAGTCCAAACGTTCTCTGCTTTGTGTCGGAAAGCCGTTTTGATCCTTAATAATTTCGCTGACAACAGGCTGCCGCGAAACAGCGGCCAAAATCTGCAGCAGGCGTTTTTCGTCGTCCGCGCATCTCGTATCCAATCAATCGGGCCTCAGCTGCGCTGAGGCTACCTATCTGAGCGTTCACGTCACCAGCAATTACAGCGATGGCTGAGCTTTTAATCCGTTGCAAAAGACCACCTAGAGCGTCTTAGAAACTGTCCTGCATGTGAGCCGTTCAAAACATAACTTAATTTTCCGTTCTTTCCATTCACGAGAACCGTGCTACCAACTTCCTATATCCACCTGTCAGTGATATCGGTTGCTGTCTTCAACGTCTGCCGATCCATATCATCCGAGAACGAAACTGGTAGCTAGATCGGCTGTGTAACATGTACACGGTTTACGGCTAATGATGACGATAAACTTGAGGCCACATTTACTGGGTGCATCTTGGTCGTAAAATTTCTCAGATTTGTTGAGGTGGTTAATATTGTTGAACTCCTTACTTAAGTGTAACACTCATGCATTTTCCCCACGATTAATATTCTCTTTCAGTCGTTCCTAAACCAGCTGCACCCACCCTGGCCCGAGCTTGTCTGCCTGTTCTACGTGATGGTTCTAGTCGGCTTGGCTTTTCTCGCCCGATCTGTAGTAGCTGGAAAGCGCTTCACCTGCTGCGGTGTGCAACCACCGCAAGCGATTGCGGCAGATGAAACCTGATCCGCCCATCGCCGTTCCCTCCAGAACTCCACATTACTTGCCATTGTCGTAATTTTTGTACTTCACTTGATTATCTATAATAACTTTTGTTCTCTGTTTGTCATTCAGTTTTTGTTAAGTTTACTGTTCGGGTGACGGGCAGAGCTGGGCAATTGCATGGGTGCCAGAGTGATGCGACCGTGTTGTTGCTATTTATTACATCTGGACAGCAGGGTAGTTCGTGCCGTCGACCTTGTGGCTACTTTTCACTAGGGGGCTGATCGTGCTTTGTGAGGTTTCCTTAGAATTCTGACTGTTTTGTCGTCAGTCTTTGGACAGTTTTCTTACTACTGTAAACCCTAAAGCTAGAAAGTGGAGGGCCCAGGTTCATGTGAATGATGGTGCGAGGGTCGAACATCACATTCCGCGACCGTTGGCCACTGTTTTCAGTCACCCGTTCTATTTATTATATACATTCCATGGGGTTACCAAAACATAAGCCGTGCACAGTTGCTTCGCTGCACTAGTACCCACAAACTATGAACTGGGCCAGTTGTACTGAGTAATCCTATTCTGCAAGCGGGCATTGTTACCGTGGCATACTTTCTTTCGGAGACCATGGTTTCTCGAAATGTGGGTGTTCTCACTGCTTCATACCATCGCGCCATCAGGTTTGAAAGTATTTAATTCCGTCAAGTGGTTGGAGCTCCGCGCTATCACTGAAACCTGCCCAGCCAGATGCCACGAAGCACTTACCAGCTACGTAGCTGAAGTCAGTTTGCAGATCCCAGACGATTTAGCGGACTTATCGAATGCGTTCTCCCGCAGAGCTCAACTCCTCGAATTTCCTTTGGATTCTGGCGTGTTTGTGGTGCTGGTTACGTAAGATGTATAAAATTGATGAGGTTGGTGGGGTGTCCAGAGTTTTCAAACCCGTCAATATTTTATGCAGACTCCCTGGTCGTCAGGGAAAACCGTGTGAACCAGATAAGCAAACAGGTAAGAAATGTCGTGCAACACTGGCACATCGCGGAGTAACTTCGGAAGGTTTAATTTGGATATTCTAAAGAAGTTTGACGAGCGGTCACCCCCCCCCCTACGCACACCATATACTGTTCTCTATCCTGCAAATAAGATTAAACTGACGATACCAACAATACTACAGTCCGTTAACAAACCTAAAGGCAGCACGTACACACTGACTTTTTTCGCGATACAGCTGGTGTATTTCGCTGCAAGGATTATGTCCACTTTTGGCACATGCACGAATGCGTTGCACAGGACAAACCCCAAGCGATCTTATTTGGTTGTTGATCAGGTGGCCATAGGTCTGTTCGCCAAGATTGGCTAGTAACTCGTGAACGTTTCGTCGCCAGACGGGGCGACAGCATCAGTGCGCGCACTGTTCACGGTAGTCTTGATGGTCTTATTGAATGTCTGCGATGTCGACGGTTGATTGATTGTTCTTTAAGTGGGCTAGCGTTGTTTCAAGCATTGTCTACTATTCCCACATCCGCGCTGCGAAGACTCTTACCCACGACGGTATGTTCCCCGAACGTCTAACATAGCGCAAGCGTACTTGTCAGATCGCTCTTTCAGCACCACAAACTCTGCACGATATTAACGCGTAGGTGGAACTGCGACCGAACCAAGCTTGTGGAACCTGGGCAAAGCATTGATCTATTCTCTCCTGTTCATACTAAGCGACTTATAGGGTTACTGAAAGCTCTTCGACAGCCCACGACCGGTTTTGCCCTTCTAGGAGTACATCAGGTCGGCGCAGTCCCCAAGTTCCCGTCAGCCTTACCTTTTCTGCTTGAACCCAAATTGCAAGTGATTTGACTAACACACTCATCTGTCTACCAATTTGGTTTTGACGGAAGACTCACCTGGAATTCAGCTGAATCTCGTTCATGATGTTTGTGGGCTATCGAAGGGTTTCCGGCAACTTTATGAGTAGTGTATTATGCCTATGCAATATATTGCGATATCCTGAATGCCGTGCCAACTGGAACAGGAGGCGGCCTGGTGCAGCACGCTCAGTTGAGTAAGAACGTCAAAGACGAGGGATTCGGCTGAGTTCCAGGTTAGTCTCGCGGCAAAACCAAATCGGCGTACAGATGAGTGCGTAAGTTGATTCATATTCTGTATTGGAGACTATTCGCAGGAAATCATTATGGACTGATAGTAAGAAATCTGGTGCCAGTTGCATTCATCGATAGCCTATGTGGTTTCCTTAGTCATAAGCCCCCTATTGAGCACCGTCTTCATGGTACACCAGAAGCAACAATCATGTCAGCATACTGAACACCAAAATGGTTATTATTTCCACAGCCGCTGCGATGATCCCGTTTTGTGTCTATTCTAGCTAGGAGTTCGCGCCTGATTTGTCCCGTGTCGTTTTCTGAACACAAGATTACTCACTGAACTCATTTCTTAGCTGTATTCTTTGCCGATGCTTGCATCCTTTCTTATGCGACTACCGCGGACAAGCTATCGATGGATCAAATGCTGACCATGTCACTATCCGCAGATGGAGTTGGTCGAATGTATATACATCCAACCCTTTCAAATTCCCACCGGGTATCCACCTTTCATCCTCCCGCTCCCGATCTACACTAGTTAGCGGGATCCACTACGACACCCTGTGCCTTTCACCTTCCTTCGTGTGACATTTTCTAGCAACTTGCTCTAATCGGCATATGCCAAAAGCCTCGCGACACGAGCATTTAGAAAAGTTGGATTTCTGTTGCAAAAACGCAAATCCACCACTGTCATATTTGAAGTAAACCTCTTTTCCATCCAGTCTTTTTTGTTTTATTCCACCTTATCGGTACCCGTTCCTGACAGATGATTTGCAAACACTTTCTCACCGTCAGGACATTGCGTCTGTTGATTTCTTTTGATAATACCACGATGGAGGATGCCTCTCAGCACTGTCTTTTCATACCTTCCAAATGACAGCTACCGTTTATCCATCCATACAAATTTGTGACCACTCGCTGTAGAGCGTTCATTACCTGAGAAGTTTTCTCTTATAACTCCATATATCTGTTTACCCCAGTTCACACAAACTCCAGATCCCGAGTTCGCACACTCACACAGCCTCCGGTGTGTCTGCAAACTGAAGCGCCACTAAAAATGCTTTCTTTGTTCTACTGCCACAGTTCGGCGGCGCACAAGTCACTCCAATCTAATCAGGATTTCTGCGAAAAGAGGGTGTTTTGTATCTCTGTTGATCTTCAGATCCACGACACTTGTTCGTACTAATATGGCGTACTTTTCTCCGTTATTCGTAAATGCTCTGTGGACGTGATGATTGGCGAAAATATGTTGGTTCCACCATACGTTTATTCACATCGACGGTGGGCTACCAAGACCCCTCATGAACTTCTGAGGAAATTGTCCATTTCGCCCAATCTGAATACTCTTCACCATCATGATAGATAACATTTTCCTTGACCACAAACCTTCTTTTTCTGGCTCTCTTAAGTCTCCAAGTTTTATAGACGCAGCCACAGAGAAACCAAACACGATGTGATGCATGACATCGTGGCCAACTACAGGGTACCAAAAACGATCCTAACGTATCAGGAGCTGTGTTTTGAGAGTGAAGAGTTCATGAGTTGCTTGCAGAGGCTGGGCATCAAGCGGCTAAGGACGGCAGCGTACCACCCGCAAACAAACGGACAAACCGAACGATTAAGGAGTGGCTGGCGGCCAAAGTGGGTGACTGGGAAGGGAACTTGACGACACTTTTGTTAGCACTTCGCGCATCGACCCAGTCAACCACAGGCAAGTCCCCATTCCAGTTGATGTACGGTCGACATCCACGCCTTCCAATTGATCAGGAAATTGGGTTGTGGCGACAACACGCCTGTCTCCGAAAGCTTGGAGAGGAAAGTAGGAGAGCTCGAGAAAACTTGACCGCAGTTCAGGAAAGGACTAGACAGAAAACAGCAGGTAGGAAGGCACGACCATTCCCGATGGGTGCGAAGGTCAAAAGGAAAGATCATCAGGAGTGGACCGTGGTCGCGGAAGTTGGGCAAGGCCCGTTTGTCATTACCGACCGTCAAGGGGACGTTTATACAGTTCAGGAGGGTCGAAAAGAGTAAACGGTGTCCAGCTTCGAAAGTGGCATGAAGAGGTGCGGAGTAGACCAGCTGCTGAGGCCCACCTAACTGAAATAAATGGAACATCGGTGACATGCACGCAACCTTTGAAAAAAGGAAGTGTGTAACAGTGCACACCACTGATGAGGCATGTGAGTAGTCTATGGTCTGATGTGTAAGCTCTGCCCCCCGCATCTGGTGGAAGGTGAAGGTTGTTACGGAAATTATGGAACCGCTTTGCAGTGTTCGTTCATTATCGTTTAGTATCCAATGCACGTCCTGGAAAATTAAAGAGGACACTTGAGGATATTTACTTTTCAAAAACTCTGTGCATATGAGATGTATACTTTCATGTCCAATGGCTTGTAACCGCTTGGTTCATTTTTGCTGATAAACAAATTCGCAGTGAAGGGCCTTCCTGTTTCCAGTCGCATGGTTCGTGTGTATTGCACACCGTTACTCTGGTAGCAGGTCGTTCGTGTACAGGTTGTGCAATCTTGTTGGGCTCAAATCGGCCACTGGTGTTCATGCATCTATATGCAGCTATAACCACCGTACAGTATGTGCAGGTGGGGTTGATTATGTGCTTTGCAGTGTGCTAGCTCAAAACAACCATGAAACGAACAACTAAGAGTTTGCAGGAATCAAGGCTAGCGGTGCACTGAGGTCGCTGCTGAAAACAATCTACTGTGATCAGTCGCACAGCTTGATGGAATCCGTAGCTGAATCAAGCGTCACATGCGCATTCAGACGTTTTGGATCCATATCTCATATACAAAATACGGACTATAGTAGATGTGTGAGCTGGGACGAAAAGAGTAACAACAATTAGTATGTGTCAAAGTGCTGGTGATCCAACACATCCACCTTAACGAGACTAGTGTTAAAGTGTAGTAGTACGTGGGGACCTTACGATGAAGTGGGAGGACAATTCGTCCGCCCCTGTCATGCAAATTTCAGGTGAAACCTTGAGGCGTCCTTTGTTTGCTATGGACAGTTGACAAGAACAGATGGAACGTTGACAGTGAAGTGTATATTTTGGTTGTCTGACTTAAACAAGTGACTTTGAAGAGAAAAATAATCTCGGAAAGTTAATTGAAAGAGGGCTCTAGTGAGTTTTGTCACAGTTGAGTGTCAAAGGTGCTGCTTCTGATGTGCCAGTTGCACCAAGCTTTCCGAGTACGGTAATTCTTCAACTCGGCACACGGGACAGGGTAGCTGGAATGGGAAAGATGAGAACAGACATGCCAAACAAACTGACAGGAAAACCTAGCCAAATTAATTGCCCAAACTATGTTTTGAAGGAAGTCATTTGATGCAACGACTAACAGACAGTTGTTTTGGCCGATATTGGAGAGACAACGTGGTTCATTTCGTCCGATCTCCGTCCACATCAACCTTTTTCTGACAGAATAATAATATTGAAAGCAATCATGGGTTATCAAAGTGTTCTAGCGGCAATTTTTGTTGAATCTTTGTAAAAGTGTGCAACATTTGATGGGTTCAACCAGTCAGACGACGACATCCAAGCCAGGCCAAACTAGAAATGCGCTTACTCTGTCGGTTCCGACCCGATAAGTAGAGATTTTATGACTTCACAGAGGCACTAGCGAACTTTGTGTGCCGTATGGACTACACATATCTTTACCGGTACTATCACTGTTACCTTTCAATTAGTCAACTGACCTAAGCCATAACTGTGATTACCAGTCGATAGAAAAAGCTCTGATAGCGATCTTACACCATCCAGAGAAATGCAGCCGCCACGACCCTTGTGACGGCACGGACACATTTAATTTTCTTCACTGTCATCGCCATATTGTGCGTACATCAAGAAATTACAGTGTGGCCTAGCTAGCGGCTCGCAAGTGTTCGATCCACTGAACACAAATCGCTCGATGCAGCTTGTCGGTTATATACTTCACAAAATGAACAATCCACGATTATCTCGTATCATCACCACTGACAGCAACACGCACGCAGGTGCTTAACTACCTGACGGCCTTTGGAAAATGAAAGCTTAGTAGAGAGAGGAAAGCAAAGGGAACAGTGGGGATTAGTGCGAAAAAGTACTGTCCTTAAGGAAGATAACCATGAACAACGTACCCCTGAAGAGTAGTAAATAAACACATCTGAGCATATGTCAGAGGAAGGCGCCATCATTGGGACTGACCTAGCGTCCTTTGCGAATCTTACCCAACGTAAACCAATCACACAAGAGACAAGCGTCAGCTAGGCAGAGCGGCTAGGAGGTGACACCACGCACACTAATGGACTGGATTACATGCTGTCATACAACGTTTCTCGCCATGGACAAGGAATATCGCGTGACGCCTAGCTTGACTGTAGCCGTTTTCCTCTTACTTTAACATGACCTGGCTGGTCCTCAGCGAGCTTTCCGCCAACAGCAGTTTGGGATGGAAAAAGATGCTCTGTTTGGTGGTAGTTGGGTATGTGGAGCACATGCCATAACAACCTTCACCTAATCGGCTTCCCTGGCTGCTCTAGAGATCCTGCTTCACTACCAAGTACCGCTCACACACCAATTCATTGTGTACCTGCTGAAGCCAATTAACTCTTGCTGGCTGCGGAAGCACTGGTGATCAAACGATCGAGGGCCTTTAAGGTTCTAGAACCGGAGGGACCGAATTTCGCAGTTGTATCGTATACATGACTCTTTAGCTAGACCGAAGTAGTTTCTGGCACCATAAGCAACGCCCGTCGGCGAACGTTCCTCGTGTTTCCATAATGGGCGCATTGACTTCATCTACTATAATACGGTCGTGGCTTATTCGGGTGCAAACAAATGTAAACCTAGCAACAAAGTGGACAATCATACGGCAACGAAGCATCATTGTTGAACACTGATGTCATGCTGTCGATGATGATCATCATTCCGAAGCTTCAGACGGGCACAAGTAGATAAGAAATCCTGATGCAATACCGCACTTTGAAGGTGCAGAAGGCATGCTGAAACAAGTTCAAAGTTTACACGAACAGACAGTCGTCAACTAACTAAACGATGTTCAAGTAAGTTTTGCCCATTACTGTTTCTCCAGACGTGATCTTCATAACCAAGCTGGTCACTCCTTGGAGTGTGCACTCCATGGTAACGTCTACGGCAAAACTGAACAAAGAGAGAAAGAAGAGGTAACCTGACGAACTCCAGTGGTTCTGGGGGGATTTTGGATAGTTGGTTGAAAACCGGAACTTGGCAGGATGTATGAAGGCGCGGAGAACGCTCACAAACACTTGAACGAGCACACGTAGAACAACCACCATTGATGGCAGTAACGCCGGCAAAGAACACCGGCATTTTACTTTCGAATACCCATGTCAATATATTCAAATGAAGTCATATAATGAAACGAACAGCGATAGGACAGAAAGAGGGGCTAGCGCCAGGCAATCTAGCCTGGAGGAAGGTCATCTCGCCCAGAAGCTTGTTGGCGTTTCGAAGCAAAGGCATATTGATATTAACGAGTTGGTCGACGAGAGCTTATGTGCAGGGGCGGGAGGCCAGCTAAACTATTGTTGGGAGTATTCCGCCAAGCGATCAAGATGCTGGTTCTTTTCATACATTACGCTTCTAATTATCACCCGACTATCAGAATACCTCACGTCCTGTTTTGCGAGTTGGTTGAAACAGCTTGCACTCGCCTCTTCCATTTTACAAACCTTCTAGTCCCACACGGACGATGCTTGAACTGACGCTTAATACATTGTTAGTATGCTCTGAGCCCGGGGGGACGCTGTACCGTCTTGCGTTAAGGAGTGGCAGTCACCGTCCTCGGATTCAGTGGTTTTCACGTACATGCTCGGAAACATCACAAACTTCCGACTGTGGTTAACCGACCCCAGTTACGGCCAATGCCCCCCGAAACTACTGCTTGTAAAGCACCGCACAGTAAGCTTTGTCAAGTTTCCTCAGCCTGTAGATCACAAGGCTTTTCCACGGACAAATGTTCAGCTCAGTTCCTAGATTTCCCAGGGGATTTTAGTGAAAATCTACACTGAACGAGGGTGCGACTCAAATCAACCTGCGTACCTCAGAATGATCGGTAGTAGTGGACTGAACCGCACCACAGGTAACTGGTCAGCTCGACTGGCACCGTGGCTGCTTATAAGTAATGAGACACCAGGTAACATAGCGCCGCTCAATGCATACAAACCCAGTGCTTCTGGTGGTGGTGAACGGCGACCTCCGATTGGTCGCTTCCCTAGGTGCCTCACGATCATGCCTCCAGCCGGGATTTACAGAAGGGTGCTTGTCAAGTGAGACCGGAGGGACTTGAGAAATAAACATGAAAAAAATATGGGAACCGCCAGGAGTAGCACGTTTTCGCTTGTCCGCCCTGCTGTACACGGCGAATAGGACACCGCTGATGTCACCAACGCAACGGCTAACGTGGAAGGCGTCTTTGGTGAGATACTGTGGGGGCACCAAACCTAAGCTGCAGGATGATTAGGGCCTTTGGCTTAAAAACCTGGCTGCAAGGCAGCATTGGTTGGCATAAGACTGTTAGTCTCCGTTTTAAGGGAAAATTGCCACGCTTGGTCCATCTCCGTAGGCTAGAGGACCAGGAGACGGTTTGTCAAGCCTCACTGACTAATCTGGTAGAAGACTGCGGATGGTTCATGGGCATTCTCCAGTAGAGTTCAGTCATGCAAACGATCAAGCCACGTAAAGGATCGGTCTTCTTGCGGCCGTGCTTGCCTGTACTTGAAATGCGCGCCAATTATAACATACAATTTCCGCAGATGAGTGATAACTACATATCTGAACACGTAAAACTCATAAGTCCCCGTCCTCTCTAACGGAAATTGATAGGCTTATCAGTGCACAGAATCTGCTATATTTGGATGTAAGAGTGAAAAGAATGTCCTGGGATAGCCACGATAAAAGCATACCGATTAACTACATCTGTGTAGAACAGGATCTCAAGCCTCGGTTACCTACTGTGATTGCGTAATTCGGCTATAATGTTCGCCGAAAATATGGCCACAAGACAGACCAAAATCAAGTAATAAAGCGGAAAACTACTGTTGAACTCAATTCAGTCTCTTCGCACAACGACAGCTACCGGCGCTAAAGTTTTAATTTCGTACGACATGTGTACCAAGAAATTCCCACATGAATATGGTCTACGGTGCTCCCCGTGTATTGGGCCGGGGACAACCCAAGACAACCGACAGTTGTCAACCGCTTTCTCGCCGTCGGTTTCAATCCGTACTGTCTGGCTGACTGGTTAAAGGTGTACTGGATGGAACTAGGCCCTGTTTCCCCTGCCACTTTTCATCTGCACTACAACGTATACTTCCCCGACAGCTACGCACCGTTTTCCCATCGGTGTTGTTATCTGTGATGGCGACATTCTAGATTTATATGTCCTCTCGGTCATTGTAATAATCGGTTTCACGATCTTCCCAAAAAGGTGCATCCTATAGGGGACCACAGCATATTTGTGCATCTTGCACATCAAACTGAAGTCCAGCTCCCCCATCCCACTAATTAAGAGAATTTCTTGAAGGGTCTACCAAAATTGCTGTTCGGAAGTCTGGTCTCTAAGGAAAGGGTAATCCAACTACAAGGCTTTGCCATCTCGAAGTCCCGTGAATTTATCGAATGTATTCAGGACCTTTGTATTCTTCTTGCGTTAAAAGTGTCGCGGTCATACCAACTCCATGGGCACATACGGTACACTCCATCACCTGTGTGGAAAATTCCAGATACCATGAATGAACTGGGAATTCAAAATGGACCGGGACTAGCGTAAACTGCGCTTAAAGGTAGAAGCATATACTCCTATGGATACATATCTATGGTATCTGTATAGCAGAGCCACGCGAGGTTTCCGATAATAACTTAGAAATACGAAGCGAACACTCGGATGACCATCGTGAGAGATCGAATTCATACCGGATACTATCGCACCACTGAGCCAAGTGGTCCCACGATTAACTTTTCACTGGTTTGAAATGCGATCAAAAAAAATATTCCAAACGATTTTCAAAACAAATCGGACGCAACTCACCCTAAGTGGCACCAATTTGCAATAAGGATCTTTTTCTCGGAGTTCCGCCAACTCTTGTTTATGTTCCTTTTCCCGATGGTGCATATACTCGCCAATGCAGGTATTGTGGAAATAGTGAAACTCAGGTGTACAGTAAACATCTGATTCTTGCGCAAATCCACACAGACAGATGGCACAATTCACCGTGGGAACATTGTTCGCAATAAACTCGCGACTAAACTAAAAAAGAAAACAGCACGACGGAATATCAGGTGAACAGCGGTGTCACCGCAGACTGTTTTGACCATTATATACATGGCCTTGTCATAGCCTATGATGGAGTGTGAAGAGGTGGTCAACGCAACCCCTATGAGGCTGCAGTCCCACTTGCTGCTCTCGATTCAATGCTTCACAAGCCAAGGGTCAGCCAGTAGCACGGTGCAAAGATGTGACGGTCTCAATTTACTGCGAATTGGCATCCGAAGATGAGGTATTCGGAAGAGCCTAGATGGTTCTAATGAAGTCGCTTAACTACGAGATCTCCCAGCGTCTCAGTTGCTAAGAGAGTTGTCCGCCCCTTGCGCAGCTCTGAAAAGCAATAAGAAAAAAAATCGTTCGGCTGTAACACCCTTCCGGTGCCTAGCTGTCATGCCACCCGAAGGAAGCACGAGGGCTGGGATACTGCCAGGTTGCCCAATCCTAGACAGGGGAAGTCGAGAGGCAGATGTCAGGTTCGAACCACGGACCTTCCGGTCAGTAAACAGGCGCTCTAACCACTTGAGCAATAAGGGGAGTGACTGAGTGCACTGTCAGAATCTTCACAAACGTTCCATAAGGAGTGACAGTCAATTATTGGTCAACGCCATTGGTAAGTGATGGGACTGTGATCAGTTTTGGCCTGTGGTTGACACGCATGCAGCCAGACGATTTTTATTATTCCGGAGGTCAGCGCTGTATCAGAGTAGTGTGGTCAGCACATAGTTGAAGTAGCCTTTCGCCGTTATCCGTACATATCGAGTGCAATCCAAGTCGGCCACCCAATTGAGTCTCAGACACTCTAAGTTTGTCCAATTGTTCATTCGGAGTATGGGCAACCACAATGGAATCTAAGCTTTTAGGCCACCGTAGCAGGGCCTAAAGTTTTCTCTGATGGTGCCACAGCTACGGTCAGTTTGGATGTACGACAAACAAAAATCAACTTCTGGCTTACGACATTACTGAGCAAACCGCGCCGAGTCGTATATCAAAGGATATCCAGTCAGCGTGGATCCTCCAGCCCTGTGACTTGGAATGAGACCGGCACCTTCGAGGCCTCTGGATCACCAGATATGTACAGCCGGAAGCGTGAGAAGAGTGAAGAGGTTCAAGAGAGATCTGGTTTGAGATCTCGTTTCTGGCACACAGCATGTGTCAAATTTAAAGGAGTCCCGTGTGCGAGCAAGAGCAGTCTGTTGTCTCGCTTGCTTAAGTGTGAACATTAAATGCAGCCGGATAAACCGGCTGACGAATAGATATCGCAGCTGATGAAGGATGGATGAAATCGTCACTCCTAATGGATGAATCTGAAAGCAGAGTATCACTAATGAGGTGGGGGAGAAGAAAGAGTTGCATGTTTTCGTCTACCCATCCAGGCATGTGCAGTAAGTAATGCGATTCGCTTGATTAAACTACGCGACGACGATGTGGTATAAGATAAATTGCGCTTGTAAGAATCATTGTTGTACATGGGCTAGGACACTGCCAGGTCACCCACGCCAAGGAGGATGATTAGGGATCTCAGCCAAGGTCTTTGACTGAAAAGCTTAACCGTAAGATATCGGTGTTTGGCGAGAGATGCCAGTGCGCTGCATCTTTTTAAAGAACACATCGCTACACATATCCAAGTCCTCAAATTCGAAGATCAAGAAACTGTTTGTCAACCCTATAACCACTGACTAATCTGGTACGAGGCTACGAGTGCCGCACGAACATCCCCAAGTATAGCCCAGTGTGTCATGGGGGCGCACAAGCCATCACGCCCAGCATTTTCGTGATGGATTTCCAAACTCCAGTAAGCGTTTCCTGCACTCGGGTAGCCTGGGTAATAACATCAGACTCGAACCACTGCAGACCACTCCAAGTGCCTTCATACTTACTCTCGAAGCATCTCGCGCTCTTTTCGAGAAAGATTAAGAGGCCAAAGACGATCCTGAAAGTGCCTGCCTTGCTGAACAATTAGGTTTCTGATTCTTACCAGTGGTCTGACTTTTCGAATCACGGATCTAGCCGATGATAATGTGGCTGGGTTTACCCCCTGCTTCAATTGAACCATTTTCATGGAATTGAAAGGCCATCAATCCCGTTTGTTAACCGTCGCCGATCGAAAGTTCAAGGTCTGGTGAACATCACCCTCATCTTTCCGATAATTATCACGACAGACGTCTCCGTGAGTTAGTTCCGTGGTTGACACTACTTGTGACCGTTGTGTTCACCTTTGCAAAACTAATTAGTAATTTCAAATATCTAGCCCGTCCTAAATGCTGTGCATAGGTTTCGAACATTGCCTTCCTAAGATTTCAATTAGAATACCGTTTGACCTGCGGATTTCCACAGGAACTAGTGAGAAAAAAGCTCGCAAGGGTATCATACGATGGTAGCAACGACCAAGGTAAAATCATAACGGCACCGTATTTCATAGGGCACAAATGTTCATTGTTTCGAGGTAAATCGTCGCCAGACCTGTACGAACCGTAATGAAAAACTCACATCAATTATGTCGAATAGGACCGGATCACCCTTGCGTTCTGCGATCAGTTCGTTCAACAAAACGGTGAGTCGCCTCACATCACGATCAGCTAGGCCATGTATTTCGTATATCGTCAAGTTTGGGGATGTGGCAGGGTACTGAGAAGATCAAGATCGAATTGTCATTGAAAATTACTTCGGGATTGCAGGTAATTTGGATCTTAAAATCGATCAACTTGTTAGACGAGACAGTGAACCCTACTCCGGGGCTAATCAAGAATGACAAAGTGGTTGTACCTAAACTAATTACGGAGAGTGATCAAAAGCGGGTACTTACTCACTTGGAACTGGCCGAAAATTCCCCAGGATATGTCTCACGGAGAAGCGTAATTTCATCTAACAGACATGAGGAATTATTCGTGGGGTTCCTCGTTTCCATTATCGGCGGTCGCGTCGCTGAAGCTGAGTTGACACTGAAGAATAACACAAATGTTGAGGTGAGAGGTACTACGGGACACAACACTCACACATACATCGTTCTAAACATTAAAATCAGTGATGATATCACCCTGTGCTACGACTGTTGAGGCAGTTGAATATCCCTGTCTTCTAATTTTACGCATCCATCACTAGCACGCAGTCCGCTGTGCCCGGCTTCAAGTAACCATCATCATTGGCAGCACATGAATGCTCACCAAAGATCACTCACTGCGATGTGGCTTTATATGAACGCCGACAGGGATAACTTACGAGGACCGGAAGCACAAAAAGTCAAGACTGGCACCATAATTCACAATTTCACTTCATATAAGAAACTGCCGCATGTTCCAAATGCAGCTTACTTCGTCTTGCTAAATATCATCAATTTTGGTGTATGATCTGAATTTAGTTCAACACAGCATGACCTCCGAAAATGCACTTTCTGTAGTTGCTCGCCAAAGACTGAATTAATCGGAAGAAATTGTGAAATCCTTTCGAAGAAAATGAGCCTCCGCTGGTTCCGGTTCATGCGACACATATTTTGGTGCAAACAAAGCAGAAGATGGGAGTCACTTGTACGTAGACATTTGTGCTACTGACTACCTGCTGCTTTAAGTTAATTTCAGACATTGTAAATTTGAGCTCAAGAAGGCTCAGCGGCCAAGGCGCGAACCAGTAGGTTTGCGGCTAGAATCCAACATCTGCACCTCGGCTGCCCCTCTCTAGGTTTGGGCAACCTGACAGTACCTCAGCTCTCGTGCTCCCGTCGGGTGGCATAGCAGCTAGGCACCGAAAGGATGTTACAGCTGAAGGGCTGTACTGTACTGTATGCATTGTAGATAAGTACGTTTTGATATCCACTGAGTTAACTACATCACTCGGCCGTGAGCGCATCCTATGAGGAGATTCCCTGCTCACGGGAACTAACTTCGAGATCAACCAGGTCCGTTCCAGCTTGCAGTCTGGCCTAGAAGCTTCGACGCTGAAAAGGAGCCACATCTCATCCACGTTACCACATGGACATGTGAACAGCTTTCAACGGCTAGTCATCAACAGCAGTCGTTCAGGTGCAACACCCTTTTAGTGCCTGCCAGTGCATACCCGTGCCATGCCGCTGAAGGAAGCGCGAGTGGTGAGATGCTACAAAGCTACCCAAGCCCAGATAGGAGCGGTCGACGTGCCGCGGTTGGGTTCCAACCACAAACCTTCCGGTCGGTACCTTAAACCCTGAGCTATCTCCAGCCCTACCGTCCCTGTTTATCTTTATCCGGAGCTCAAAGTTCCAGAATTCCGGACCAAGCAATTGATTTGCTTCTTCCATACGAATAACTTCTTTTATCTGGTCTAGAGAATTGGAATGGAGCAAGGTAAACTGATTACATTACGTCCCATACCGTGACGAAGGGTCTGCAACTCTTCTCATTGAATCAGAGTAGTGCTCTGACATTTCACAACCTCTGTATTTGAGAAAAATAATAAGAAATCCATGGCCCCAACTTCAAAAGCCATAACTGTTCATAGAGGAGTAATCAGTGAGTTTAAATATCGCACTCAGGTTGTCAATCATCAGTTTTTCACAGGAAAATCTGGCTGATTACTTCAACGTCTCATCGATGCATGTGGCTATCGTCTTGTGTATTATTAGCGCAGAAACAGTCGTATTCTTGCGGTTTCCATGACCGGTTTCAACCTGGCCTTTACCGTTTCAGACGACAGCCGAATGCGATTCGGATGATGGAAACCTTCGGCTGCTTATTACCACTCCGTAGAACTGATCTCGCCCCAATAAAAAGAAATTTTAGAAGCTGGATGCCAGATGAAACCACCAAGAACCGCCAGGGATAATGCACTTTAGCCTAAATGAAAGTTAACTTTAGCTTCATTGGTGTCGTTTTTTAGCAGCAGGCATACAGAATGACTGGCAACCACCGGGGCATCAGCATAGTGATTGTAGGTTTCAATGTGCTCTTTCGTGCTGTCCTACGCAGGTTCATGCACTCGGGAAAATCAAGCTGGTTTTCGCCCTGGCCGGGGTCGCATTAACCACACATTTAAAAATCCTCAAACATCGCCATACGTACTGTCCGGAGACCAGCCGGCAATTGTTGTCTTCTTTGACCCAAAAGCAGCGTTCGACTCAGTCGATCGCCCTGCTTTGTGTCGAGTTTCCTCCAAAGTTATACCGAACATTTTCGCCACACTCCTCCAATCCTTATAACTCAACACCCCTGGATACTCAGGAGAGTATCCTCCTGATTTCATCAACAAAAGTGGTGTCCGCCAGGTTGCAACTTTTCATCTTACCTTTTTAAAATTCGTTATCGAATTAGTTGTCGAAGAAATGTTCCCTATATCCTCTAACTCTGGTAAGGAGTTGCTCCCGAGGAAGACCTTAAAGACTTGGTGCACGCGGACGGCATTTCACTATTTCGCCTTCAGAATACAAAATGCTATTGCAAGATTGGGCGAGTGGACCACAAGAGCTGATCATGACATCAGAACGACCAGAGATGTTGGACAGATTTACCTATATGGGTAGCTGTATCACGTCGGACGGTAGAAATGCCAACGAAGTGAGTGTTGAAATCGCTAAAGCTTGTTCTGCTTTCCATAAAAGTAGGCATCTGTGGTGTCGACGTGACACTGGCCTGTAGGTGAAATGCAGGGTCTGCAAAACGACATTGCATCCGGCTTCGCTTTATGGCTGTGAATCCTGGCCCCTGTGCGTTGAGGACAAGAGATCGCTTGTTTTTAATCAGCTGTGCCTTTGTAGCAGTGCATTTGTATCAGGGGAACATCGAATTAGCAATGTTAAAGTGCGGTGAATGGTTTTGGCCAACAAACCGAATGTTTGTCCAATCGACGATTTGATTCGGCTGCACTACTTCGGCTTGGTCATGTATTCTGTACGTCACGCGATCAATTGTCCCGCCGTGCCCCGTTTGCCGAGGTAGACAACCCATGACCTGGAGACGAAGCTTAAAAACATAAAAAGGGGCTTTGGCTGTTCTGAAACATGCCATCTGCGGGGGTGGGGTATTAAATACCGACCACATGAGTGGTTGGAAATACTTACCAACAAGGGGGTGCTGCAGTTATCCTCTTGCCCTTGATCATTAATCTGCTTACTATTTTTTGATGTCTTTTTTTTCTGTACCATTTTATTCTTACACTGCCACTGATATAAGCTGCTGCGACACGAACCACACTACATACATATATGGACCATGCTTGTAAAATTTCACTGAACACTGAGTTGATAGGGCCCAGCTGAACTGGTCTTAGAGGCTTTCAGTTCATTTTTCAAGGTGGCGTTTATGTGAATCAAATGAAGTTCCATGCTCTTCAAAGATTGTTTTACTAACACACCCACGTCGGGTCCGCTTGTGAAACACCCAAATCAAATAGCTCCACGCACTGGATTTCGAGTAACACCCTCCTCCTCATCATCATCATCAGCTGCAAGAAGCGCGTACTTGCCGCACAGTGGTTCTAGCTACTAGTTTCGTTCACCGATGACTTGGGGAGATGGGGTAGGTAGCTGCGAATTGGAGGCGGTAGCTGATATAATTGATGCATCATCATCATCATCAGAGACAGCAACACCAGTGTTGGCACTAATGCTTTAGTGCCGTAATATAATTAATGCGTATACAGGGTTGTCAGTGGACTTTCAATTGGGGAGACTGGGAGGGGAGCTATGTACTGAAGGCAATAGCTTGGATGCACAAGCGCCATTGAGTGATCGACTGGGCCATGTTTAACATCATTGATGTGTGTTGTCTAGGGCCCCATCCAGGGAGACGGCAATGACCAGTGCAATTGAGTTTGCTGGTAATGGCTTTCATACTTCGCGGCCAAGTCATTGTTTGACCTCCGCTGGTTCATTTTCACCCTACGCGTAGTTGCGTGAAAAGAGCCCTTCAAGAAAGTCGGTCGACCGGCATACGGAGTAGGTGGCCGAGCAATATCCTGAAGCTGCTCGGAGCCCGGACACATTCCTCCCAGTTGATAGTACAATGCAGCCCAACGGACTGTCACACTTCAGGTGAAAAATAGCGCCGCACAGATCGGAAAGCTTGGTGGGTCCAGAAAGCTGAGGAGATGGAGGGAGTGAAGAAGTCTGGGAATGTGTGAGAAACATTCCAGCTGATACGTGCAACAGGCACAAAAGGCCTCTGGTGGGCGCAAAAATCAGTAGCAGAAACGTTTATCCTCAAAAAGGAAGAACGTCTGAATCATTGGGTTGAACGCCTTTAATAACACTTGAACTGACCACTTGCATTCGCTCAGTCGGACTCCCACCCCGAAACACAGCCATGAACAGCGAAACTGGAACCCCAACGGCTTCGGAAATAAGTGAATACCTTTTCTCCCTCAAGCATCACTGAGCTGCTGGTCCTAACGAACTTCCAGGTGCACTGATCAAAGATAAGGGTGAAATCCTCAGTTACTGCTTGGGTAACTTGTCTGCCTCTATCTGGGCAAAAGAGACCGTCCCAACCAACTGGAATGAGTCGAAGTAGTGTTCATCTGTAAAAAAGTGTTCAAGATAAGTTTGGCAAATTCTTTGCGCCGCTTAGTTCACGTCGTCTTACGAGGGCACATGAAGGCGGGACTCGAGAACAGCAAGCAGAATTCCGGTCGGGAAGGAATTGTGTTGATCACACCTTTACACTCTGTCAAGTGTTAGAGCACCAGCATGCGTATACGTGCCCTAGAAACTCGGTGTCCCTTGACTTTAGAATGCGTTTGATTCTATCGACCGGTTCGTTTTTTTAACGGGCTTGTATATAATGGTATGCCCCAGAAGTTCGTGAACATCATAAGCTCTTTATAAAGAGCATACATGCGGGCGCGTGAGTGTATGGGGAGCTCCACAAAAGCTTTCTTCTCCTTTTTCCTATTCATCATCATCATCAGTTTCAAAAACCGCGTATTTATTGTCCAATGGCTTTAGCTGCCACAGTTTCATTCGCTGACGATCTTGGGAGGTAGGGATAGATGGCTATACAGTGGAGGTGGTAGCTGGTATAATTAATGCGTAAATAGAGGAATATCAGTGGGCCTCTCTTAAGGGAGATCGGGAATGGGGTTTATGCATTGAAGGCAAAACCTCGAATGCGCCAGCGCAACCAACAAAGCGTTATCAGTTCATTTATTGTGGACGAGTTATTTCCTTCGAAAACCACTCCAATTGCTTCAGAATTACTGATCCGCTATTCCCACCGGACTCAGGAAATGCTCCGAAAACATTGATGATCAAACATCGAAAGTTTTTCAAAGTCCTCAGCACGCAGCGCCCAGGTTTCTGCCCATTTAGCAATATGAAACACACCGCAGCATTGTAAACTCGGCCCATGGCAGATAATCTGATACGCCTACTCCACAAGTGATGCATGTTCACGAAAGCTGCTCTGGCCTTCCCAACCCAGATGGAAATATCAGCTTTCGCGAGACCACCGGGGGTATGATACAACAGTCCAGGTAGACAAATTTGTTTACTACCTTAATCGGCTCATTCACAAGCATGAGGTTAGGGTTCAGGCTAACCCAGTCTACCAGCAGCACTGTACACTTTGCAGGTGTGAAGCGCACGCCAAACTACAAGGCACAATTAATCAGAGTATCTAGTATCGCCTGCATTACGACGATGTCAGATTCATGTCGATATCTCTCAGCGAATGCCCTGGGAGCATGTTGACCTCATATGCATTAGAGGCGGGGAGTGAGTCCATAATCATATAGACGGCGAAGTTGAGAAGGAGGAGTCAGAGAGGATAACCTTGTCTGACACCACTTGAGGGTGCGAAACCGAGCGAGCGCTTCCCGTAGACCACGTGTCCACGGTAGTTGGCCTACAGTGCCTTAAGGAGAGTGAAAAGTATGGGGAATACCCTATTTCTATTGGCACTGCCAGTGCCTGGAGGTGTACAGAATCAAAGACAGCTTTCAAGTCTAGGAAACCACCATTGTTTGTTGCTCGAGGTAGTGTCACGGTTCCAGAATCTGTCGGAGGGCGAAAATGTGATCGGTGGCTGGTCACGTGATTTGACTGGGTCCACGGTTGGTTTGCACTTTGTGGCCTCCAGGTCACGCGATGGTAGCGTCTACGGTGAAAATTCCTGCTGGCGAGAAACGGTTGATGATCAGCCCACAACTGAAGGGGTCGCTCCTTGTTGTCTGTGAGACGATCATCGACCCCGAATCGACCGCGCAGATGTGATTCAAAGGAGTTCATAGAACCGACTTGGGCATTCATATCGCCCCCAAAGATGATAACCTCAGCACTTCTTGCTTCGCGAATTAGTCCAGATAGAAAGTATCTTTCTCAGTCCGTTGGGGCATTTGCGAGTAAATGCCATTTTGTATTGAGTAGTACTGAGCCTGATTGGGCTGGATAACCGGGAGGCGCAAAGACGATTGTTGACTGAAATCCAATCCAGTGCCTTCGGCTCTGAGGCTGAATGCAACTCCCACACCATTTACTCCACGAGCCATGAATTCAGGATGGCCGGAGAAACGCAGTGGAATGTGAAAGCTGAGTTCGTCCTTGGCGAACATGTTTGTGCCCTATACAGCATACATCAATTTTAAGGGGGTATAAGGTCTGGACAAGCACTGTCTGTTTGACAATTTGACATAGAGTACGGAAGTTAAAAGCTCCTACGAAGAAAAAATCTCGTCGGTTCGGTAGTGTTATTTTGCTTATTAATAGGCAGTGGGTTGGATAAGCCACAACGGTCAGATATCTGGCAATAACCCAGTAACCTGTGCCTGAATGGTAGGAAAAGGCTGGCAAGGGACACGGATGGACAAAGGAATGTGCGGGCAGATGATGCTTGCCGGTTGCCCAGGCCGAGGGGGGAAGCTTTGACACACACAGGTGTTTCACTAGGGTGTCCACTCTCTCTTTCTCTCTCAATTCTTGTTCGATTCCGTCAGTGGTGAAGTAACAAGGAATCTGGAAAGTCACAAAAACCCCGGTGTCCAGATCTCTTCGAGCGAGAACTTTATCGACCCAAAAGAGCGGGCAGTGCGACCTCTACTAGAAAAGCTGGTCAGGTTCGTCAAGGGTGCTTCGCACCCACAAAATGCAACGTAATGCTGAGGGACAAACACTTTTTGAACATGGTCCTAGGAATTCAAGGGGAGACATTGGAAGTCATGGACCAACATACATATCTCAGAAGTTGCACGAGCCTCAAAGACAAGAGTTGTTTGCCGATTCGAGCCACTTTTGCCATTAACAACGCATATTGGTGAGTCCCAAAAGACGCATGTATTAAAAACTAGAAAGCGGATTGTATTGTCCTGCGGCTGCGAGACCTGGCCGCTTCGGGTGAAGGATATCAGACATATTCAGGTTTTTGACCACCGATGCCGCACAACTACAACTGCACTCGGCTGGAACCAGCTGATTCGTAATGAGTATCACCAAACGGATCTCTGGTGAAGCAGGTTAACATATGGAATGCATCCAAGCCAAGGTAGCTGGGTCGTGTTACGCATGCCGATTTGCCATCTGCCGAAAATAGCGCCGCTTTGCGTGTCCCATTCAGAGTGACGAAACCTAGAGGTGAGCAGAATTTGATATCTCCGAGGAGAGTGAAGGATGTTACGGAAAGTTTGCGTACTCTCGGTGCTGTGACCTTCCCTATGTTTAGTTAGAGATGCTAAACAGTATGGCTGCTAAAGGAGGTCACTGGCGTCCATGCTGTAAGTTTTAGTTAGACTATGTTATCTGAGTGTTAGAGATGTAGTTACCGCGGATGTTCGTAATAGGCTAGCTTTGTGTCCCTTCTTGTCCCGTTTTTTTATTTTCATTATAAATCTTTACTCAAATTAATTGGCATGGTTGCAGGGCAGTGAAACGCAAGCCTCCTCCTCTGGTGTTGTTGTTAATTATGACGATGATATTGAAGGTATAGTTTTCCTGCTACCCATCAGGACCGCTGATCATGATGGAAGAGTGCTCATTGGGGTATGCGAACGACCTCGGGCAGACGGTTGGATGTGTGGTCATGGTTAACTTCACGCTTCGCCAGCCATAACCCAAACCATTATTATTGTCCTTGTACCCGTCGAGCTCTGTATGCATTTCAGCCAACTCAACTGAATATTGCTGGACTGAAAGTTTGTGCTGGCTGGAAACGATTAACGTTCAGCAAGTAACTGAAGAGGTTGCCCCATATTATCTGTGCGATGAGCGTCAATCGTGAATCAGCCACCGAGATGGTCGGGACTTAGTCGGCTGACCTGAGCATTCATATCACCAACCGCAATCACAGCATCTGTTCTTCACACCGACCCAAGAAACCGCCCCTTATAACCCAGTGGGCTACTCTGGAGGAGGTCCGTCGGAAACTTGCAGTCTATCGTACCGGGCATTCTAATGGCTAGAGGCCTGATGAGCACATTTTCGAGCCTTAAAGTTGGAGCACCAGGAGACTGTGTGGCCACTTGCTCCGTAAAATCTATAATGCCTTGACAATACCCGCCAAGTACCGCTGCCTTGTCGTCAGGCTTTTGAGACCCAATCATCCTGTATGTGTTTGAGCTCCGTGACAGCATTTTAGCAGGGTTCCTCCAAACCAGGATTCACGCAAATAGAATTTACTTCATGCCACACAGTTCGTCACGTGGATGCCTTAATTGCGGAATACATCAGGGCGGGTAAGCAAAAAAATCGACGACAAACGCCTCCCTTCTTCTCCACTCACTCAGCCCAAGAACAGTGTACTCTTTGTAGGCTCATCCGCTTGGACTAGTGGCTCCATGCATCACACGTCGTCCTTAGTTGCAATATCGATACGGAGAGCCTTCACCAACTACCCGAAATGAGAAAAATTGATGCCCAATAAAGGTGTGCTGTGGGCTTGCGCGAGCATTCGCACAAAAAGCGTCTAATAGTGCTTTGGACTGGGTACTAGATGTAGCGTGGACAACCGTCGGGGGAAGGTTATTCCATTCAGCAAAAATGATAATTTTTTTTGCCTAATTAACGTGTGCACACATAGCTTGAAAATCTTCTTACCATGTCCCGCCGTGTGGTGGCTGGATCAACGGTGAAAAACCTGTTGGCCAAACCTTGTTCAAACAGGGAATAAGTAAGTATTAAGCCTCCTCAGAGTCGACGGTACTCCAGGGGAAAAAGGTCAAACATCGCGAGACGCGTTTCATAGCCCACGGATTTAAGGCCGGCAACCCTTTTCGTAGCAGCTCGTTGGACACAGTCAATAAGGACTA
Organism: Opisthorchis felineus; assembly: GCA_004794785.1. NCBI lineage: Eukaryota > Metazoa > Platyhelminthes > Trematoda > Opisthorchiida > Opisthorchiidae > Opisthorchis > Opisthorchis felineus. Next base: position 661,160 of record SJOL01007263.1, read on the forward strand.
CGTCTTTCATGCGTCCTGAGTATGCAGTTTGGTTGGCATATTCAAGTGGCCTGACGTAGGCCCCATAGTGTCTGGAAGTCCCTCCAAATAATCCGAGGGAGGGTGCGCCAAATCATCTCTAGAACGACGAATGCCTTTTGATCCGATTTATCACGGTGAAGCGAGGAGGACGCGTTTGAGGAGAGCCAGATACCGAAATCCGTTTTGGCATGTATCCTCGTAATTTCTTTAGGTCCATTCTCACCATGCACGACAAAAGCGCTCGCTGAGCCTCCTCCGAATGACATGGACGCACTTTTCACCATGCAGGGGAAGGTGCCAGTCCAGCGACCACTGCTTTGCAGCGCCTACAAACATTTGGAGGGTACTGACATTCGAGCTCCAGGATTTTAAGTCAACCGCAAAAAGTAGACATGGACTTCGAGGGACATCTGAGAGATCGTTGACGTAGATCAGAAATAGAATTGGTTCCAAAACGGAGCCTTGAAGAACTCCACTGGAGACCGGCGTCGAAGAGCAGGTCGAGCCTCCAAGTATATCTGAGCTTCATTATAAGCTTGTCCGGCTGCCTACAACGTCCTCGTTGCGTAACAAGCGGGACATGTTCGCAAGCTGAACTAGCAAGTGCTGGGTGCTTCATGGCCAATAAACCGAACCCTCACTTGATTGGTCAGAAGCTAGGGCTGCTTGCAGACCCAATATCTAGGCCAGCTCTGGCCGACAGAAAACCGGGCTCCTACAGCTTGTAGCACTTGTAAACTGCTATTTTTCACGCTCAGCATCATTTTCTTTCCCCTTATGAATATCGGTCATAATAATGTAGAAAAGTTTGTTTTAATGAAGCACAACAACAACTGCCCGCTTGTTGGGTCCAACGTGACTTTGGGACTTTTGCTGAGTGACTGTTGTTGTGACTGTCGNCCTGGGCCAACGACGAACTATTTTAAAAAGAACAATTCTTAGTGAGTCTGTTCCATTCGACCCTTTTTATTATTGTGTACTCAATTCAGAGTAATTATATTTATTTCTTTGCCACACGCTTCCTAAAGTAGCTTTCTTTTGGGTACTCAGACCACTACACGTTTCAGCGCCATGTTGCTCATGGCTGTCTGCTTAAGTGAGTGAGCTTTCAACGCCACCAAACAACACCGGTGTGAATGCCGTTTTACCGAAAGAGCATAAATATAAAATTTTGTAAAAAGTTAACGCCTCATTGTGATATCCACGCGCTTTATTTGGGGTTGCCTGCTTTTTATGCCGGTTGCTAACTCACTTTTACGGCTATCGTATTTTCCCGTGATCATGGAAAAGCTTCCGACAAGTGCATCATTTTTTGGGCAGCGTGGTATACCTGCGTGTAAGAAACTACCCGGATGTATGTCCGGAGGATAGCAGTCAGGCGCGGCTGAAAAGGAGAACGCGCTGCGTTGGACGAATGTGTCGGCTGATTGCAGTCTTTCACTAACTATCAACTGTGAAGAACAAGAACACAGTTAAATCGTTTGCTATCTGAACACCAGGACAAGTAGGGTGGTCGGCAGAAGAGTGCGGCGTTACAATATGCATTAACATACAAAGGGTGTTCGCTTTTCCGGGCTGTCGATTTCCTCTGGGTAGCATGCAGGGATATCTTCGTGCCCATTATCGCCGCAGCATCTGAAAGTAGAAAAGGGATTGTACTCAACAATGGTGCGCACTTTGACACATGTCCGTAGCTTACAGCCGCGACCGAATATAACTGTATCCTTATTTACTCAGAGACCCAACCCCATATTCTTGAGGGTTCGACCCATTGACTTTCCCGAATGTTGAGTATTGTTAGCCATAACCTCAGCAACAAGGCAGACCAATACTCACCGAACCTATAAAATGTGCACTAACCAAATCAAACATTTGGCTGTCGCGCAACTTGGCATGTTTTGCCATAATATGACAATGTGGATAGTGGCAAAGTTAAAAATACTCAATTCGATTTTTAGCCAATCACAGTCAGCTCCCCTAAAGTAAACAGCTAAGAACATTGTCTGCATTAGTGACGAGCCAACGGCACTCAGCAACAACGTTATGTCCGCAAAATTATCCTTCTGTTGAGGCGCATTTTTGCAGTATTTAGCTTGGTATGCTGCCTTGAGAATGCCTTCACATTCTTCAAATCAGAGGCAAAAAGCTACGAACGGAGTTGTGAGTTCACACGTTTTTCGAAGCGTTTGTTTGGAGCAACCTTGAAATCCGCCGTGGACGAAAATGCCGACAAAGGCTGACAATAAATGTCTGACTACAAATGAACTGGCCCGTAGCCAGACGCGCTGGTAAGTATTAGTTGGCGGATCTGTTTCCTGGAAGCTTGACAAATTTACAATTTTCATAGATTTACTGTCCGACTGGCGAGGTGCCCGTGGTTTGCAAGAATATAATTCTGCAGAATGTGTGCACTTTCTTGGTTAACTAACCAGCTTTCCATCAAGCGTTCGCTGACGAGCACGCGGCTTTTGCACTTACCAGGACAAGCAAAGAAATATGCCGCTGAAAACGTGGTCAAGCTATTCAATGAAGTTTTACAAATAACTTAACGAAATATGATTTGAGTAAACCTCGTTTACTGTCCCTGAGACATTTTGTCTGCACAGTGTGATCAGTCAGGGTCTGTTTTAAACAGACAGCCATGATTACGCTTGCACGTACCAAACGTCGAGAGCGTAAGTGGTTGTAGGGAGAAATATATCCTACTAGTTACACTTCCAAATACTCGTATCTCGCCACATATAGGCCAATATACTGCTTCGTAGCGGTAGAACCCAAGCCAGCCACTGAGGCACTCCCGTATGGTCCTCCGAATCTAAGATACCCGGAGTAAAATTATTCGGGTTTCAGGAGGAAGCGAATAAAACGATCCGGCCAATCGGGTTCAAAAAAGTGATCATTGGCTCCCTAAACATACTGTTCTTTTGCTGTTGACTACAGATACCTGCAAGCTGGTGGTGTCTTGTCGTGGAAGGTGCTGTCACAGGCAATCGCACTTTGGATCAAGAGGCAGCCTGCTAGAAAATATATCGGAAGTTTTTAGTTGGGGAAGCCGGAAAATAATATCACTTTAGATTTCGCTGGATACAGGAAATGCTTCGAGTTCAGAAGCACCATCTGTATTGTTTGTACTGCAATCAAAAACAGAATATGAGGTGGTAAATCCATATCTGTCGAAGTTGCCTAGGCTCACGACATGAGCTGGAGACTGCAAGTGGCAGGAGTTGCGGCAAATGAAACCGCTATGGATGAAATGACGTACTGCGAAATTTATATCACTGAATAATAACCAGGTTGATCTGGCACGCAATCACTGCTCGTCCCACGTCACAACCAAGACTTCTTGTGTAATTTTCCAGAAATTTGGGGGAAGCTGAGAGAGTTATTCGAGTGTGTGATGAGCCCCAAATTACTGGCTTTTACTGCGACTTGGCCACCATATTTAACTTGTGACACTAAGGTTCTTGTGCATCGGTTTGGTTCCGCATGGCTATGCAACCACAGCAGCACAATGAGGTAAAATAAGCGTGGAGATTCAAGAAGGGCTCTGCAAGACTACATGTAATAGCACTTTGGCAATGGATAAAGAATGTTTTGTGGCTGTCGCCTGGCGCCGCCCTTGAGATTACGTTGGTGGCAAGTTGGAAAGAATCGACTAGCTGCATAGGATGGGAAATCGGAACACGGGCGCTTTAAGCATCAATGCAACTGAACATCGGGAGGTATCGCGTTGTACCTCCGCATAATAACGATATTATTGTCCATTTTTAACTGATTGATAGCCTGTCGTTAGACATAATCATAATAGCAAAGTCACAATGAGGATATAGCATACACCATTTTCAGGCGTCTAGCACTGCATGGAAGTGGGGCAGTCGAGCAACAATGGGCAGGGTCCAACAATAACGGTTTCATGCCAGAAATTACTCCTTCCGGGCACAGGGGACAACGGCGAAGACTAAACACAAATGTTAAAGGAGTAGTGTGACGGACAGTTGGGACTGGAGGAAAGCTTGACAATGATGTGGATCGCCCACTTCTCTCCTTATTGCGTAAAAATAAGCTTTCTCATTTCGTTGTTTTCCTTATTAGCCTATACCCATTCCTTGTTTTGAAGTGAACGTAAGCTACTCTTCGACCAAGTCATAGTGCGCCCAGTTTGGCAAAACCACTTGGGCCTGGTCACCTTATGGCCACCTTTCTTTAGCCAATGTGAACTTTGGGTAGGCATGTTTCTTGCATACTCAATTGTGCAGGATCCCATTTGGAAGTGTCAGTGCCCAACCCGGTGTATAGAAAGTAGCGTCATCACGCTATATGAGGACTGTGCAGCATTGTTATTGTGCAACTTTATTCATTGTACCGCGTTCGTGAATAGACTCCCATTTAAACGATTCGACTTTTGGGGTTTTTAGCCTACCTTAACGTGGCCCACATGATTGCAGGAAACAATCATTATTTTGGATGCTAGAAATGGCATTACCAAGGCGTGCCCTAAATAAGACTTCACAGATTTACCTAAAACGGGTTAACTCAGTAAAAATGTGACGACCTTGAGCTGCCGAGGCCATCCCAAAACACGGTTGGGAAAAAGGAAACAACCACACATCGGAAGAGTGAGGAAGAACAGGGGCCTTGTTCCGAACGGCGTGGACACTCGCTGGTTGGACCTGTTGGGGCAGGCAAACTGTTGCCACTACCTGACAACATGCACAGATGGCTGCCATGCGGCCCAGCTAAAAATGCCATAGGTGATCGAAAGTACTGACTCTTCTTTTAGAAATCCGTTAGTGGCTGTGAAATCTATTCCTTCAAGGCCATCGAAGCAGCCTAATATGATGGTCACTACACTGCACTAGTCCATCTTGATATCCAAAAAGTATTTGACCAGGTCCTTCATGCACCCCTGCCACCGAAATAGTTCTTTTGATATCACTGGGTCTTTTTTTTCAGTAGCTCACCTCCCACCCATCTGATAGGACACAAGTAGCACAAATTGGTGACAGTCACTTCCACTATTGACCACTAGTGGAGTCATTCGAGGAGCATGCTAAGACCCATCTTCTTCCTACTGCATATTAACGACGTCTTTGGCACCGTGACCCACGGCAAGCTCTTCCTCTTTGCGGACCATATAAGAATCGCCTACACATTTCCTCCCTCTGCAAAATCACTCACCTTTCACCAGATTCAACAAGACCTAGACTAACCGACTAGCTGGTCAAATACCTCGGGCCTAAGCTGCTCTTCTGCCAAGTCCCAAATAACTTCTTGCCGCCGCTCCTCCCGCTTGATGCGTACACAATTACTGGCAAACCTGTCAGTCACTCAACAGTGATCTAAGACCTCGGTCTCGGATGCTATTGTATTTTTAGCTATTCCACCAGGTTCAGTTGCCGATCGCCCAAGCACGTCAGCTCCGCTTTTTGATATTAGGCTCGCTTCATCTTCGAGACAACAAGATCGAAATTTCCGAACAACGGGTGCAACCAATCACCGAGTTTTGTCTGTATTAAGATTACTAATAATAATAATGTTTATTCCCAACTAGTTGGTAGCATACCTTCAGGCATGATCATAAAGTTACAGTCAGAATAAGTGCATGACTGGTGAGGTTTGTGGGTACCGGGAATTTCGTAGAAAAGGGACGGCGACATAAAGAGTGGGCATTACCCGAAGTAGACTTGGTCACGCCTGAGGAAGCATTAGTAGGGAACCGAAATGGGGAGCATATCAGATGAGACAAGATACAATCGTTAAGATTTGAAAGTGGCGGGCAAAAACAATACGAGGGAGGGCATAGCAAGAGGCTTCCTGCCTGGTACGTGATAAAAATAATAAAAGGAAAACTTCAATCTGCGGGAAAAGTGGAACCAGAATAACGGATCAGGAGAGGCACCAGAACGGCCACGATCTGACCGGCCGATTTGAACTAGAGCCTAAAACCGTTACTGAGGCTTCGTAGCCTTGGGCCTTTGGGCGTATGGCCAGAGTCACGAAAAGCGTAAGTGGGGGAATATGCGGTACGGATAAATGGTAGTAGGAAACTCAGAATCACAATGTGCAGTGAAACTGGAGAGACTCACTAGTGTTGCTGCTGGAGCGGGGTCGGGTGTAAAAGGTTCCTTGGGAGAAGGAGTTCACGCAAACACACAAGAAGGAACGCGAGCTGCACGGAAAATGACTGACTTGGTGAGGAGTACAAAGTAAAAGACACCGGGATGCTCAGATCCAGTGGAAGGTTCAGCAAATTGGAATGAACGCCTCCCGGAGGCGACTTTGATTGTGGTCGTAGGTAAGGGAACGAGTGGGCGAGCGGGCGCAGTCAAAGTAGGGAGTGAACAGTAACGAATATGCTGTTAAACTGGGTATGACTGTGCCGTGCCGTCACTGCACTGAGACACTTCAGTTTCTGGACAGCCCCGCGACGGACGTCGTGATTGAGGTAGTTGGGCTGGGACGTACAGTTCTGTGTGCAGTGTGATATGGGTTTGCCAAGGGATTCCGGAGGGAGAGCAAAACCAATGTAATGTCGTAGGTGGTATTTATTTTCTTCCGGTCGGGCATCCCTTCAGGTGTAATTCACTGATCGGATGGAGGCCAAACAGGACGTCCATAGCACGTATTACCGCAGGTCAAAGCTTTATGGCCAAGCTTTTATAGCCAAGGTTGCAGACTGGCACTTGAAAGCGTCTAGCGCTTCTTCACCAAAAAGTTTTCACGGCCCAGATCTTCTTCCTACCGCTCCCGCCGCGCAATCTTCGGTCTCGGGCCACAATGGCTCAGACGGTTTAAGCCAAACCTAACCCTCCTACACCGTTTATGATAATAACAGGTGTTAGACCGAAAGTAAATTCACGTGCTCGCTATAGATTCTGTAACGCCTCTTAGTGCACCTCTTAGTGCACCTCTTAGTGCACCTCTTAGTGCACCTCTTAGTGCACCCTCTAGCTGGTGCAAACCTACGCCACTACTTCTTCCTACTTTAACACGTTCGCATCTGGAAAAGTCCCCCCAAACCGCTTTGAAACAGAACATACCAGCAGGATTTTTCGCAGTTTGTGGATAACTCCCTTACTTGCGAAGCCGCTGCCACCCTACCTAATACCCAACTACCCCCGATCTCCTCTGTGAATCGGGTCCGATGCAACTTTGAGCAGTCAACTGTTGCCTGTTGAATGCCCGACTGATCTGAGGGTGCTGTGTTACTGGGCCGACTTTTTCCCCAGACAACTTATGCCCCGTTCTAGCCAGGTCCTTGCCCTTGATAACTACGTCGGCTCTGTCCAATTACCGGTGCTTTGTACTGCCTAGCGCTAGATAACATAAACCAAACCGAAGTCACATTTTCTCATTTCTAGAGAGCAGTAAAAGCCCAGAAGTAGTCTTTGTGATGATGCGCATTCGATGAAATACTTGTTGAGCTCCGTAACTCAATTAACAAACACTAAACATTGCTTTGCGTCTCTGCTTCACCTGGTAACTCACACCAAAGCTCCGTCACTGTTTGACCATTGTGCACAAGTACTGGACATCTCCACCCTATTCCCATTGTTCAAATGGTAGCTGACGTTTACTCCGCTAGCTCGGTGACCTGCATTTTCTGGCGGCTGTTTGCCGTTTGCTTGTTCAAACTGACTGAGTTTTTTTACTGGCCTGGCTTTCCCCTGACTGGATAAAATACCTGGTAGCTGGAGCTCTTCATAATGCATAAGCCGCTGCTCAGTGGAATTCCACCCTGCAGATTTGGTAGCATGCATGAGGGATCAAAACCTCATGTGGTAGTCCAGTAGGCCCTCATATGGGGGCCACTCTCTTACGTTGCACCATGGTGCGTTCGTATACCCAAAACCCTTCCAGTAGTGCGGGTTCATCACTCATCGCCGGTGGTTCTGAGCCTGGC